>JADLZK010007982.1:0-531510 GCA_015847255.1 Hyparrhenia diplandra
AAATAATATCATTAGTTTAGCTCTTTAACATAGCCAACTAATACACTTTGATACATTCCCCTACTGTTTATACTCTATCAGATTTTGAACATGTTGTATACTAGTATTAGCTTTTGTACTAAGTCAAATATTATATAGGTTCATGATATAAGATTCACTATGAAAAATAATTTTGTAATATATAATTTATAAAGGTTGTGAAACTATAAGAAGTTTTTGAAATAGTTGATCAAAGAGATGACAATGATAGCTCAGTACAAATCTAATGCGGTACGTAAAAAAAAACAAGATACTAGACTGGGTCTTGTACTATTGTCACACGTTTATTGCCGTCTTTTCAAGCTTGATGCAACGATCTGTGCTATTGCGCTACATATTACCACGTCAATCTGAACAAAAATGCAAGCATTTTCACGAAATGAAACAACTAAATATTTTTTTAACAAATCGGCACTCACATTATCGGCTTCTATTCATATAGAAGAAGAAATTACAAGCACGTACACATACGTACAATTGCATAATTAAAAAACAAATGAAATAATTCAGCAAGACAATTTCACAAATGTATATATAATAACAAATAATACATTATCTAAAAAAAAATATAACAAATAATATAGCCGGCGTCTTTTGGAGTAGTAGCTCTAATCTTGGCAATCCACGAACTGATAGTCCACGACGAGGTGGCCGTTGGCTGCACCGGCCCCATCAGTGTCGATCTCTCTGAACACGGCGGCGTCCAGGTCCAACCCGCCGTTGTGGCACTCATCCACCACCCGCGCCGTCGTCTGCGCATCTGTCGCCGTGTTGGTCACCTTCACATCACACAATACATGTCAGTTTTCTTCATGCAATGTCAACCTCTTTCAAGCACATGCCTGACACAGCAGGCACACGGCCGGACGTACGTACCAGGAGGCAGCGGCCGCAGGAGGCCTCGCCTGGTTCGCCGGCGGGGCCGCAGAACGCCGTCCAGCCGTAACGCTGCCGCCACTGAGCGGCATGTCGGCGTCCGACGTCGCGCAGTAGGCGCCCGCCGCGCCCAGGTCCCAGTTCACCTCCTCCGGGTTGTACTGGTTGTACGTGGCCACCACGCCGCTCGCCTGCTGCGCCGCAGCGCAGCCGACGAGCAGGCATAGGCAGCAGATCACCGCCGCCGACGACGACAAGCTTGTTGTGCCCCTGGACTCCATTGTTGTCTGGTGTGGGCTAGGTAGATGTTATTGCGCTGTTACGTTGCTGCTGGATGATGATCGATTCCACACGCTTACTGGTTGTGGTTGCACCTTGAATGGCGTCGTATTTATATGTGTGGGTTGATGGTGAAAATGTTTAAGTAGGATCTACACAGCTATACAGAATTATCCCATAATTTGATCTTTGTGACGGACGGTGTAGTGCTGAATGCTGATGTAAGAACGACATTTATTTTCGAAAAAGAAGCAGTGCATCGCCACGATGCCAAATGGATAGCTCGATCTGGTTCGCCGGCCCGCCGCCGGCTCTTCCTCACCGTCTATCTACAGACTACAGCTTAGTTGTGGCAGTTGTGCACATGCGTCACGAGATATATCAAAGATGGCTGGTCAGCCTTGGTTGCTCGGCGGCCGCTTGGGTCCCACGCTTCAAAAAAAATGTGCTTTATTATTTTAAAAACTAGCTTGTTATTTGTATAAACAATACTAGCAAAAATGTCTGCGTTGCAACAGGACATTCAATTTTATTGATCCATGCTCATGCTAATCGCTATTAGAAAATACATGAAATTTATACTTAAAATATTTTTAGTTCCACTTAAGATACTGCACAAAATATCCAATCATTCTTGCTTTTATGGTTCTCTTTGGTTTGTCAACCACCAGAAAACATAAATTTTATTCTTGAATAACAAAAGGTGCTAAAAGAAAACCCAAGTAATAATTGTCTCCCAGTGTTGTAAGCTAGGTAATTATTTAAGGGGATGTTTGGTTCTCTACCCACGTTCGCCACGCCGTGCTGTGGCGGGCCACGTCATGGCGTGGCGGAGGCGGTCGAAATGGTCGCCACAGTCTGCCACAGCTTGCCACCACTAAACGACGAGCAACAGTAAGAAAAGGACAGAAGAAAAAAAAAGTTGTGGCGGCCGATGTTTAGACGAGAAACAAACGCCGCCATGATTGCTGCGGCGCCACAGTGTGGCGTGGCGTAACGCGGGCGTAAAAACCAAACACGCCCTAAATCTTCCCTAGAGGCAGCATAATGTATTCACCATGCATATCGATAGTGCAAAGATTATGGTGGTCTTAGGTATGGCATGATGACCACCAATTCATCGAAATCTTTTAACAAAGTGTTCAAGGGTATCCGTGCAGTACCTGTGTTCGGTATTGTGGAGTACTCGTTTAAGAAGTGCAACGAATATTTTGTTAATCGTTGGAACATTGCCAAGGCATCAAAAGAAAAATGGGGCCGAGCCAGTAGGAGACACCTTGATATTGCGGAGGCCATAGGTTTGAACCAGGTGGGGATGCCTATGGATCATCGAGGCTAGTGTACAACAAAAGGTCTCAAGGGAGGAACCAATCCGGGAGGTGAGAAGTACAGTGGCAAAAATTATAGGGTCGACCTGCAGAAACCGGAATGTTCTTGTTGCATTCCGCAGCTCTTTCATGTGCCTTGCTCACGCGTCATCACCGCTTGTAAATATAGGGGTTTAGACCATGAAGATTAGTTTTTCATGTCTCCATTCTATCTCACATCAAACACCCTAAAAGTGTGGGAATCCAGCTTCGACCATACCTAAATCCATCACAATGGCCTGCATACTATGGATTGGATTATGTCCTCTAATTCGAGCTAGAAAAAAGAAAAAAGGTTGGTAGAAGGAAGAAAAAAATGCCTTAGAGGAGTTATGGATGATTCCAATGGCAATGGCCCCGATGTGTATGATTCCAATAGCTATGGTCTCGATATGTATGGTTATGGTGACTTTGATGAGGCGCCGGCTCAAGTCCGGTGCTCTAAATGCCACAGAACCGGTCACACAGCAGCCACTCATGATAGTGTTCAGGTACATAGGTTTTTTTTGAGTTGTTCATAGTTGTTGTGATGTCTACATTTCGTTCATAATTCTTGTGATGTCTACATTTCTTCAAGTTTTGTTGATTCAATATACATTATTACAAATTCATGTCTCATTACTAATCTTGTGTTGTTTGGTCTTTTTCATGACGGCACCCCATCCACAGTACTCCCTGCTTGACACCTACTATGACAAGGACCACCGAGCACACTTGTTGGTTGACCAGGGCTAGGCGAGTTGTCCCCATGTCTATATTTTTCAAACACTTTAGCTGTGCTCATGTTGAAAGCTGACATTGTTTCTTCATTGTTGCAGGTTCTCAATCATTTGCGTCCCCGGACTCACCATCCACTGCTTTGGGACGAGCGCTACGCCCCGTACCCGGCTAGAGCGGGCTTTCTAAGCCTTGCTCGAGCCATTGTCGCGGGCCTCCCTGAGATGGACGGGCCATTGCTTACCACCTTCGTCGACCGATGGCGTCCAGAGACGCATTCTTTCCACCTGCCGTGTGGTGAGATGACCGTGTCAATGCAGGATGTGGACTATATCTTGGGGCTGCGAGTGGCCGGTATGGTGGTGACAGGCACCGTCAACACAGAGAACTGGAAGGAGTTGGTGTTCCAGTTCACCGTCCACTACCCACCTAAACCTGAAGAAGGAAAGAGAGAGCACAAGACCTCCGGTGTGAAGTCCAGTTGGTTGAAGCAACACTTCAATAGGTGCCCTAACAACGCCGATGACGCACAACAATCACTAGAAAAAGGATATTTAGGCCAAAAATTGTTCCCTCACCAATATAGACAATGGCGATTGAGTCCGGATGCAAAGTATTGGCTCGGTGTTCCCTCACCATCTTATTGTAGTTTTTCTTCATCTCTTTTTCGCTTCACCTCCTCCTCTCGTGGAATCATTTGCGTTTCCTTGCAGTATTTTTTACGTGCATACAAATCACGCCGTCTCTTGTTTAATTGCACCTTTTGTTCAGGAGACATTGCTTCCCTTCGTGCTCTATCTAACTCACGCTTTACGCTCTTTTGGACAAGTAACAATTTTGTCAATAAAACTACAATACCTATATATAAAAATAATAAAAAAAGTACGAGCTCAAATTAATAAATACAAAGGGCACATATTACAAGAATATTACTTTCTTATTAATTGTCATGAACCAGTGGGTTGCCCACAACAATTTTTCTTGTCAAATGGATAATATTAATGAAAAACCATTGTACACGTGTTTAGATCAGGTGATGCATCGATCAAGTCAATCATGCCACTTTGATCTATGCATCGATCGAAGGATTCATCTACATATATTTAACAATAACATGATATTAACCCAAACCTCGACATCATACAAATCCCGAGAATAAACAATTAGTATTAGGAACAAAAAAACAAAATGGTACATATGTCATCTTTATCAATCTCCATAGGCTTGTATGAGTTATTTTGATGTAGCTAGTCAATATCTTCATTGCCATATGGGCTTTTCTGCGGGTCGATTCAACTACAACCGATTCAACATATAGGTACTCTATTTGGCGAAGGCGGGTCTCGATCTCGAAGCTGTGCCCGATCTTTTGGCGCAGCTTGTTGTCTAGGAGCTCCTTCAACGCCTTTGGTGAACTCACGCATCTCGAAAGCCATGGGTGGTAGGAATGGTCCTGGTCTCCGGATACTAGCCGTCACAAACCGGAAGGATTCGGGTGGAGAGAGGGGTGGAGGCGGTGGCGGTGGAGCTAGGGGGCGGTTGGGAGGAGAGGAAGGGGGGGAAGGAAGGAGGCGGCGGCGTGGCGCCACGGCAAGGGCGGACCCGTGTGCGAGGGGCGGCGACGGTTGGGGCAGGGAGCAAGAGACCGGGAATTATTCTTTGTTGCTTGTCCCCAAAGAGATTGCATGCTCCCTATTTATATGGTCCTCCTATAGGACTTGTAATCTAAGCAATCTCTCTAAAGGTTTCCTTATAGAATTGGAATACCTTTTACAAGCAATCCTATGTATTTCCTAATAAGAGATTTCCTTATAGAGTTGGAATATACCTTGCACACAAAAAAGTCCTAATTTAATCCAAACTTGATGACGGTTTAAGATGGAAGCGATGATGATGTGGTGAAGGTGGTGGTGGTGGCAGCCCAGCCCCCCCCCCCCAATGGGCGGCCCCGCACGTGACATGCGTGACATGCAAGTTGACAAGTTAATGTACCATGTTCATACCATTGATATGAATATCGCCAAGGTGCTCATTTGGCGAGAACAAGCCGAAGGAGCTAAAGGGAAGAATGTAATATCATTTGTGAGGAGGCTAAAAACTTTAGAAGATAAGATTCTCGCCAGGGAAGTGGTAGTTGAGAAGACTCGATGGAAAGGAGTCACAGAACAATTATTGTGAAAGCTTTTGGAGTCAAGGGGGCAAGCAAGTACCGCAAGGCTTGGGTCACCCCCTACTGCTCAGGGTGCGACCGGGTTAGGCTGGTCGCCCCACACGTTCCGATCGGTCGTGGTCAGCGTTGGCCTCAGATGATGAAGCCCAAGCGCCGGAAAGTTTGTACTTGGAAGGCTAATGAGTCAGAGGTGCAAGGGAGATTTGCAAAATATAATCATACTTTTGATCAGCTCCTGAACAAGTACATATTTCAGATGGATGGAACCATGTGCACACATCTGAAACAAGGTGCTTTCACTCGCTATACTGAAAAGGCATAGTAGAGCTGATACACAATTAGATTGATCAATATATTAAAAAATAACTCAACAAGAGAAGTTTTTTTTTTTACTTTTTAATAAAAACATAGGAAATAACCAACTAGAAAATAAAATAAAATAAATAAAAATAGAGGAAATTCCATTTTTGTATTGGCATATTACTCATACTTTTCACCACTAATTCAAGCGTTTAGCGCCATACTTTGTGATTTTGACAAATCCCCTTCGTCCCAATTGTTCTCTCTTAGAATTATCTCGCTTGTATTTAATCATTTCTGCAATGAGATAATAGGAAGATATAGTGTATAAAATTAATAAAACGTATGATTAATGGTGTATTAGTGCCTTATTTTTTGGTTAGAGAGGAAGAATTGTGGGGTGTCATTGGATTGGGTCAAATAGACAATTGGGGTGTCAATGGATTAGGCCAAATAGACAATATATCATAAATTTTTAGGCATACATTTGAGATTGATTTGATTATTTTAAAGAAAAAGATGATGATCAAGCCCAAGATTTCTATAATTGGTATAAGCTGATGTACCAATATACACTATAACCAAAATAAAAAAGAAAGAAAACAAAGATGTAATCAAAAATAAGATTGAAGGAAGATGTCATATGGTCTCCTCCTACTTATTTTCCTAGCCATATTTAATTACAATGAACAAATAATGTTGTGCAACAAATTTGTAAACAAATGAGCATACAACTTGTGCATGCAATGAATCCTATTACATATATTGCACTGACACATTTAACTATATTTACACTGAACAAAAACCATAATTCTGTAAACAAATAATACTTCATAGAACTTGCCAAATTGCATGCAATAAATATGGCAGGGGGCCTTTTATTTTTTTCACTAGTAGTCTGCATCCCACACAGAGAAAGCACTAGAGGATTTCATCCACTTGGCAGTGATTTCTGGGTAGTGCCTGTTGATCACATCTCGTAGGCCTTCAGTTGTTTTGACCCATTGCATCCCCTTCTTGGTGTATGTTTTCTCATTGAAATCGCTTGTAAAAATCGATCTGCTTGGAGCCTCCTGTTTTTAGAGATGTTAAATTAATATTCACATCTTAACAGAGTGGTTATCGTCTAAAATTAGTACTTCCACATTTGACTTCTTTTTTCTGGTAACATTCTAGATCTATCAGTGTAAGGTACCCATAATGGTAACATCATTATGGTTTCTTGCCTTTTTGAACTTTGGTTTTGGTAAATTTTGAATCACTTAAAATTAGCTTAAGCCACATTCTCAGTTGTCTCCTAATACGTTTAGCACGGGCTTAAATCAAATTTGGTATTGTGTCTAATATTCAATATCATTTAAAACTAAATGTTACCTTGATGCCATTAAAATGAAAATGTTGAATGCTGTTTCGCTTATGGCAAATCCCTTGATTTTTTTTTCTCTGCCATAAGACCAATAAGAAGATCCAATTTCTGGACATCATCTCCGTATATTGCTCTTATGGCTTCAATTGCATCCTTGTCACTTGTCAGATCCTCCCAGCTTTTTTATTGGAATCAGAAATAGTCTCCTCCTGACCTCATTGTATCTCGGTACACTTCTCTCCCTGTCTCGGTATACTTTAATTTAGAGAAAAATTAAATGACATTAATCTCAGTGTAGTCATTAACAAAGGCATTAGATATATAATCCTCTTTATTTAACTTGGATATTACAGTTTTTGCTTAACATTGTTGTTTATACTAGTATGTAGCAATGTCCTTGTTTTTAAATAAATGGTAGTTGTGATTGCTTAGGGAGTGGTGCTAAGGTTATAAGATACAAACATGATATATGACTTGGTAAGAGAATCTTGTATTCTCAATCTGGTTAGTACAATAATAGTTTGGGAATTCTTAAAATTGAAAAGTATGTTATAATAAATTTCAACATAGTAGTTTAAGGTCACAATATTTGTTCTAGTACATAATTTGTTGCCAGTATGGGTTATTTTCAATATTTTTATGCATTGGATTATTCTTGTTGTACCCTTGTACCAACTTGGCATGGCACAAAATCATGAACCTCTACTGGTAGTGGTATAAACTGGGTCTAAATTTATACCTTCTAGGGCAGCAAGGTTGATTCTATCAGATCGATTGGTACCATCCAAATTTTGTGGTATGAGGTCCATGAAGAAACTTGGGTAGTTCCATAGTTCGAGTGCACCACAAGCTTGATATCCCATTGATAGTGTTTGTTTTTCAAACCCTATTTTTGATAGCTTCTCTTCCCTTTGAGACCAATCAACTCTCCAATATCAATGCTATGTGTTGACACAAGAAAGAAATGGTTGCAGTGTGTCAGTTATACTAAAAATGTGCTAACCTACTAGAAAACTTATTGTGACCAGGATTATACATTCTACTTTCTATTGTATTGTTAATAAGCTAAAAACAAAATAAATCTAGCTGTTTGTACCAAGTTCAGTGTCTAAAGTCAGGTTTAGTAAACCATGATGTAAGAGTCGATATCTAATAGAAGAATGTCTTAACTTTTTTTTTTTTTTTTCCTCATTAATTTATTTATAATCTGTATCACTCTTTTTCCTATCTAATTTAATGAAAAGTTGTTAGTTGGCATTTCATCTTCTGCATTAAAAAAATAAGAGGAATGGATGTCAAACATAAATTGTTTACTCACTCTTCCAAGTATGGTGGGGAATTATTTTCGTCGGGTTGCCCGATCGGATCCCTGAGCTTGAGAGTGCTTGGCATTAGGGAGTGCATTCTGTAAACACTGGTAAACTCTTCAGTTAAAGAATAAGGTACGCCATGGTTATTCGGCTTCTTCAATCCCACAAGCCCACCTAATGCCGGTCCTCCTATGTGACCAAATGTATCTTTTATTGTCTTACCCAATAATCCATACCTTCACAGAAGAATCAGGATATTAGGTAAATTGTACACATTCTCACTAAGTTAATTAATTTGAATTTGTAGATGTAAATAAAATTTCCACTTAGAAAAGTAATACCAGCATCAATGGTTATTTTTTTTCCTTCGGCAAATATGAGAAAATGAGATAAATATATCCTCACCAATTTGCGTGCATACCAACTCTCATGGTTTTCGTCTTGAGAAGCTCGACAGTCCAATCAATAGTGTGAACCTTTGCAATGACAGCAGAAGTGACCAATCTGGCATACCGGTATAATTCTTCGTCTGATAGGTTGGGATGTGATTCCTGAGATTAAAACAACATTTGTAGTTTTTTGTTCATATTTTTAGCATAAATAAAATGAATTAATGTTTTGGTAAATAATAGTTTTGTCGGTGGGCAAGATGTCAAGAACACCAAATTCTTCCTAAAAACTAAACAAACAAATAATCGTGATGATTCTCTCACCTTTATTGCATCACAAACTGCATTGTGTTCCTTAACAAAAGAGCTTGTAAGATCGAAACCCCAACCCAACTATTGCGAACATCCCCGGATAATGTCACACCGTTCTCCTCATGCAAGAGAAGACCGTCATCTCCGATCACTAGTTTTCCATCAACATAAGTCCTGAGCTTTTCTCGCCTTTTTTTCTCATTATCACCGTATATTGCACTCCCATCCCTTGTATATATAATCATAGAAATTGCAAAAATTATGACATTTTATGGGCAAATATGCATTGATTTATATATATTGCTCTATTGTCTATATTTTTTAAGTTAATTCTTTGTTCTTAAGAGAAATTTCTGATAAAGATCTTAACTTCAGTAAAAGCTTCAGAATTACTTACCACCAAGCGGTGCGGGTATTGTAATGACCAATCTTTATTCCATCAGAATTGTGAGGCAGTTCTTTTGTGGCGTAGAACTTGAACGATTTGAGTGGGCACTCATTGGCCACTTCTTTTGGAGCTGTGATTTCAATCTGGAAGAAACCAAGAAAATTGAATTATATATCAGCTAACAATTAGAGGTGGCAGAACCCGACCTGACCTGTGGAAACCCGCCGACTCGACTCTACTCGAATCCGACCGACCGGACCGACATTTTCCAAAAATCAAATTGACCCGACCTGATCCAAAAACTGACCCGACCGAGATCAAATGGGATCCAATATAATGAACTCAAATAAACAGACCATAAAAAATTGATATCAAAATCGGCCCGACCCGACCCATCCATCACCCAAACCCGACCGCCCGAGATATTCTAGAAGGCGACCCAACCTGTCCAACCCGAAACTAAACCCAACCTCCCAAATTTGCCCCACGTAACTAGCAACAATATATATTTCAAATTCTCAATGAAAATGAAGATCTATTTTTAAGACTTCAACAAATTAAGGCTCTCAAATTAAGGATTTAAATCAAGCATGCACCTGTTTGGTATCCTCCATATGATCCATCCAGTCATGAACCATGAACTGTATCCATGCAGCTGCTAGTATATTGAACTGTTTCCCTGTGTCCTTGTATTCTCTCCTGGCTAACAGCTTTGTCGCCACAACAAATGGATCTGGGCTCATCAACTGCGTCGATAAATAACAGCTAATTATTTTATACATAACCTAATGATTTAAAAGTGTACCTCAAATTTCCATCTGTTGACAGTATGATCTAATTAAAAAGAAAATGCTTCTGTTTTTAAAACAAGCACATTAGCTCTTATTTTTAATACTGATAAAACCCGCATCTTATGTTTTGAGTTTCTACGTTAATGCATTCGTTTACTTATTTGAAGCTTGCAGAACGAACTACCAAACAAAAGTTTCATCGAAAACGAGTTTTATTATCTATACCTACTAATAAAGATACAACATTTCTTGTCCACCTCCTTTTTCCGTAAAAATACAAGGCTTCGCCACTGAGTCCTGTAAAGGAGCACCGGGTCCCTGCCTCTGCCGCACAGGAGTCACGCCCGCCGAGCCACTCTCGACAAGGTTGAAGCCGCCGCCGCCATTGCAGCAACTAGCCTGTCGCTCGACCGATGTCGTCTGCCCTACTATCTCTCTACCCCTCTCCTCTCTCCCTCCTTGCACTGGGCCGCCCAGCAGCTGCTGCTTCGTCGGCATCCTGCGCTCTCCCTTCCCCATATCTTTCTCTCTCCCCTCTCTCCTGCGCTCTCCTTTCTCCATCTCTTTCTCTCTCCCGCTCCTCCCTCCTCTCTGCTTCTTTCGTTGATGAACGATCGCCGTAGGGAAGATGAGCACGATGGGCAATGGCCTCGTGAGTCCGTGACCAAGAAGCCACGTGCATCAGCCAATGGGGAGACATCACTTCAAACTGTGGACCCTGCCTGTCATGATACCAATGGTCCTCGGAAACGTGCATCAGCCAATGGTCCTTAAATCTAGCATTTTTTATGGTCAATCTTCCTCTCCGGTACCATGATACAAATCTAGGGGCGTTTGGAAACGTGCAGAGTTTAAATAAATTAATTAAAATATAAATTGTTCAATGATCGATTATCTTTTTAGCTACTCCTAAAGTTAGAGAAGTTTGTCCACATGTGTGTGGCAATTTATACATTAAATTACGTTCCAACTCACGTATTTGATCGCTTTGTATACATTACGTGATCTAGACTCATGACCTGCACTCCTGCAAAGCGGTGATATAGAGCCCTATTTTTTTTATACGTATTAGATCCCGTTGCAACACACGGGCATTTTTCCTAGTAAAGTCTTAAAGTCAAAGTGTCAAACTAAATATCAAATTAGAAATAAAAATCAAACACTTTTTTCTGATGATCTTTACTCTTTTAATTGGTTTCTTTCACTAATTTCAGGTTTATCTTTTCATTAACTAAATTCAACATATGTGGTATCTAATTTTCTATTGTACAAAAAGGGATGCAAATTGAAATAAAAGGTAAGAAGAGCACATCTAGGGCATGCAGATATATATACAACAAGAATTACCAAAATAAAAGGGAATTAAGTGCTTAGTTAATTTATGTTAAGTTATTAACACTACTACAGGATTGATTTTACATGGCACTTTGAAATGATTAATGGTGGCGGGCATTTTAAAAACCGCCACGGTTAATATCTCCATTAACCGTGACGGCGGTCTTTATTTATTAACCGTGGCGGTTTTAATAACCGCCATGGTTAATGAGGCCCAACCGGCCGACACGGGGAAGGCCCATCTTAGCCCGATAACGGGCTCCACTATATAAGCACAGCCACTAGGGTTTCATTCCCCAAAGACCAACCTATCTCCTTCTCGTTCATTCCCGCCCCCCGCCAGCCGAGCCACACCCCTTCTCTTTCCCCACTCCCTAGCACGGTCATCCAGGCGGCGGCGGAGAGCGCGCGGGCACGGGCGACGGCGTAAGCGCGCGCGGGCCCAGCGTGGCGGCGGCGGCGCTGGAGCATCCTCCTCCTCCCCTCAAGATCTAGGCGCGGGCGGTGGCGGGCCGGCGCCGATTTCGGCGGGCGGCGGCGGCACGCTGCGTGGCCCGGGCATGGCGGCGGCGGCGCGGAAGGATCGCGTGGTGGTGGTGGTGGCGCGGCGTGGATCCACCGGCATGGTGGCTTCCCTCGACTTGGTTGCTGAGGCTGGATCCGCCGCGTGGTGGTCAAGGCGGAGGCCGGATCCCGGCGGCCACGGCGGAGCTCGAAAGCACCCTACGGGTGGCGGGCGCGAAGATCCCGGCCTCGGGCGCGTGGGGACTGGCGGCGAGATCGGCGGCGGCGCTGAGAGGACGGTCCCCCCGACGGTCGCGCTGGCTCGGCGGCGGGCGCCGGGCCGGTCCAAACCCTAACGGGTCCGGATGGGCCCCGGGCCCATTAGGGTTTTGTCCGGGCTTTTTTTTTTTTTAATTTTTTTTCTATTAACGGTGGCGGGCAAAAAAACCGCCACCGGTTCTCGTGATTTTTGGTGACCTTCCGTCCGTGGCGGCAACCTAAAACCGCCAATCAAAAATCATTTTTACCCACCACGGAAGTTCATTTGTCTAGTAGTGTAACTTGTATTGTTAGAACTTAGAAATTTGGAATTTTGAAAGAAAACTACTAGATTTTTGTAAATAGTGTATAATTAAGTACCTCATCCTTTTGATCATCCGGCTTCATGTTTCTCCCAAAAAGGTGTATTGGCTACCAGCCTCAGCATTATGGGGGTCATTGTACTTGCCATCTCCGTTGCGGTACATGAATTCCTTAGTGTCAAACAGAGCCCCATGAGAACTCCCAACAGCTAGCAGGTTGTATTTTTCGAGGAGGGTCCGGCGGGTGTTCAGGTAGAGTAAAACCAATCAGAACAGGCATCTTGTGCCACAGGTTTCTCTTGTCAAATGCATGAATGAACTACATGAATTAAGAAGAATTATTATATTGGAAATTTAATTAGGTATGCATATATACATTAAATATTCAACTAATCAGGAATATCAATTGGAAAGCTTCAGATAACTTGAATAGTTGTTCCTCAAAAAAAAAAAAAAAACTTGAATAGTTAATAAGGTGGTGCACAAGTATGATCAAGCTTAAGTATATATGCGTGCTTCTATAATGGCCATATTTGCAAACATAATTTGTTAATTACCAGGATATGCAGCGAAAAAAATAGTACATACACATGCATACTCAATTAAAAATATACTTATTTATTAAAGAATTCCCTAATTAAATGGTGCATCAAACTAAATTTGGCGTATTTTTGAGATATTAAAATGGATATATATACCAGAGATAATAAATTAAAATAGATCAAACAATTAAAATCCTCTATCGCTAGCTCAAAATATAATTCAGTTTTCTATCATACATAACATAATCCCTCTGATCATACATTAATATATAATCACTACCAGATATTCGTAAGGAATATTTATGTATTTATATTGTATGCAGTATGTACATCAAACAAATACTTGATATACAAATTACTCTTCAAAAATTAAGTAAAACATACTAGAAAGCCAATCTTGTCACCGAAAGACATCTTAGAGAAAACATCACGGAGGTCCGGATGAACACAAGGCTTGAAGAGACCTGAACCCATGGCTATTTGCAAACAAATTAAATGAATGTATGATCTTGAATATTAGGGCTTACATAGATGTAATTCATTGGAAGCTATAACAATCAATAAGGTGTAGTACTATAGTTATAATAGAAAAGACATGCAGCCGGTTCTCAGTATGTTCTCATACTCAAAGACAAGGGCATGATTGATTTGGTGGTAAGTTGTGTACTATATAGGTGTTTAGATAAAAAAAAAGAGATATGATGTGTAGGTGTCGCTGCTCAGCACTGATAATTTTATGGGAGCTCATACCGTACGTGATACAGTGTAGCTCCCATAGTTGATACGGATGGTTTGACCGGTCAAACTTGTTCTACATTCATTAATTGTGCATGTAAATTTGTTTATTATGCATATGAAACCAGTTTGTCGAGCTTAATTAGGAACATTAAACAACTTGCATACGAAGCATTTTCGCCTGCATAAAAAACTTCTAGTAACATGCATTTTACAATTAATAAAATTATGTGCATAATAAACACACACTCACAGTCCTAGAATCAATGCACTGCACACACACTAAATGAAATTATGTGCATAATAAACTGGTTTACATGCATAAAAATGTATAAACATGCATTTTATAATTAATAAATTGCAAACTAAATGAGTTTCATAATAAAAGCATTAGTTTGCACTTTGCACAGTAAGCTACATAATATGCATAATAAAAAGCATGACAGTGCAAGAGTGGAATTTTTGCCTCGTACATCCGCCAAACCATCAGCTCAGAGTGGATTTTTTTTTATTCCTCCGCTCGTGGATGAAAGCAAGCCTTTCCTCTAGAATGTAAAGGTGTGTTTCTACGTTCCAAACGCCTCAAACAGTATCCCTTTCCTCTAGAACACCATTCCTCTATAATTCCTCCAAAAAACCTATGTTCCAAATAAGGCATAAGGCACGACCCTCACCGGGCAGGTCGTGCCGGGCCGGGCCAGGCCTGTTGGCCATCTGTACTCACTATACTAAAATTAATGGTATATATAATATATACATCCAACAGCAGGATGGCAACACGAGCAAGCAAATGGTACATATACCCACTTCAGTTCAAGGGTATTCAGTTAGATACCGTATCCATGAATTTTATCAAAACAAATTGTTTGTCTGGTTTTCGAGGGAGGTCGTTTGTTTGTCTGGTTTTTGAGATGAGGGTGGTAAACTAGACTTTCACAAAATATGAGAGAGGAAACATGGACTTTTTTTTTTTTTTTTGCGGAACAAAACATGGACTTTTTTTCGGCTAAAATAAAGACAAAGCCCATCTCTTGTGCCCTCTACCCCACTAGTCATGGGCCAATATATTCTCCGATCTATAAATAAACTACTTTAACCTAGGGTGCCCGGGCACTGCACAACTACAGTGCTTATAAACAGTAATGAGTCGGATCTCATGAACAGTAACATCCATTACTGACTTAAACAGCAACCCCCATTAGTAAATAGTAAAAACCCGACATGAACGGTACCCCCATTTGTGAATAGTAAACACCAATTAATAATAACAGTATCGGGTACACGCAACATTGGATCGGGTTTCATGAACAAGAAACCCGTCAACATGAAAATACTACGGGCACCCGATAAATGTAGGTGGACGAAAGTGAAACTCAAAGTAACGAGTCGGATCTCATGAACAGTACCATCCATTCCCGAACAGTAACCTATTAGTAAACCGTAAAAAACCAATATGAACAGTACCCCCATTAGTGAATAATAAATACCCATTAATGATAATGCGGTCTCTCGGGTACTACACGCAGTAGTGGATCGGGTTTCATGAAGAGTAAACCCGTCAACACGAAAATGCTACGGGCACCGGTTAAATGAACGCGGACGAGTGAAATTCTATTTTCCATGCAATCAAAATATCCATCAAGAAATAAATAAATAAACTACGCACGCATTCTAGTTTCATTAATCCAACTTTAATAATTAATTTGCAAGTTATAATCCTCATAATAAATCCCTATTAACTCTAAATCGCATGTTAATTTCCAAATTTTTACCCTATCCTCTAAGCTCTTACATTCCAGTTTCATTAATCCAATTTCAATAATTAATTCCCGAAGTTGTAATCCCCATGATAAATCCCTATCAACTCCAAACTGTATGTTACTCCGCGAGTTTTTACCACATCCTCCAACACAATATGTTTCTATAATAATTGACTCAAGTCGTCGCATATCCTATATATTATCAACCTCATCCCCGCGCATGCTAGCTCTTCCAATATTTGCTCGTGCATAGCAACAAGCTGGCAAAGCCAACAACTTAGGATTTAGGCTTGTAATCTTTAGGTCTAAAATACGAAGAGCAAGAAGATTAGGATTTAGGATGTCCAAAAAAGAATTTACTAGGGGATAGCTAGATAGCTCCATCAGGAGTACAGTCCGGCGTCATCGACATGGTTGCCATGCCAAGAGCGAGGCAATCCACACTAGCCTTTGGGAGCCAAGGAAGAAGCACATAACAGTTGGTCGATCAAAAAGACGAGAAAATCACTGGAGAATGAAATAGCGCATGGAATGGATTGCAAAAATCACAAGAATAATAATTGTTTGGTGCATCTGTCCTGCTGCAGCACAGCAGTTTCTAACTTTCTATGGTGGTCCGCGGCTGCCTGCCGTTACGTTGTCCATGCAATGCATCTCCCCGTTCGCCCTACATGTGCATACTCAAAACGCGGCCATGCCTGCCAGGTGCCAACAACACCCAAGCTACAGCGGAGCTCAAGTGCTAGCTACAATGATTTGGAGGGAAATTTCGATCCTGCGCGCGCGGCAACCAATACAGCTAGGTACCAGATCGGAACAAGCAAATCACCCAACAAGCAGAACTCAAGAAACGATAGATGTGAACAGCAAGGCTACTCACCAGCTGGTAGAAGAAAAGAGGGCTCAACTCTTGCTGGAAGAAGAAGCCCGCAAGACGCTGATCTGACGGTGGGGGGGTGCACGCCGCTATATATAGATCGATTCAAGGTTGGCTGTACGACTCCGTCCAAAATACAGTAATACCGGAAATGCTCCCCACACGTCCAGCCGATCGGTCTTATCGCCAGGAGCTGCAGGTCTTCATAGTATCCACTCGCTTGTCCAAACCGATCATCATCCTGCTTTCGCTTTCGTGTCCTGCTGCTGGTTTGAATGCAGATGGGAACCAAACACCAACCATTACCAGATTGAAGACTTTCCTGACAGCCGAAAACTGTCAGGAATAAGCCGCCCCTAACTTTAAGTGCGGTTTATGGGAACCACACTACTACGCAACGCCAACGCCTCTTTAGGGGCGGCGCTTCTGTAGGGGAGATTTTGTCATCCGCCCGTAACTTTCCGTCCTTAGAGTGGTTTTACAATAGCGGCGGCTGATGATTGAACCACCCCTACTATTTGAGTTGCCCCTACCGTGTATTCTTAAAATTCAAGTTTTCAAAATTTAAAAAAATAGCAATTGTTTTTTAATCGGGCGAGGCCCCAACTGGTCAGCGCCCGCAAGTCACGTATTTTTTCTTGTAAATTCGCGCGCTTGGTCGGCGCCCGCAAGTCACGTATTTTTCTTGTAAATTCGCGCTACGTGGCGGGGGAATTTGAACACACGACATCAGGCTCGCGCATGGCCCCTCCTCCACTAGGATACACACATGTATGTGTCCATAATTGATTCTGGTTCCTCACATATTGTAAATTGACTATTTGAGGCACTAAACGGATTCATAACTTTTAAAGATGAGTGTTTTTTCATCCGAAGTTCGTTTATGAAATTAGAATTTCAAATTTAAGACATTCAAACTTAGGTTTTACATGACTAGATGATTTCAAATCAAAAGTGGTCAACTACAAAGTTTCATGACTTTTCGAGATCTACAATTCTTATTTAGAAACTTTTTCCATCCGAGGTCATTTGAAAATTTTAAATTTCAAAATTTAGACATTCAAACCCATATTTTGAGGCATCAAAAAAGTCAATTTAAAAAGTGGTCATCAACCAAGATTCATACTTTTTGAGAACTACAATTCTTATTTAGGAAGTTTTTCTATCCGAGGTCATTTCAAAAATTTATTTTTTAGTGTCTTGAATCAAAATTCAGCAACCTAGGGCGCCTCAATATAGAGCCGTCACTACTGTGAACCACAGTAGGGGGCGACTGGATATTGTCCACAATAGGGGCGGCTCACACCATAGTGGGGGGCGGCTGAAAACAACTCAAAAGGAGGGCGTTCTCATAAGAAGTTTTTTGTAGTAGTGTCAAACACCAACCGCATGCATGCGTTGGGCTCGGCCAAGCGGGAGCCTCGCTTTCTCGTGCAAAACCGGTTCAGCTAAGAAACCAAGGGCGCGATTGCGACCTTGGCCCAGACTAGCGAGGCCTGCCCAATCGACCGGGCATTTCCCGGCCCTGTCCTAGCCAGTGCAGGTCACCTTGTTTGCGGCCCTGTTCGCATTGAGCCCGATCCAAGAAAAAAACAGATGTTTGCCACCCAAACCGCAGGCGGGCTAAGAGGGCAACAACTCCAACCGCCAAGCCCAGAACGTGTTTGCCAACTGGCTCTGGTCGGCCTGGCCCATAGATAGGAAACAGAAAAGGGCATAGATCAATATAGATGAACAAGGTTTGGATGACATTACAACAACAAATGTCAATTATACCATACAATTAGTGTTGAATAAAGCACTTGGCCTCAGCAAAATTGAAGTTCATCAATTCTTATCATTGCAGCCTACACGTAATACATAAACAGATTACAGAAAACAAAAGAACATGTAGCCAACTAGTGCATCCATCAATTTTTCATCGTCGGCTAATGAAAAGAACATCATTGAGTTGAAGTTCAAGTTGACACCACCATAGGCAAGACCAGTTTAGACCATCACATGCTCACCATCAAAGGCAAGTGCAGTCCATTGTTTCATCATCGGCCTAATGTGAACAAGTTTGAATTGAACTTTGAGTTGACCAAAAACAAAGCAGGAAGTTCCAGACAGGAGCACAACCACTAGGAAAGAGTAGACCAAACATCTTCAAGTTTTGTGGCCTCTCAGAATCATATGGATAAAAAATGGTATACTCATGGACTAAAACAAATTAAATCATAACAACCATGGAATGTTCCGCAACTACCACAGTATGCCATCAAATTAAGCAGGAACCCAATAGTTGTATATTGTGGATAATGCTAGAACATTAGATGACTCCCATGAAAGAACAACATCCTTAAAACCATACCTCAAATTGTTGAAGGTTTTCATCACTGACCACATAAACAAGTCATGCAAAGTAATCCGTTCATAAGAAAGATGTCCTCGGAAAGCCAATGCCTTTTGCTGTGATATTTGAACAAATTATGAAGGCCATCAAAGCATGAGACACGTCCAGCTCAGCCATTTTGCCATCTAAGTTGTACAACAGTTGGTGGGCATGGATGGTGTCTCATGTTCAGATAACAGTCATGAGAGTAGGAGTGTGTGACAGATTGTAATCATCATGGTCATTAAGAGGAGTGTGTGATCATATCCATAAAACACAAACAACTCCACTAAAAGGAGTGTGCGATGTAACCTTAAACTCCAAACAATAGCTGCACTAGATGTTTGTTGTTTAAGGTTTGTGAAAGATTACAATACACCCTCAACCAAGGGAGAAGAACAAAAGAAGCAAGCCCCAACTTAGATTTGTATTATTTCCTAGGTGTCTTTAACCATTTCATCATAGACGGCTGATGGCTGATGGGAAAGGAGGATAAATAATAGGTGCAGGGAGTGTGTGGTGGAAGCCTTACTCAACCTCAGATCATCACAAAATGTTTGTAATGACTGGTGGTTGAGAAAGGTTCCATCACACACTCAACGAGACAAGTCATGGCTGTCATAGAACTCCTGGAGACAACATTCAGTGCCATAATCTGAAGCATTGGCTCGGTGTTGGAGCTGAATGATGTCTCACAGGGGTTTCATGGCAGGCAACAAACAAGAACATCACAAACCAGGTTGCATAGAAAGAGGTATCCTCAGAAATTGTGCCTTTTCATGTGATCTTTGATTTGGAGCATAAGGCATAATGTACATAGATAATAATAAGTGATTTCGTGAGGGCCATGAAACCATGAACTCATCCAGTCCAACCATCAAGCACCACAGCTGGATACCAATAGCTGGCATGGATGGTTCTCACAGTCCGATCACAGTCATGACAACACAAAGGCAGCTCCAGTTCATCAACAAATCAAGGATCATCAATTTTTTTCCACCTTCCCAGTTAACAGGCATTGTAATCATCATAGGCATAAGAAAAAGGCCTCAGTTGCTGCTAGAGAAGTTGCATTATATAACATGCAGCTATATTAATCATCACAGGTGCAAAAAGAATTGGGTGGCAAAAATAGTCAGTGGCAACTAGGGACATAAACTGCTTTGTCAATGGAAGTAAGCCTTATAGGAGATGCAATATGTCAATTTTGCAGACCCTACTAGGATTACTATCATGGACAAAGACAAGATGCACATGAGCAAAGCCAACAGGATAAGATAAGCCACCAGACATGTATTAAATTCCACCTCAGATTAGTGTACATTCAATCATAGGCCATGAAAAAGGAGCACTTCATCAACCACATATGAATACAGAACAAACTCATAGATCTAAAGCATTAGCAGCATCAGGTACCACAAAATAACATCATGATCAGTTACCAAAACCTCAGATTTGCCCATCAGGTGAAAACAAAAGACGGAGGGGGGAGGGTTTGTCTTTTTCACCTTGAGCTCGAGGGGCCAAACAAGTGGGAAGGAAGCAAACTGGATGCAGGTAGCAGATCTTGAAGTAGAGGAAGCAGATCTGGAAGTAGACGAAGCGGTCGAGAGAAAGTCGGAACAAACGTGATGAAGAAGAGGACTAACACTAGTGCCGACGAGTCCCAGCCAGCAGCCCGGCGGGGAAAGCGGAGAAGAACACCACCACCGCCAAGCCCGCGGGCCACCGCTGGTCTCTCGGGAGGGACGTGGAAGGAGGGGTGAGGGGAGAGGAAGAAGGAGAAGTGAGGGAGCAACCGCACGGGGAGCGCGGAAGTTTCACCATGGTGTACGAGCCTATGTGAGCCACCCTAAAATCGCCCGTGAGCACCGCGCGCAGCCATGCTCGGGAGAAATGAACCCTAGCTATGTTTCTCCAAGGCCAGCGGAGGCGCCATTTTTGGCTCCCGCGAGCCGGGCTCAAACCGGGCTAAGGCCGAAACAAGGGTGCTTTGCACTCCCGCGAGCCCAAAGCCCTAGCCGGGCCACCCCCCCGAAAGGTTGTAAATGCTAGAGGGGGTGAATAGCCTAATAAAAATTCTACAAAATCACTAGAGCAAATTGTTAGATAATAACAAGTCGTAAAAGTGTTTGCTCTAGCTCTACTTGTCATAAAAAGCAAGCCACCTAATAGCAATTCTAGGATCTATAATCTCTAGTTCACACAATTGCTATGTCATTACTTAACCAACTAGGTGAGCAATCTAAATTACAATACACAAAACTAGCAAGAACAATATATATAACAATGTAAAAGCAAGATAGTGCACACCAACACATTGAGACAATGATCCAATCACCGAAAGAGGATGAACAATATGAATCCAATCACCGGTAAACAATCAACATAAGAGATGACACTTGATTTGTTCATCCGGAGTTCACTTGAGCACCCTCAAGCTAGTCCCCGGTTGTGTCGATCGTCTCAACGGTGGATCAAGGTGGCGTGCACACCTTGCCTCACTAGGCCCTCTTAAAACCACACAGTCGATAGGTAACGTAACGACATGCGCAATGTATTAGAGTATCAATTTGACTCTCCGCTGGGGAAGATCACAAACCCCTCACAAATCACCGGGAGGTGGGCAAGAACAATCTCCTTCTCTTCCCAACGCCTCCAACAATCACCGAGCCGGCTAGGAGTGGCGCTCTCCAAGAGTAACAAGAAATCCACCGACTACAATGATCTTCAAGTGTCTCTAGATGCAACACTCACAAGCATTGCACTTGAATCTCACCCAATCTCTCAAAGTTATGCTATCAAGCAAGTGGGGAGACAGGGAAAAGTTTTGCTCAGCTCAAAGTGTATGGAATGATTCAAAATGTCCAAGAGGGAGAGTTAGAGCCGGCCACCCAGTATTTATAGAAGTGGGGAAACACCCCACTTCAAAAACTTTTCTCCCGCTTGGGCACCGGGATGCTTTGCCAGGGGGCACGGGGCACGGACTGATGGCGTCGGCGCTCCAACAAAGGGCCACGATGTACTTGCCGTTTGAAAACTGACCATTGGCGCGTGTTGGCGGTCACTATCATACAAATTATACCGCCAACTTAGTTATATAACATGGTGAATAACGTACTTTTGCCACATGAACCTTTGCTATTAATCTAGTTCCACTTGTATTTAAAGAAAATATGTTTTGCAGGCATAAACGTGGAAACAGGTAAAAGTACGTAAAGAGGTAGAGGAATGCGCACATCGAGAACTACGCTTTGGACAAGGGGAATGCCACCGGGCCAAAATCAACGTGAACCAGGCCAAAAACAGCCCCCCGAGGACGCGACCGAGTGGGCCACAAGCCCCTGCTGTCGAAACCGGGCACGAGGCGGTTGCATGGGGGGCTTTTCGCGTTGGCGCCAAAGATTTCCGCCAAACTCCCGAAAGTCCCCAAGAATAAGGAGAACCCACCATTTCCCTCTTGCTTTCCCTATATAAAGAGGCTCATGCCTCCCCCTTGTAACTCACCAATTCACTCATCCCTCACTCATTCACACACAAGTCACATTCAATAAAGGATCACACATTCCTTCACCATGTGATCCATCATTCGCCTCCCATTCCTTTGGGAATTTCACTCCACGTCTCACATATAGGGTAGTTTAGAGAGTGCCAAGACACTCGGTGGGAGTGAGAGAGTGAGAGGTAGAGAGAAAGGAGTAGCGACCCCGCGGTCCCGTGTGGCTTAAGAGTTTGCGACGCCCATCAGTCGTCGGAGTGCCGACTGTCGGCTCCCCGCCCCCTACCTTGTACCTCTACGGGTAACTTTACGGCTTGGTGAGAGTTATTCGTGTCTTACTTTCGATATCATTCTTAAGTTCCATGCTATCATTTATTATATCGAGAATTACGGGATCGTTGTTTACCTTCCGTGAATGCTCTAGTAGAGGGCCCCGATGAAGATGGCATACCCCGATCGACGCTAGAGTAGTGACAAGTAACGTAGACGTGGTGCCTAAGTTATGAATCACCCTCGTTTGCTCCGCAATCCACGGTAGTGAGGTAGGGGATAGGTGGTGACAGCCCTATTCGCCCATCGTACTCCTCCATGTCCGGTTGCGGTAGTAGAGCCGATGGCCGCATCGCTTGGCGAGACCAAGTGCACTCCGGTGCCCGGTAATACTCGATTAATAGAAAGAGTAGCCCCGACTTAGTCTAAGTGCCGAAAAGAACACATCACTCCTAAGATCACCTCCTATGCTTGACCCTTGATATCTAGAAGAACAGACTTAGCACCCGTTCCCGTGGAAATTCGATACTGGAATACTTCTAGGTGAAGTGCTACAACGTACTTTAAAGAGTGCGCTTATGGACTTTGCCGCTTACGCTAAGAAATACCAACAAGAATTTATGGCGCCGTTGCCGGAACCGGTTGTCGTTATAGTTTGCAAACCTAGTCTATCGAGTGTGAGCCCTTACCCCTCGCCATTCTTTTTTCATTTTTATTTCTAGTTAGTTTTAATTATGGAGCAACCACTTCCAAAAACCTTTTGCTCCTAAGGGCGAGCTCTTAGAACCATGTCAATCTTCGAAGCCAATCACAGCTTCAAGATTTGAGCTCATACCGCTTTATAGCCATGGTTTAGGTCCAAACCTTTTCAGGCTTGAAATTGGAAAACCCTTTGATAGAGCGTCTATCTTATCGCTTGTGACATAAACTACGGAGGGTCATTTTCACATAAAAACCCAGCGGAAGGAGAAGCTTTCCTAAACCATATTTTTGAATACTCCCCCGCTAGAACCCATCCGAGTATAACCCAAGCAGATCAAAGGGAAGTCTCTTCGGCCGTTCTTAGAACCTAATACACCTAGAGAGAGACCCTTGCTCGAACCAAAACCCAAAGGGGACCGCGATGGTAGGATCTCCTGTTTTTCGAGGCCGACCTTGCCGAGGGATTCAAGAACACCTCAAATACGAACAATAGAAGAAACCACCAATCCCGACCGATCCCGAAACACTCCTCAATGAACTTTTCTCCATGACTCTATTAAGGATTGGTGGAGGTCATGTATAATCCTCGCTATGGGTATAAACATTCAAATCCCTTGCACTAAAATGTGACAAGGAATCCTTTAGAACCCAAACAACACGGGCTTTTGCCAAGAAACCATACATGACTGAATTCTTCTGCACAAGAATGTAAAAAAAAGATTCTTACATTTTTGATATCCAAGAATTTGAAATTCCAAACGGCATCCCTAAAGAAAAAATATATTTCTTATCAACATCAGGGATGTAGATGTCAAGCTAGGGAGGAAAACATTTTCCATTACGATACGTCGTAAAAAAAAAAAAACATAGTGACGGACTCTCCCCATGAGTATGACACGCCCAAAGAGGTTAAGCTCTATGACAATCTTATTAGCCTCTTACAAGATTTCAAGGAGACGTGTTCATGCTAGAGCATTCTTGACATGACACAAGAAATTTCATGTGGAATTTGTTTTCGCTCTCTCTCATAAGGAAAGCAAAACAATAGTACACTAATGTCATAGGAAGTTTGAACGGGGAACTCAAAGACAATTTTTGTCTACCATTCTTCCTCATCAAACTCCCTACCCAGGACATTCCTTGATTTCGAATAAGATGAAAAAAAAAGAGTCCTAGGTGAAGCATAGACCGGGTTTACTATGTTAACACACGCTAGCCTAGACATGTCATTACCCAAGAGTATGTTTTTCACATATCTTTCGCTTGGTCTTGACATAGACACGCCATGACATGACCAATTGGAGGGTCATTTATCGATAAAATCACGATGGAACAAAGGAAGATCCTTAATCACATCTTAGAGAAGCACACTTCTCCCATCGTAAAACACAAAACCCCACCAAAACCAGGGCATGTCATGCTTTGAGGAGCCCTCATCGGTCGAACCATTCCCTACCACCATTAGAACCGACCGTTGAGCCCTCCCCGAATTAACGAACACCGAGGAATGAATGTTTCATCCCTCGGAGTTCCCAAATGAATTCAAGGTTGATGACGGAACCTCGAAAGCCGAGGTGTGCTTAGACATCCATCTCATCCTTGACTTCAATTTTCTCATAGGCTACCCTCTAGAAAAGCTTTTTCATACAAAACCTATAGAGGAGAGCCATGATGAGAAGTTGGGAAAGAATGCTTGTGCCTCTCACCTAGAAATCCCAAAGGCAAAGCATCTTCCCAACCAAAACCTGTTCGAGGAGGAAAAGTTCATAACTCGATTCGATTCACCTAAGTTGCTTTTCGATATTGGTGAAACGAAGCACCCATTGCCCCCTCATTTCGAACACAAGGCATGTCCCTCTCCGCCAACAAAACGTTGTTCTTGACAAAGGTCGAGATTCAATGTTCATTCTTCATGACACATCTTGGGAGGATAAAAACTCATGTGCCATGGACATGCACGAGGCACCAACTCTAGAGACCAAGATAGAAACGCTAATAAGCATGAACAATCATTCTTTGAGATCCCTCAAATTTCATGCTCACCTTTTTGGATCTCTAGAGTTGTCCCGCTTTTCGACCACGCGTGCCCCACGAGGAACCCAACCTTCTCTTAATCCTCGTTCACAAACTTTTCAAGAGGATCGTTGTGGATGTCTTCATCTATCACAAGTTTTGTCGATATCGTAGTGGCACGCGATGGCACTAACCTTGCAGCTTAAGCGTAACACTAAAATCTTCTTTCGAGAAGCGGGAACTTCACCACCCTTGATAGCCGCAAGAAGAATTCCCGCGGTCAAGCTTACGACCATAAACAAAGCACTACCGGGAGATACAGGACTATCATAAAAAAGCATTTTCTACGATTAATAAAAAGCAAATGCTTGTTGTCAAGTTAGCATGCACCTTCGGGTATTCTTGTCGCTAACCATTTCGGTGGAGATCAATTAAGAAGATCAAAAGAGGCACACAATGCTTGAGAGCATAGGGGCACATCAACAAGAAACTTTGATGCTCATGGATAATGGGACATGCTAAAAGGGAGACCGGACCTTGCACACTTGACTTTTTTACACAAAAGTCCAAGTGTGGGGAAGATGTTGAGAATCTTAAGTTCCATCCACCAAGGGGTCATAAAAAGATGATGTCACCTTGCCTTGCTGAAAAAAAGGAAAGAAAAAAAAAAAGAGAGAAAAGAAATAAAAAAAAAAAAGAAAAGGAGAGAATATATATATAAAAAGAAAAAAAAAAAAAAAAGAAAAGAAAGAATACGAGATGAACAAAAAAAAAAGTGTGATAGAAATAAAATAAGAGAAGAGAGGAGCAGGTTGGCCTAGCATGGTCAAGATACATACCAAAGTGCTGCCTGACTCCACCCATCATTGCTTCCACAAGCAAGAAGGGTTTGTCTCTCATCCTTTGCGGTTACCATCAAGGCCTATGGTCCTACACACAAACTTGTGTGCGTGTGGCCTAGCCTTGAGAAGTGCCTGGATATGGACATCATGCAAACCATGGCAACAACTTCCACACTTCATCCAAAAGTGTTGCCGATAAATTTCTCCAGTGCACGCAAAGGTAACGTTCACCAAATCTCATACTCATTATTCATCTCCATAAGGTTATACAAATTCATACTTCCCTTGTTTATGATGTATGCTCTGGTTTGGATATGTCCCCATGATATATCATGTGGTATATTCATAGATCTTTTAAATTAAGCATGGTGCTTAGGTTAAAATGATCTTCTTTTAATCAAACTTTGACATGGTGTTAGAGTTTAGTTAATGAACTTAGAACTTCGTTATCATGATCCCTGGGGAAGTATATTATGTTGGAGATAAATCAAGGCTATGTTTACATTGTTCCTTTATGTTGGCCTTGCGTGAGTCATGTTGAGGTGAACAAATAAATAAAATAAAACAAGATAAAATAAAATAAAGTTATCTCAATAAAAGCTCCACGGTATTCAAACCGGTAGAGCCATATGTTTGTTTTCGTTTTTGTTTTCTTTGTTTGAATAAAACCAGGTACAAAAATAAGTGTGGGGGAGATCTCTCAAGCATACAATCACACCCATTTGAGATCTCCCCGACACAAATGCACAATCATCGAGCAACTCACGATGGTGAAGGACGGGATGAACGACTACCATTAACTCCTTCCTCTTCAAATGATGGTTTGTGCAAAACTCTCGCTCACGTCTCCCACATGTTTTGAGGTTTAATTTTGAACATATTACAAAACCTTTTGGATGCACACTTGTCTCTTTTTGTCTTTTTCTATCTTTATAATTTATCAAAAGAACAAGTGTGGAGGAGAAACCTACATAAAGTAAAAAATTCAAATCCTTTACATCTCCCTTAAGAACACGATTTAATCATTAAAAGGATTTAATCATCCTTGAGCTCCACCTCATTAAATCTCTCAATATCTTTCAGTCAACATATATTTTATTTCTCACTAAAAGAAAAAAAATGTGGATGCTCCATCTCCATGCTATCCTTTGATAAAAAATTTGCATACTCTTTTATTCCTTGCTAATATTCCTATGCCTTGTGAATTATCTATCATAGGGACCCCATGTTATCTAAGTAATTGAAATATGTGATATAGCTGGATAATTTGAACCTTGCTCTTTCATATGAACTTGGGATTTGTTTTCAAAAATCTAAAAATTCAAATAGCATGCTCCTCAATGATATGCAAATTCCTACCAGAGAGACATATTGAGTTTATCAAATGCAAAACCTACCATATATATATATGCTACTTATCTTTGCATTGAGCTTGTGTCAAGTCTTGTTGACCCTTGTTGAGATAGTTGTCATACCCCCAAGATCAAGATCACGTACACGCCACATATATCAGCCTATTCCTACACTGGGAATACGCTAAAATATGCTTCCATCCACCATACAAAAAGCTCGCTCCTACATTGGGAGTAGACAAAAAAAAAAAAAAAGAGAGAGACATCTTAGAAATAAAATACTCAATGCTCTACCGGATAGTGATCTCTCTATATATTTGTGGTTCAAAGAGACATGGCTATGAAAAAAATATAGGGACACATGAAGGTCCCATAAAAAAAGGGTTGGACACATGAAGGTCCAAGAGTTCAATGAAAAAAAAGGTGAGCACATGAAGGGCCATGCAAAAAGATAGCCATGTTCTCAAGAATAAAAGTTTTCATAAGAGAGAGATCACTCATATCAAGGAGTATAGTATATATAGTATAGGTTCCACTATATCATATCCACACACATGCACTTTTGATCTAGGGTATGCCATCCTTCTCCTTGGATCCAAGCTTTGGCCTAGCAATATATGCAAAGTAAGTATGCCTTCATATCTTTTCCCTACCCAAAGATCCATATAAGCTTTTTAGAAGTAGAAAAGAAAGAAGGCAAAACTCTCATATGCCTCGGTGAGGAACCGCAGACACAAATATTTGAGTGATCCGAGTGAATCATTCGAGGAGCAACGCTTATATTTACATTTTCAAAATCATATGAAAACCCAAGTTCCTGCACTTATCTGAAGCAAGGGATTTGAATCCATGATTGTTCCATAATTCAATTACCCAAGATTAATGTGGTAGACACATCAAAATTCACAAGTGCCGGTGAAGCCCGGAATAACTTGTATGCAGATTTTATTTCATCGAAGTAAAACCCACCTAGTCTTGCACTTTACTCGAGGACGAGTAAAGACTAAGTGTGGGGGAGTTGTTGGCGGTCACTATCATACAAATTATACCGCCAACTTAGTTATATAACATGGTGAATAACGTACTTTTGCCACATGAACCTTTTGCTATTAATCTAGTTCCACTTGTATTCAAGAAAATATATTTTGCGTGCATAAACTTGGAAATGGGTAAAAGTACGTAAAGAGGTAGAGGAATGCGCACATCGTAACTACGCTTTTGACAAGGGGAATGCCACCAGGCCAAAATCAACGCGGAACGGGGCCAAAACACCCCGAGGACGCGACACGTGGGCCACAAGCCCACCTCGCCAAACCGGCACGAGGCGGCCAAACTCACGGCGGCCGCCCGGGCCTAGAGGGGGGCCGCCCGATCCCGGCGCTTTTGCCTTGACCAGCGTCCAAGGAGAAGAGGCGGTTGCATGGGGTGCTTTTCGCGTTGGCGCTAAAGATTTCCCCGCCAAACTCCCGAAAAGTCCCCAAGAACAAGGAGAACCCTCCATTTCCCTCTTGCTTTTCCCTATATAAAGAGGCCCATGCCTCCCCTTGTAACTCACCAATTCACTCATCCCTCACTCATTCACACACAAGTCACATTCAATAAAGGATCACACATTCCTTCACCATGTGATCCATCATTCGCCTCCCATTCCTTCGGGAATTTCACTCCACGTCTCACATATAGGATGGTTTAGAGAGTGCCAAGACACTCAGTGGGAGTGAGAGAGTGAGAGGTAGAGAGAAAGGAGTAGCAAACCCCGCGGTCCTCAGTGTGTGGCGAAGAGTTTGCGACGCCCATCAGGCTGTCGGAGTGCCGAATCTGTCGGCTCCCGCCTCCCTACCTTGTACCTCTACGGGTAACTTTACGGCTTGGTGAGAGTTATTCGTGTCTTACTTTCAGTATCATTCTTAAGTTACATGCTATCATTTATTATATCGAGAATTACGGGATCGTTGTTTACCTTTCGGTGAATGCTCTAGTAGAGGGCCCCGATGAAGACGGCATACCCCGATCGACGCTAGAGTAGTGACAAGTAACGTAGACGTGGTGTCTAAGTTATGAATCACCCTCGTTTGCTCCGCAATCCACGGTAGTGAGGTAGGGGATAGGTGGTGACAGCCCTATTCGCCCATCGTATCCCTCCCTCCACGTTCGGTTGCGGTAGTAGAGCCGATGGCCGACATCGCCAAGCGCACCAAGTGCACTCCGATGCCCGAAGTAATACTCGATTAATAGAAAGAGTAGTCTGACTTAGTCTATCCTAAGATCACCTCCTATGCTTGACCCTTGATATCTAGAAGAACAGACTTAGCACCCTGCCCTCCGTGGAAATTGGACACCGGAATACTTCTAGGTGAAGTGCTACAATGGTACTTTCCGCGGCGCTTTGCGGACTTTGCCGCTACGCAAGAAATACCAACAAATACAACAACTGAACACGCGCCGACGTTGTTGCCGACACGCTCGGCCGCCACATCGGACGCAAATTCAATAAGGTTGCAAAACTCGCCACCGACGCCGAAACCTGCGTCGGGCCGGACGTTGGCCCAGGGGCCCCCACGCCATAATGACGAAAGAGGTCTCGCCAGCACCTTTCCACACGCCAGACGCTGAACCCCGCAAAGGCGGTGTCCCGCAAGACACTCGCAAGACGCCGACGCAGCCCTCACTATGCCCCGCATCCGCCACGCGACCGACGCGGGCCACGGCGTCCGCCGCTTGGAGCAGCGCCCCCGCATGTAAACTCCGTTTACAGCCCATCGACGCCACTCAATTTCTCCACCTTTGCACGGACACGCTGGCCAACAAGTATACTAACTTGTGCTCCGGAGATAGCATGTTTTCACCAACGAACTGCATCTAGCGCAATAGAAAATAAGAGTTTCATTTGGCTATTGTAAAAGTAGATATGTGTGTTGCATATGTTGCCATTGTTATATAATTATTATGTTGAAATTTTATGTCCTATGTGTTTCATCTATTTTCAGATATATGTTGTAATTGTCTTGTCTACATGTTATAAAATCTGATCGGGATAATGTTGCATACTATATTTCAGTGGTTATGCACCCATGATCTATATTTATGTTTTAAGTGTTTTATATATATATGTCTACAAATTTATGTTATAAGTGCTTCGCCTAGATGTTGAAAAATATTTTTTTGCAAATCGCAAAACTAGATCGATCTGACGATGCACATGTAGCTAGGACTGACATGTCTGTAAACCGCACGACCACCACCTCAAACTCAAGGGCTTAATCTAGGTTATAGGTGCTGGGTGCCCAGACACCCACAAAAATTTGAGAAAATACTATTAGAAACATATTTTCACCATGGTTGCGTATGCATCTGCCGGCTCGTGGTTTCTTCTTGGGGGCGCATGCATGTGAAACAAAATATTTGGTGTGCAAGGGGATATTCCAATCTATAAGAAAGACCCTTATTAGGAAATAAATAGGATTGCTTGTAAAAGTTATTCCAACTCTATAAGGAAACCTTTAGAGAGGTTGTTTGTTTTACAAGTCCCATTAGTCGGGCTATAAAAGTAAGGGTCCAGAATTTAGGGTAACAAACAATAAAGAAAATCGATTTCCCTTCTTCCTCTCCCTCCCACGCGCCGCCCCCCTACACCTGCGCGTGCCGCCGCCAAGCGCGCCGCCCCTATCCGGCGCGCCAAAGCCACGTGTCACCCCCGAATTGATCCGTCTGTGACAAACTGCACCTTCCATTGGTTAGAATAGTTTGTTTAATCAAGATAGTAAATACTATAACCTTGCCAAGTTGGAATATTTTTGATTCATTATTACCACAAAACCATCTCTGTTCTTAGTTTATATATCACCATCAGGTTTTTAGTTGTTAACAATAATGCTGTTTTCATTTTTAGTTGTTAACAGTAATAACTACTTATAGTTAATTGTTTATGGATTCCTCTTTTTGGTGTTTTGCATCCCAATACAAATGAAACTTGATTGTATGTTCATTACTTTTAGTCTGTATTTAGCTATTTGTAAATTTAATTCGACGTGGAATCTTTATTTAGGTACTCTACTTCTAATTAGGAAAAAAAAATCAAACTACTACTATTTTTATTATATAAATTTTGGTTTAATAATTATGACACATTTTCTTTAATTGTGTCTAGCTTATTGTGAAAGTTTCAAGATCTTTGAAAGTGAACACGGTGGATTCTTGTATATCTCTATGGAAGATCAACTCTCTGCGCAGGCTACAATAATAAGAGTTGTGTGTCAGCCATTATCGCTAGCAGTCACTACTGTGCCTCATGTTACATATGCCATCGGGGTGTCTTGTCGCAGTCATTTGACGCTAATTAAACATGACCCTAAACAATATCTACAGTTTATGGATTGTGGCTAGCTTGTGTTGTCACTTTTGGGCGTGTTTGATAGCGTTACATTCGTCCAGACGTGGAGCCGAGCTCTGCCATGTGTGCTGATTGGAGCCGGATGCAGGAGCAGGAGTTGAAAAAACAAACTTCTCCAGCTCCGTCGTCCTTCCTCGCAGGCTACCTCAAAATATACCGTGTGTGTCTAGAACGGGGCGTGACGTCGGTTGGGGCGGAGCTGAGAGTGGTGGCCGGGGGGGAGGTAGATCGAGCAGTGCCGGCTCGACAGGTGGGCAACAACAGGATGAGGATCGACAGTGTGGCGGCTCGACAGGTGGGCAACAACAGGATGAGCGCTTGACAGTGTGGTTGGCTGCTTTCAGTTCTGGATGGTCACGCAACGCACTCAAAGCAGCTAACCTTGGCTCTGCATCAGCATTGATCGACAGGTCAAATCGAAAGAAGGTAATGAGTTTGCCGTTGTCCTATTTGCTGCCAGTTGTTTCCTTTGAGAAAAGCACAAAATTAAATCCATCTCTGTGTATACACGCCATCTTTTTAACGGAGACTTGGAGAGGCATGAGGTGTGGATCAACGACATGCCAAAAAGTTTCCACAGTTCGATCGGTTCGAGAGCAATGACACCATAAACATGCTAGTAAGAATTGCTCGTAATAGATACAACACGGTACTCCCTGTGTCCTTAGTAAGAACCTATATATAGGTTCGTGCCGTCAGGCGTTGCTACGGGCAACTTAAGTTTTGTGTTAAAAACACACATATCGCACGATAAGATAACAATATCTGTTAAATTAAATATCAACTCTAAAGTGATATAATTAAAAACAAAGTTCATGAAATTAATAGACTCAACTATATAGACCTTTCCGTGATATGACTAAGATAATATTTTATATCAGCGTGAAGAAATCTCTCGATATCCGTATTTGTGTGTTGCATCGTAAGCAATATATTCCAATACAACTGAAACATACATGAACAAATATGATGCAAATCAAATAAATCATGGCAAAAAGAACATATTTTAAATATCATATTATTATTCCATTACATTTGTAGCTTAATTTTTAAAGTTCAACAATTATTCAAATAATCAACATATGGAAAACCCAAATTTTGCATAAGCATAACTAATAATCCTGCTAGTCCGGCTCTCCAGTGGCATACCATATTGTACGCTCGATTCTAGGATGATCTATTGTAGTGAATATCACATGATAGTGTATCCACGAAGGTACTGATCACCAAGCACTTGCATCATACAATACAATAGACATTCAATCCTTTTAGTGCATAAGATTGAGTGCCTTGCCGCATACTTCTTTTCTCTTCTAAGCTCTCTTCTCAGCCTTCACAATTACACATCTCTATAAACGATAATAAACTGGTAGGCTAGCCTCGTTGATTGCCTCAAATGCCAGAGCCAGTGCTGTACAAGGTCTATACAAAAAAAAAAATTATTAAGCCAAATTCATGAGAAGTGGGAAGGGGACATCAGCCCCGGGACGTGATTCTCTGCCGTGCGTGTCGGAGCGGATTCATGAGGAGTCGAAAAACAAACTTCTCCCGGCTCCTCAAAATACGGAAATGTTCTCTCGCCGACCGGTCGGCAGATAACATTCCGCCGACCACCCGCCCACGGCCCGCTTGGCCCATGGCCCGCTAGAAGCCTGCCCCAAGCCCGCCCGGTGACGAATCGACGACGCATCTCGCCCACCACGCCGTCGCCGCCGTCGCCGCGGGGTTTGTCACTTTAGGGTTTCGGCCGCCGCCGCTTTAGCGTTGAGGGCTCCCCGGCTTTTCGGCGGCGACCTCCCCTCCCCTCCATTCCTCCCGGCCATAGAAGGCGCCCGCGCCGGGCCGGCCGCGGCCGTTGACACGGGCGGCGGCGGCGGCTCGGCCGGGCGGTGAGCTCGGCAGGGGCGCCGCCGCTCCGGCCGTGGAAAGCCCCATTCGGGCCGGGTATGGGTAGGCGGGTGGGGGAGCCGGAGGTGGCTGAGCTGGAGAAGAAGGCCGAGCCGGAGCCGGAGGTCGCCGGAGCTGGTTAGGGGTTAGGGTTTCGAGCGTGAAGAAAGGAGGGGGGGGGGAGGGGGAGGGCGCCGCCGGGCGCTAGGGCTCGCCGGCAGGGGGCGGGGGGAGGAAGAAGACCGACGAGAGGTTGAAGATGACTAGGAGGGCTTTCGTGGGCCTTTGGGTGGGCTGCTGGTCGGCAGCCTAACACGCACCCCTCAAAATATACCCCTATTCCATGTGTGTGTGTGCGTGTGTGTGTGTGTGGAGCGAGGCACTACGAGGCACCACGCCTGTTGCGGCGGAGAGTGGTGGCTAGGAGGTAGAGCCAGAGAAAAGTGCGGCGACTCGACAGGTGGCCGGGCAACAACAGGATGAGAACATGGAGCGGTGGCAGAACTACCGGTGGCAGAACTAGCGGTTGGATGGGTGGTGGCAGAACTACCGGTGGCAGAACTAGCGGTTGGATGGGTGGTGGCGCTGTGGACAAGCAGACAGGAAGATGAAGTGGGGAATTTTCTTGAAAAAAAGGAACTAGAAGTGTTCAAGGAGAAATAAATAAAGGAAGGAAATTAGGGACATTCCAACATTTTTATCTACTACAAGAAATTATTTTATCAAACTGCCCACCACAGAAGCCACAACTCAAATTGTTTCGACTGTAGTCGAGCTCCATCAAATGAACCCATTCGGTTGATCTTGTAATACTATCTCCAACCCAAAAATGATGTAGTTCCAAATTTGATGTAAGTCAAACTATCTTAAGTTTAAGGAAATATCTTGAACGATGATAATTTTGGTATGATTAATTGTTATGTGGGGCCGTCATTATAGTCCTCGGCCTAGAAGTCAAGGAGCCGTTGGCACAGTTCTCAAGGACGCGCAAGCCAAGGAGATGGCGGAGGGGTGGTCAAGATTGAAAGGTCGAGAGTCATTTAAAGCATGTGAAAGAGAGTTAAGAAGTGTGAAACAGAGTCAGAGAGATTAGTGGCCGGGTTAGGGCATGTACAACCCACAGACGGCGCGTCGTCTGCAGAATCTTGAATTTAGCATACGCATGACAGATATAAAAGACAACTCATACAACCCACGGACAAACAATCCACCGCAAGCTCGTTTAATGTTTTATGCGTGTAAATTTTAAGATCAACTACAAATGCATTTGTGTATACCATTGTGTGGCTATTTGATTGAATAATATCAAGCATAAATAATATGATTCACATGCACACATACAGTTCACCTTTTCACATAATAGTGGAGCACTTCAGTTTCACATTCACATGCGCAAATCACTTTCACATTCACATGCATTACTGCAATTGGCCATTCACATTCCAATAAACAGCACTACAAGTCTACAACCTGTTCAGATTCACGGGCGGCAGCATCACTAGAACATTTAGAAAAGATGCAAGTAATAGTACATTCAGGGCGATGATCACATTCAGAAAAATAGGACATTCAGATAGGAAGTTCACATTCAGATTATAGCTCTATTCACTGACAAATAGGATCAACCACGTCAGAGTAGAGCAACCAGCTCGCATATCTTCAAGATTCTTTGTAGATACAGAAAATAATTGCAGGTCAAGCTTCTTCAGATTTGGGAAACCCAAAACTGGGAACCTTGTTTGAATCATAGAAAGCTGTCACTCATATTCAGTACTTGTCATCTAAACATTCAGACTGCCAAAACATTCAGTTCCAGCTTTCCAAGTCGACTCGTACTAAAGAATGAGAACTGGAATATAGACATTCAGTTCATCAGGCATCACGCCCTGTAATCATGGTACCATTCTAATAATATAAACAGCATAACAAGTCTGGATTTACAAGATCAAGTGGTTGCCTAGATGGATCCCAAGCTGGGTGAACGCACAATGGAGAAATCGGATCAATGACGGTTGAATCCCACCAACCAGTAGATGGTGAAGGGGGGGAAGTGGGATGGAGTTGTTGCCGCGGTAGGGAAGGCACCTTCACCAGATCCATGGAGGATGGAGCTGTCGCGGCCGCTGAAGGTCCGGATGCGGGCGAGGAAAATGGAAACGGGACGAGCTACTTCATAGGATTTGGAGACGAATTTGGCGCCACATCTCCCTGCTGTGCGCGCCCAAACATCATCTCTGCGCGCGCACGCCCGGGATCCACGCATCGTCGACATGAGGAGACGCCGTCGTACAACGCTGCTTGCATCGTCTTCTCCGCATTGGAGAATGGGACGGGTCCGTCGCCTCACGAGGCGACGGCGGCTGCGTCTTTAGCCTGACGCGGGGGTGTTTTTGAAAAATATGCAGCTTAGAGACGAGGTTAAGGGACGCGTTGTACATGCCCTTAGCCCTCCTCATATTTATAGGTTTGCTAGCTAAACTCGTTGAATGCAATCAAGATGAAAGTTATCCTAAATCTCTCATTTCTTTTAATCTTAATCTCATCCCCTGCTGCACTAGTCAAAGAAAAGCACTGGCACCGCCATTACCTACCTCTAGCTACGAACTGTGAAGGAGTTCTTACCTATAAGGCTAGTCTTTTGGGTTGAGTTGGTCCCAAGGCTAGATATGTTGTGAGCTCGGTGGACCTAGACCCGAGGGGCTCGGCTCGTGGTTCGGTGAGCTGGGCATATTCGGCTGCGCACTCTAACAAAGATGGGTCTTGAAATGCCTACTCCCCTAATTTAGAGAAGTAAATAATATTGAGATTATAATTATTTACATGCTTTTGACAAGCCCTTCCAGTTAGTTTTCAGTAAGAGTCCCACACCGTGTCATGTCATCACCCAGTAGGAAACAACTCCCTCACGTTATTGCAGCTCCTATTCTGCATGCGATTCTCCTGATCCTGAAACCAGTTTGACAATCACGCAACGCCCTTAGCCATATCACACGTTGCTCAAAATCTTGAATTGGAGTATAAAGCTGGCAACCGTCTTCCCATGCCCTTAAGCCAAGCCTCGTCGTCTGTGCCATCACACGCCACCACTGCGGCTGTTGCCAGTCAGTCAACTCCATCTAACTCCCACTGGGCCGGTACGGGACGAGAGGTGATTGCTGACCGCCTCCATTGTTCGCACGTTGGGCAAGCAAAGAGAGGCGATCACTCGTGCTCGCCAAGCCCCGCCACAATCGACTCTCCTCCTTCAACAAGTGTACTATTGCTCACAACGTCTCCTCTTTCGGGAGACGACTCCATCAACTAGTAACGAATTCATTTTACGAGACAGCCAAATATTAACCGTAACGGGCACTTATTTTACCCGTCACGGTTAATGCCCCGATTAACCATGGCGGGTAATTTTTTATTTACCGTGATGAAGTTTTTGCCCGCCACGGAAAATTGATTTTCCGTGGTGGGCGTGTTAAAAAGCCCACCACGGCATTATCAATTTTTCCGTGGCGGGCATCCTAACGTCACGGAAAATCAATTAACCGTGGTGGGCACCATTAAAGGCCCGTCACGGAAAAGACATAGGCCCAATAGGCCCAACGTGGCCTGATTTATGTCATGGACTATAAAACACAAACTTAGGGTTCCACACTCCATCCATCCCTCTCTCTCTTTATTAGCAGCCGCCGCCACCACCACTCTCTCTCTCTATCGCTAACTATTCCCTCCCCCTCCTCTCTTCCTCCCTCTCGATGTGTTCCTCCCTCCCCCCCTCTCTTTCTCCACACACTCATGGGCGACGGCGGGCCACGCCGAGGCCGGGCTTTGGGGGGGTGGCGGCGGACCGCGCCGCGCTAGAGGCCGGGCTCGGGCCGGGAGGCTTAACCGCACTCGGGCCGGAGGCCGGGCTCACGGGGGCTGGGCGGCGATCTCCGCCACGCCGAGGCCGGGTCCCTGTGGCGGCGACGGGCGAGGCTAGGTCTAGCATGGATCCATCAATGGCGGCCCGACCTCCCACACCTCCGTGGCTGGTGGATCCAAGCCGCCCCTTCTTCTCCGATCCCGGCGAGGAGATGATGGATCCCTGTGAGGTGTTGGCGCGGATCCGCAGTGGCGGCGTCGGCGACTCAAGGTAGATCCTCTCTCCCTCACTCGCTCCTCCCTCCCTCACTCTCCCTTTTTCCCAGATCTGGCGGCGTAGGAGGTGGCGACGACGTGAAGATCCAGCTAGGGTTTCGGATTCGGTGGTGGACGTCTAGCTCTCCCGGGCGGCGCTTAGGGTTTCGGATCGGGTGGTGAGCTCGAGCACGGGCTCGCCGGTGGGCTCGAGAATGGCTCGCCGGCGGGCTCGTGGATTTTTTTTTTGTTTTTTAAATGATGCCCACCACGGAAATCCACGATTTACCATGACCTTTCAAGGGTAACACGGGCTCAAATGCCCGCCACGCAAAAATCAAATTCACCCCTCATTTTAAAAATCATTTCGTTACTAGTGATAGCAGATGAGCCGAGGGGCACGGAGGCTAACATCGTGCGACATGAAAAGAGAACGTTGTGCATCTTAGTGTTCACGAACTTTGCTTTTTGATTCAATGTCACTTTAACAATGGTATTTAATTTCACAGTGTTATATGATCCTTGTGTTTCAGTGCAAAAAAATTTGGCTGTCCCATAGCAATGCACGAGCACGAATCTTGTAGTACAATATAAAAGGATGAAACTCACATTTCACCTAACCCTAATATCGGAATAAATAAACTACAACACACAGAGAGATCCGTCAATTTAATTAAAATAACTGAGCATCGCCAGTGGCGAGTAGGTTCATCAAGTAAAATAAAACTGACATGTTACTATTGTTTAATCCGATTCATGCTTCGTCTAGTGGTTGTCCAGTGGTGGGTCGACTTCTTTTAACATCAGGCCGCAAATATCTACATAGCTACTACTAAAGCATGAAAATTTCTACCGTTTTTTTTTTCACCATCAATTTTTCACCTTTTTTTTTCTTTCACCTCTCTTCCGTATCTATACCGGACTCTAGGAAAGCCCATGTAAATACCAAAATAAGGCATCGACACGCGACAAAGCTTCCGCGATCGGGTCCACTCAACGTCGCGAAGCTTTTCTTTTTCCCACAAGCGCGCCAACAACTCATCATCGTAGCCCGATCTCCGTCCACGAAGGGAGCACACTCGATCCCTCAGGCTTCATCGACGCCGAAGGCCGGTCGTTGTGTGTGTGTAGATGGCTTGGCGAATTTGCTCGGCCGCTGCATATTTGCCTCAACTACGATTCCATTCCTCCGATCCGATCTCTACCGGACTCGCCTCACACGGCAAAGACCCTTTCCCGTCGGCAAAAGCTTTGCCGACGGGACTTCAAGAAAGGCGTGACGACAAAGAGGTCGTCAGCAAAAGAGCCTTTTGCCGAGAGCCATTTATCGGGCTCATGGCAAAGTCTTTGCCGAAAACCGATATGGCTCTTGGCAAAGAGCTAACGGTGGGGCTACGATGACGGCTTTGCCGAGAGCCTCATCAGTAGCGGCTCTCGCAAAGAGCCAAACACAACGGTGCTCTGTGGCCCTTTGCCGAGAGCAATAATGGGACGCTCTCGGCAAAGTATTTCTTCTTTGCCGAGAGCTGGACCTTGTGAAAGTATCAATTTTGGTATTTTGGTCTTCATTTTTTGTAGAAATTTCAATCACTTGTAGTTCAAATTTTCCTTGATTTTGAAAATTGCCGAAAACGAGATTGAATATCAAAATATACCAAATAAAGTCAAAAGTTCACCAAATTTGAACATGGAGTACCATGTGATGTATATAAAGAGCAAAAAAAAAATTTAAAGGTCAAAAACGAAAAACAAAAAAAGTTCACCTCTTTACCGATAGCCGAGATGCCATCTCGGCAAGGGGGGTCCTTTGTCTAGGGCCCCGCAAAACACACTCGGCAAAGGGGGCTCTCGGAAAATTTTGTGTGCCGAGAGTCGGACGACACCCGCTTCTCGGCAAAGGGGGACGGAGGGTGGCCGCCTCACAAAGTGTGGTCTTTCACTCACCGAGTCGGGTCTATGCTCTCGGCAAAGGAGGCTTTGCCAAGAGCCCCCGCCTCGCAAAGGGTTGATGCCGAGTGTTGGAACTTTGTCGATAGCACTCACGGCAAAGACCTCCCTTTGCCGTGAGCCCACACTTGCTCTCGGCAAAATATTTGCCTCTAACAAAGGGGATCCGGTAGTGGATCATCCCAGCATGATCCGCTCCCGATCCCCCAATCAGTTCCTCCCGTCCCAGCCATCACCGCTGCGGAGCCCCCGTCGCCATCAGGCATAGCTATCCGCAGCTGTCCCCTGGCTGCCGGTGCCTAGCCATGTCCTGCATGCGGACTGGCCTTGGGTGTCCCAGCCTTGGTCACGTCCATGACTGGATGCGAACGTGTTCTGTATATTTTTTCCTTGCCATATGCTCATCGATGGTTGCTCTTGAAGCTGATGTGCATGGTACTGTGTAGGCGTGCATGGTACTCAGTTCAGTATTTTAATTTGGTGAACAAATATGTATGCAACGCTTCTATATGAATTGCCAAGTGAATTATGGGGAACTCTTAGAGATGGGTTGTGCAAATTTTATTAACAATCATTGTGAAAGTTTCAAGATCTTTGAAAGTGAACACGGTGGATTCTTGTATCCCTCAAAAAGATCAACTCTGCGCAAGCTACAATAATTACAAACGTCCGCCATTATTGCTAGCAGTCACTATTCTGTCCTCTCCAATGTTGAGGTATTCCTTAGGGCTCAGTGGACTATGATGTTACATGGGTGTCTTGTCGCAGTCATTTGGACGCTATTAAACCTGACCCTAATCAATCAATAGTCTATGGACTATAATGTCACTACTCTGTCCTCTCCAATACCAATAATGTTGAGGTATTCCTTAGGGCTAATGCACTATGATGTTACATGGGTGCCTTGTCCCAGTCATTTGGACGCTGTCACGCTATTAAACATGACCCTAATCAATCAACAGTCTATGGACTATGATTCATGAGGAGTTGAGAATCAGCCCCAGACGTGGAGCTCTGCCATCTGTGTTGGAGCCGGATTCGTGAGAAGGAGTTGAGGAAACAAATTTCTCCCGCTAAGTCGTCCTTGTTCGCGGACTACCTCAAAATATACCCCTATTCCGTGTGTGTGTGGGCGGAGCCAGGAAAAAATTTAGGTCGGGCTAATAAAGCTCTAACCATGCTTGGCTTCCCTTAATCTCTATAATTATATATAAAATGCAAGGAGAGACTTAGTAGGGGCTCCACTTACCTGCAGTCATAGGGGGGCTGGAGCCCGGGCCGCCCAGGTGTTGGCTCCGTCCCTGTGTGTGTGGACTGAGGCACGATCAGTTGGGGCAGAGAGTGGCGGCACGATCAGTTGGGGCAGAGAGTGGCGTGGCTAGGGGGCAGAGCCGCAGAGCAGTGTGTGGCGGCTCGACAGGTGGGCAACAACAGGAGGCAGACGGGATGGGAACATGGTGCAGTGGCGGAACTAGCGGTAGGAGATGGGTGCCACGGTTGACAAGCGGACGGAGAGAGGAAGTGAATTTTATTTAAAAATGCATTAAATGTGTTAAACGTGAAATAAATAAGGGAAGGAAATAAGAAAGAAGAAGGGATGGTAGAACATTCCAACATTTCTTTCTACACTTTTCCTATATTTCAGGTGCCTCAACTTTAAGAAGATTTCAGACAACACTTTTTGTACTACTGCATTGTTATTTTTATGATTTCATATTTGTCATTGTGTCATAGTAATACTTTTTTTTTTGACAAGTACCATTTTTTTATATATATTAAAGCAGCAAACTTACAAGAAAGCCCCTAAGAAAGAGGCTTTTTACATCAAGGTAGAACTCAGTTCTAGAATCGCCGAAAAAGAGAGCAAAGGCTGCCGGGCGGACGGCCGCAGAGACGCCACAGACGCATGGTGCCGTTGGGGACGGAAAGGCCTCGCGGAGCGTAGGTTTGAGCTGGTTGAGGGCGACGCCATCAATTTGCATCACCAAATAACCAAATGTAATGTTGAAAAAGTCGCCGGTGGGTAGAAGGTCGCCGCCCACGTAGCCGGTGGGTGGTTCGCCCGAACTGATGGCGAAGGAACCCAAGAGATCTTGATGCCGCTGTATCTTGCGCTGCTTGGAAGTGGCTAAACGAAGAAATAAAAGAGAAAAAAAGAACAAAAATAAAAGTAGGATGAAACCTAGGCCTACGGATAAGGATGATCACCAACACCGCGCCAGAGCACTAGGAGACCGCCACGTCTCCACTTGACGTGGCACGCATGCAAACGATGGGAGGCTCCTTGCACGACACAACGGACCGCCGCATGTGATGCCGCATGTGGAGGCTGGCCCCATGGCAACGGAAGTGGGTCCCACCATGAAGCGTCTTTGCCGCAGACGGACTCCTCCTCCCCGGATCACGACGACGATGCGTGGTGGTTCATGGGCGGCGGCCGACGAAAGTGTGGATGCCGCCGCCATGGCCCGAGGCCACCTCATGGACCACCATCCCGGCCGACCTTTGTACCCGAGGTCCGCCGGCAAAGACCATCACCGCGCGCCCGGGTGGGAGGAGAAGACGAAGCGCTACCGAAGGCCTCGACGGCGAAGGACAAGGCAGCCGAGGTGCCCTCCGACGCTGAACCGCTGCCAGACGGCGCACTCGATGCCGGATTTGCCACCGGCCTCCGTGGCCCCTCCAAATCGGAGTCAATCTTGACGGGCGCGGTCGCCGCCGTAGTAGTCGGCGCCGAGGATGTCGAGACGACGAAAAAACGGCGCCACTTCACCATCTCCGTAGTGGAGTCGGAGTAGGCTTCTACGGCCGTCGTGGAGCCTCCGACGCCGCCGCTTGCCGATGTAGTGGATGCCCGCAAGAAGCCGCATCTTGACGAGCGCAGCAGCTTACCGATAACAACGCCGCCAGAGAACCACGGCCAAAGAGGACGAAGACGCGGACGCCGGCTTGGAGGAGGACGAGGAGGATCCGTGGAGGAACTCAATCCCCTCGTCATCTCCATCATGCTCATCCAAGGTTGCATCTTCATAGCTACTAGTTATGGCCATCTAGGCCTAAGAAACTTTATTTGGCTAGGGAATATCACAAGGAGGAAGAAGAGGGGGAAAGGAAAGGGAGGGAGGGGACCGCCCCCGCCCAACCACCCCGGCGAGCACGCCGGAGGGGCAAAATGGGGGGCGGCGGAAAGGTGTGGAAGGGACTAGAGAGGAAAGGGGAGGGGAGAGGACGGCATTACGCCGTGCATTGCGCCACAAACAAACCCACTTCCAAGAATACATTAAATTTTTGTCCTTGTCTAACTATAGAAAATAGTTGTTAATTTTAAATTGTCCTTGTGCCAACACATATAAAACTTTGTAAGGTTTGTAGTTTGTTTAACCGGTTTTTATTATTCGAACCAAAACTTGCAGATTGTGTCTACAAAAATTGCAACAAACTAAACTTGTAATTTCAATACAAAATATGTGTTGTAGTCGTCACCTGAAATAAAACAAAAATTCAGGCACCTGAAATTTAGCAAATCCCTTTTTTCTACTATAAGAAACTATTTTATCGAACTTTTTACTCAGAAGAGAGAATCTGGAGTAAAGAAGAACTACCCGCCATAGCAGCCGCAACTGAAATTGTTTTGGCTATAGTCAGAGCTCTACCAAGTGAACCCATTCGGGTGATCTTGTAACACTATCTCCATCCCCAAAATGACGATGTAGCTCTAAATATTTATTTGATGTAAGTCAAACTATCTTAACTTGTCCAAATAAGTATGCTAAGAAAATATATTGAATGATGATTATTTTGGTATGATTAGTATTTATCAGAGAGTTTTTCAACTTAGTACTAGGCCAGAGTTGTACTTTTTCTGCGATCACAATAGTACTTATGATGACAAACTTATATGATGGTTTTGAATTTTTTCTAAAATCTTAGTCATGAATTATCCTTGTTCACCGACCCATCATATAAATGCGCGGCTTTGCTGGTGACCTAATAATAAGATAATGGAAATAGCGGCTCCATCATTTTCAGAGTCTGTTGGGTTGAGCTGTGAGTCATAAGAAAGTTGTCGAGCTATAAGCTATGAAAAATCTGTTGTTAGACTGGCTCCCACAAACCCCTGATCTTAGATGTGTTAGCGGCTTACCACTCCCACCATCCGCATACCGCGACTCGTCCCACCTTCGTAGTGTGAGAAAAAGTTATATATGGGTCTAGTCAAAACAATTGTGAAACTTTACCTGTTTCGTTATCTTCATTTAAACAAGCCAACAATACGTCTCTATATTTCCAGTGATTTAGAGAAGTAGTCCATTGATTTATTTTATTTTTTGACGCAAGAAAGACAACTATAAACTACAACTCTATATTCCCATCCAAGGTGCTACAAAAATGCAATGCAGTTGCTTCTGAAAAAAAGCAGCTTGTGGTTACCTGGTTCTTCATATTTGGTTTGCGTTTTGCTTTTGACAGCAGAAGGGCACTTTTCAACAAGTGAACCAATATTAGTCTCTATGGGTTCCTTGTGCATGGCCCATGTTACATGATTCACACATCATATGATCTTGAACTAAGCTCCAAGCCATATATAATGACATTCATAACTTCCCCTTCCGATATACTCTTATATACATACTCTAAATATCTACCTTTCTATTGAAACATAGCCTATATCAATTTACATAACAAACAATTTTTCTAGAAAAACCATAATGACTATTAAGATATATAGCTTAAAACAATATACATAGAAAACTAAAATAACTTATAATATAGAACGAAGGAAGTACGATTTTTATGTCCCATTGTTGTTGCTGAGGTCATGTTTTCCTCACCCCTCTGTCTGCTTTGAACTTCGTGTCATATCAAGTGACAATCATCCTTTGATTGTGTTTCGTTCACATCATAGGTAGAATCCATAGTAATTAATTTTAAAAGACTTAGATTGTAGATATTTTTTATGATTTCCAAAGCTGACTTTGTTTCTAGTATTGTCATCATAAGTCAAACTATTTTAAAAATTGAAAAAAATATATAGAAAATAGTATCAATACATTTATGACACTAAATATTTATACACTTTTTCTATCTCTTTGTCGCCTGAATTTTGGTCTCGTGTTCAGGCGATACTTCTGTCCGTCCTACGGAATGTGGGTGCGTTGTGTTCCGTTGTTATTGGGTCTGTTGTTCCTTATTGGGTCCGAAATTCACCCGCGGGTCGGCCACCCGCTCCTCTCTCTAGCCCTCCCACTCTCTCCGTCTCAGATCTCAGATCCACCCACTCTGTCCCTCCACTGCCGCTGCCCACTCTCCGCCGCTGCTCTGTCTCCAGCCGTTCGCCACCGCTGACCAGATCTCTCGGGAGGCGACGCCGCGACCGCGCGACGGCAACCCCTGCCCCCGCCTCCGCCGGTGTCTCCAAACCCGTCCTCTTCGTTGCTCTTTGTACAAAAACCACCCCCATCGAAGCCTGCAGACGGAGAGGTCATCGCCTCGCGAGACGATGGGGAACGCCCGTGCTCCGAGGCTGAGAAGACGGCTCCAGCAGCGTTGTATGGTCTGTCTCCTCGAATCGACGGCGTGCAGATCTGGGGCACTTGCGTGCGGGGATGTGGTTTGGGCGCGCACAAGAGGAAGCTGTCGCATGCGGCTGTGGTTTGGGCGCATGCAGGAGGGAGCTAGGTGACGCCGTGACCCACTGCTGGAGCCACCGGGCCGCCCTGCATCTTCCTTTTTGGATAGCGCTGCATGTTCCTTCTCCAAATCGTCTGTCGTCCTCCTGCTTCTACAGCTAGGTAATCTCCTCTGCCTCCCTCGCCGTGTACGAGTCTATTTGGTTCAAACGCAGATTGGAAGAAGCAAGGGTTGTTTGATAAGAATGAGAGAAGCAGCTGGTTTAGTTACTTAGCGATATTTTCTGAATTTCTCATCTGAACTCTTTATCTCATCCACATAATGCTTGCATGTCTGGAATCATATATTGTAGTTGTAGCCATCAGATGCATGAATCTGTCTAAATATGTCTTTAATCCATATGAAGCCCCAATTTAAGATTTCTGATGTGCTTGATATTTGTACGAGTAGTGGACTGAACTATTCTGTCTACTCATTATTTACTTAATTTTCTGATTTACATGGTTGATAGGAATTAATCAATCCAAATGGGACACTGACATGACCATACTGACTATATCTCTGAATGCAGTTCTGGAAAAGTTGAATGCACTCATTGAATTATTTTTTGTAGCGGCTATTCCTGATGGTAACAGTTGCCATTACAATATGTGAACTTGAATGAGTTCAGCAGCTTGCAATTTTTTCTGAATGGTAGCTGTTATATGATGGTGAACAGAGCTTTCTTCTGAATATAGTTGCCTCTAGTATTTATTGTTTCAGTGCTTTGAAGCTGATATGACCAGTTGAGAAGTTGAGGTAGAAGTTTTTTTCTACCTATGAGCTAGTTGCTGCTGTTAGCTAATGTGAAGTTGACATGCTATCTTCTGAATGTGCTGTATTTTTCTGAATGCGAATAGAGCCATCAGGATCCATGTGTAGTGCTCCCCTAGTGTCAGTGACATTCAAAAATGATCCATGCGTGCCACTAGTGCTCTGCTTTTTTTTTGAATGTGGATAGAGGTGCTCCAATATTGTAATCATGTACTTCTTCCAATATTGCCTGTGACTTTCTTTTAGCTATGTTGGTAGATGGTAGGAAGTACAATTAAACTATCACGATTGTACTTCTTCCAAAGTTCCAAAATTTTAGCGTGAGGAGGTGCTAGGGTTACAGATCTGTTATTTTTTTTTATTTGTTGTTGTCGCCTTGCTGTACCCCTCTTGCATCTAAAAGCATCTAGAAGTCCACCGCCTCACCCTCGCCGGGCTTGCTCCAGGACCTCTAAGTAGCAGGCTAGCAGCGCCCTGTGTTTTAGGCACAGCTAGAGAGCCCGTGGAACAAGCACCCTTATTTTTGGAGTACCAGTCCTATTTTTTGTGAAGAAATCTGCTTTGTGCTTCTTGTGCTTGGACATGTGTGTCTCCTAAAGTTTATTAGGAAGTAGGATGACTGCCTGCACGCACATTCTATCTCATGCCAGTGTTGAACCCATCACATTGCTTTATTAAATGATTTAATCTGAACTAGAAGCTTAGGGTGACATGGATATGCCTACTTTTAATTTAGAGATGCCATTTATTTGCCTTTGCATGTTCTTATTTTTCTGCATTCTTGACTTCAAGGTCTGGAATGTTGCCGCTGTTGGATACATACAATATTCTATCGTGGGTCAGTATGTGTGTATGACTCAGTGCCACCAGAAAAGGTAAAAATTGTCTTCACTTTATTTACAGAAAGAATTCTTTCAGTATGTCTGGTAAAATATGTATGCTAATACAGTAATTTGGCTATGCCTCTGCTATTAAGCCTCTAATTGTAGTTGTGTGCTCTGTTCGTACTACCTATTAACCTTTCCTATCCATGAAAAAAAACATATAAAATCTGCAGTTAATTAATTGCAATAAGTAATGATGCAAATTGCATGTATCGAACACTGCAATTTTAGTTTTGAAGATGTGCAATATATCCCTTTATGCGTGAGGGTTTGATGGGTTCTAGGTTAAATTTCTAGTTCATTCTAGTTGTAATTGTGGTTGATTGAGGACTGAGGATGGGGACTCATTGGAAAACAAATGTTTAGATGGGGAGTGTGATAGCTCCTTTTCTTACTATTATTGTGCTTTTCTTGTAGTTGGACTCTAATTTGCACCAATTCATGTCAGATCAGCATGCAATTCATGTTTGACCAGCAAGAAAAAAATTGTTTGTCATTTTTGCTAACACACGATTGTCCTTTGTTTCTTGTGATTTGTGTCAGCCCATAAGAAATTTTATTAATATATGTATCCTTTTAGCATTCTGTGTAAGGTTTTTTTTTCTAACTTCTATGCACGGGTTTTTTTTTTTTCCAACTTCTATGCACATCTAGAGTTGTAGTGAGTTTTTAGCAGAGATTGCATAGTTTCTAGTTTGGTCCCTTTTCATTACGTTGTCCTTTCATTCCAATGATTGATTATTCTATTCCTTTATGTAGAATACTTCTTGATTGCACATTTATTAGTAGTAAATTGCACATTTCATATACTGCAATTATGGTGTGTAACATGTGCAATATGTAGTCTGTATAAATAACTTTGTGCCTATGTTTAGTTAACTTAGAGCATGCTATTGTTGTTGCTTTGGGTCATCCATACTCTTTTGGATAGGCTATTTGGGACTTTATATCGGTCTTTTGTTTCAAAGTGTAAGCACGAGACAGTACATTTTTAAGGAGTGCATCTCATTTCTATTTCAATACAAGTCTTCTTTAAAGAATAGATCTAAATCGGCTTGAGAATTAGTGTTGTGTGTGTGTGTGTGTCCTGGGTCAATTGTCCTTATGCCTATATTTATTACATTGTTCCTATAGTACCGCTTCTCAGTATGTTGTCCTTCCTATAGAAAGATCTGTTAGCTCTGTGGGGAAAGAGGGTGGCCGCCGCGGGTGCTAGGGTTCGCCGGAGCTCCGGAGAGCTAGGGCACCCTAGCGCCCGCGGTGGGGTGGTGGATGCTGGCGGGGGAGTGAGTGGCAAAACAATGGGAGGAGGGTGGTAAAACAGTTTTTAACTCCGCTGCGGTAGGCTAGCAAAAAAACGACGGGAGTGAGTGGCTTGTATTCGTTAGTTGTGCTTGTATCATGTGGGGCCGACACTACAGCGCCGCTCGGGAAACGAGGAGCCGCAAGCCGGTTCCCAGTTTCTAATGATGTGCATGGCTTGGTTCAGCCCGATGAGGCTTAGGCGGTTGAAGCATAGGAGATTAGGAGAGTTATTAGCCGGCTAGTAGTTAATGGCCAGCATAGTTATTAGAGGAGCTGGACTCCTATATGTATCGGTCGAACTAATGAATGAAGACAAGCAAGAAGTTTATCCCTAACCTCTATCTCCCTGCTGTTCTTAATCTCACCTATGCTTTCTTCGAGCCATGAAAAAAACCTTGGTGCCTCCGTGACCTCTCTCTATAAAAATTAAATTGTGATCTATGATCCGTGCTTTGTGATCTGCGGATGTCCCTCTTTGATTTGTTTTTCTTTGATCCTAAACACAACTTGAAATCTGTTTAGTGTGATAAAAACAAATTGTTTAAAAACAAGCAGGACCCCGCGACACAAGACCACATAGTACAAAATGACATCGCTTGATTCCCTATAGAAACATGGCGCCGAAGGCGCCTTGTGAAAGTAACACTTTCGCCGAGGCCGAGTGGGCCGTTAGGCCCTTGAGGCCGAGGCGTGAAGTCATCACTGCACTGCGAATTGTGTTTGGATTGTCCCTTGTCTTATACTTTATGTTGTATTTTTTGTTGATTGTGCCGTATAGTCCCTTGTCATGCCCCTTGTATTGTGCCTTCTATTTTGCCTTGCCTTGTATTGTATTGTATTTCTTATCTTTGTTCCCTACCCACTGTTTTTATCTTGTATTTTGTCCTTTGTGCTAGGTCATGACTCTCTTTATTTGTTCTAGGACATGTCAGACATGGATGGCTTTTAGCTTGTGGATCTTGTTTGTCTTGAAATGGACCTCCCCGACATTAGTAAGTACAAAATGCTGAATTTACTTGTGTCTGAGTAACTATTGTTGATTGTAAAATGATCTATCTTAGTGCCATTGTAGGTCTCAACATTTGCAATTTTATATCTAGGCATAATTTAATTTAAGGTCTAGAAACACATGTCTAGGAGAGGAACAGAGTAGTTCACTAGGACCTTCATATCACTAGGACCGCTTCTAGGTTTTTTCCTAGTGCCACACCAATCCCACCCTCTGTTCTTAGCCTTGGTTGGTGGCACTAAATTTTTCTCAAAGATCTGGTTTCTGTTCAAGTGTTTTTGCTTTGTAACTCTCTTCTTGGAAATGGAACTCCCCCCTTCCAGCTTTTTCTAATGGTTGCTGAACTGTCTGTTGTGTAGGTGGACCTTCATTCTGGTGACGGTTTACTTCAGAGTAGGCCTTTTCTCTTTCAGTCACAACCAAATAATTTACAGGACTGATGAGAACATATGGTATACCCTTGTATTTTTTATCTTATCAGTTGTGGCCGATTACTCTAAAAGTTATTCAGTTGTTAGTTGTTCAGCACTTGATCTCAAATTTTTTGTGAAAGGTCTCTATGTAGCTATAGCAGTCAACATTTTTAGTATTTGATGTATGCAGTAAACATTCTTTGTGCAAATGTGTGCTCATAACGTTCCCCACTGTGCCATTGCCTAAAACTTATTAGTTTTGTGCAGTGCAAATAATGAGTTTGTTCTTATTAAAAAAAGATTTATTGATAACAAACTTGACATGGTAGTTATACATGCATAGAGGCAGACTGGTTAATGCAGTAGCTTGAGTTAAAGTTGTAATTGTTTTATTTACCCGCTTCTATACTAATTGACTAGAGTTGCACTGCAATGCATCTCCACCATTCTTGTTATAGTACCTTGCACTTGTCCAATCTTCTCATAATTTGTACCCTGCCTGGAGATGCATTGCTATCTATGAGTACATGCATAAGGCTTCATAGTAGTACCTTGCACTCTTTGTCTTAACTCTGTGAATTGCTAGTGTTAACACATTCCTTATTTGCGTTTCAGATTAATCGAAGTTGAGTACATGCATCAATATGGGTTTCTTCACCGTGATATAAAGCCTGATAATTTCCTTATGGGGCTTGGTAGGAAGGCCAATCAGGTCTGATCCTATATATGTGCTTAATTCTTGCTATCCAACTCATTATACTTGAACCATATGTCTTTACATGCATTCTGCCCCTTGCTTTGCTTGTGCTGCATTTGAGAAGCCCAAAAGATCCTGCACTAGTGATTTGGCTGATTGCGTTATGTGGTGTATTTGGTTACATTCGATGATGATTTCCTTAGCTTACTTGTATTTTGCAGTGTGCTACTTGGCAAATGCTGGGTAGTTTTTTAGCTATATAGCTGCCAATATGTTATATTCCAGAAAATGCCTCTTCTCTGGAATTGAGATCTCTTGGGTCTTGAGATCTTCTGCCAATATTTTCTGGCTTTATCCAGAAAATTATGAATGTGAAAGAAAAAAAGAAACAAGATCTTTTAACTATCTTTTGTCCAATTGGGTTTTGTGTTTTTCTTAACCTGTTTTTCAGGATTTTACACCATGTTTTTCCAATTTCATAGGTTGCTGCTGAGATGAGCAAATAGTTCAGAGTTGGCATTCAGGTGGGTGGAACTGAAATGGTAAAAAGTATATAGCCACCATGTGCTTCTGGACCTCATTCTGAACTTTTGCTGTGCATGCAGACTATGGCGATCATTCATGTGCTCCCACGGGGTGTCCTACAGTTAGGCTCCACTGGTTTGGTAAGCCCACAAAGCTCTGGATAAAGCTAGAAAAGCTGAGAAATTGTTTCATTATTCGTCATAGCTGTTGAACACTATCAGTGGAAGATGTTTAGGCAATTTCTCGTTAAAATGAATCCTTTTGCACACATTGTATACTAAAATTGCAAAATTTCATTATTTGCAATTTCTGTAGATGTAATGCGCAATTTTCTGGCTTTATCCAGAAAATTATGAATGTGAAAGAAAAAAAAGAAACAAGATCTTTTTAACTATCTTTTTTGTCCAATTGGGTTTTGTGTTTTTCTTAACCTGTTTTTCAGGATTTTACACCATGTTTTTCCAATTTCATAGGTTGCTGCTGAGATGAGCAAATAGTTCAGAGTTGGCATTCAGGTGGGTGGAACTGAAATGGTAAAAAGTATATAGCCACCATGTGCTTCTGGACCTCATTCTGAACTTTTTGCTGTGCATGCAGACTATGGCGATCATTCATGTGTGCCCCACGGGTGTCCTACAGTTAGGCTCCACTGGTTTGGTAAGCCCACAAAGCTCTGGATAAAGCTAGAAAAGCTGAGAAATTGTTTCATTATTCGTCATAGCTGTTGAACACTATCAGTGGAAGATGTTTAGGCAATTTCTCGTTAAAATGAATCCTTTTGCACACATTGTATACTAAAATTGCAAATTTCATTATTTGCAATTTCTGTAGATGCAATGCGCAATTTTCGTACCGAGAATAAAACACCCATTTGTCTGTATCCTTCTATAGAAAAAATTATAATTTGTTAAGTATAAATATGGACCACATTTTTATCCTTGTGTTTATGTTCTTTGTGATTTTTGCCATTGCCTCCACCTAGATCACATTTTTATCCTTGTATCTGTTATTGTCCACCAGGAAATGATTGAATTCTTGTATTATTTCATGAATTAAGTTCTGATTCTATAAATTGTAATCATGTTGTTTTTTTTCTTCGATCTGATTCCAAATTGGTCTAGGGAAATGATGCTTTTGTTTGGCCTGTGCAACTAAAATTTGACTGTAATGAAATTTCTCTTTCCTAGCAACTGCGTATATTTGTCGATCTATGAGCCGATTGAATTTTCCTTATATTGTTTCGTGAATCAAGTTCTAACTCTGTAAATGTTGCCCATGTTTCCATTTCTTTGATCTGATTCCAAATGGTTATGTCACTGTAGTTTGTGTTGTGCAACTATGACTGAACTGAAATTTCCCTTTCCTATGAATCTGAGTTCTCATCATGCCTTTTGAATCAAATACTAATTAAATTGAACGTATGCTGAACCCTTGCAACCATTCTCCTGTGATCCTTTTACGATACGATCTGAATTGCATTTAACACCTCTTTTGCTCTATGCAGCCTGATGTCAATCACAACATAAATATGACCTGGGCTTCATTGTGTACCCATCTCCCTAGGTGTCAACCTCTGTTTTGGAGCTCTACAGTAGCATGCTCTCCACCCACTCCCTCCTGGAACATACTAATGTCTCAATTCTGCTTGACAACGAGGACATCAATTCTGTTGTGGTTGTCACTTGTCAGTGTGATCAACATGAGCTGATCAGATTATAGAGCATTATAAAAACAAAGAAGACGAAGGCAAGAAATAGGAAATTCTGCTAGCGTCTTTTTCCTTGCTGACCTTCGTATCATTTTTTTTCTTGTTCGTCTTGTGTTTTTCTGGGCATTTATTTACTAATTTTCGCCCTTTTCACCACTTTCATTCTCATGCTGGATCCAGATTCAATGTACGGGTGTGTTTCTTTCACCACTCAACTGTGTGTATGCTTTTTTTGGGCCAATAGTTCAAGTCCAGCCCAAACGAGCACCAACTTCATTAACGGGTGTTGGATCTTTGCGCCCGTTAAGCCTTAGCGGGCCCAGTAAGCCTTGGCGGGTTCAATTCGCGGACCCATTATAGCTGGATGACAGAAAGAGCACATCACAGATCTGGCCCTTGGATCCTGATCTAAGGGTTGTGGGAGTTGCCTGAAATCTCACCTTTTTTTTTCAGGCGATTGAAATATAGCAATTCCCATATTTATATCACAAACAATGTACTTTAATGATGAGTATTTGCATTGTCTTTTTAAGTGCCCAATAGCGCGCAACGGTGCTCGTCGCGTCGTAGCTCTCGTCCGACTACATCACCACCAGCTTCGGTTGTGGGGATGTGGGGTCACCACTGCGGCGGCCACGGCCTCCTCTCCCCCCGCCTCATCTCCCCCAGTGCGGGCTTTTAGGATGGTGTGACATGATATTGGGCCTCGTGCTTTCTGAGCCAACAACCCCATACGGAAAGCAGCCCATGTGCTGTGCCTGGCCGTCAGGCAGACCCGGTGGCATGCGGGCCAAACAGGCCCGTGCCCAAGCCGGGATGCCATGCTGTGCTACGCCGGCCCGTTGCTCAACTATAGTGGCGTCTGTGCTCTCGACACATCGGTAAGACGGTAGCCAATCACCGATGTTTCGTAGCAAACAATGCCACGCATGTCCAGCAGTCGTCCGCCCGTTGCTCAACTATAGTGGCGTCTGTGCTCTCGACACATCGGTAAGACGGTAGCCAATCACCGATGTTTCGTAGCAAACAATGCCACGCATGTCCAGCAGTCGTCCGCCCGTTGCTCTACTATAGTGGCGTCTGTGCTCTCGACACATCAGTAAGACAGTAGCCAATCACCGATGTTTCGTAGCAAACAATGCCACGCATGTCCAGCAGTCGTCCGCCCGTTGCTCAACTATAGTGGCGTCTGTGCTCTCGACACATCGGTAAGACGGTAGCCAATCACCGATGTTTCGTAGCAAACAATGCCACGCATGTGCCTACTATCTACTCCACAGTCCAGCAGTCCGTCCGCCCGTTGGCGCCTGTGCTCTCGACACACGGTAAGACGTACGGTAGCCAATTACCAACATTGCGTAGCAAACAATGCAGTGCATGTGCCTATCTTCAACTCCAACACACAGTCCAGCAGAAGCCCCATGCTCGCAATGTCGCGCAGCTTTCAGTCCTTTCACGTCCAGTTCGATCCAGCCACGTACACATGTGGACAATAATGGAGCTATGTATCAGTAGTCATGCTGCTAGCAGGAGTCCATAAAGGTGGACGTGACTTCTCACGTACTACACCTTCTTCCTCGCACGCGATCAGCACGATCAGCGTCACGCGACGCAGGAGCAAGCAAGATGGCCAAGCTAGAAGACGAGCGGAGCAAAGACGGCGATGGAGCGGCGGGCACGGATTGGCAGATGGAGCCGGGCGTGGTCAGCAAGCTGTACGATGTCTTCACCGTCGCCGGCCTACGCGTCGACGCCATCGAGCCCGGCCGCGCGCTCTGCTCCTTCACGGTGCCGCCTCGCCTTACGGTACGCAAGGGCTATATATACTACAACAACTTGTAGTCTACAAGTGTACGCGCACATATATATCTGGGCTTGCTACCTATGTTCGCTCATGCGTTACTTGGTGGGTCACGCGAAATCCATGAAAGGACAAAAGCAAGCGTATGCACGGAGGGGCCTTGGCATCTCTGGTAGACCTTGTTGGCTCGGCCGTCTTCTACGCCGGCGGCTCGCCGACGACGGGGGTGTCCCTGGAGATCACCATCTCGTACGTAAACGTGGCCCGTGCAAACGTGCGTGAGAGGTCCTTTTTCATAAATCTTATAATCAATACAGAGCACCCGCATTGAAATGAACTAAGCTCTAACGTTCATTCATCATTAGTAATATACACTGAATATACATGCATACGCTTCCTATGCAGGAGGAAATAGAGATCGAGGGGACGGTTCTGGGCATCGGCGACAAGACGGGGTGCGTGGTCGTGGAGGTCAGGAAGAAGAGCACCGGCGAGGTGATCGCGCATGGTCGCCACACCAAGTATCTAGCTCTCCGCATCTCCAGCAAACTGTAACCGATGATGGACAAGGACCACTCTTCTCCCATGTTTCCGATCCAACATCGTCGTTGTCTCGTTGAATTATCGACCGTGTTTTCGACTGATCAAACAAATTCTGCAACATATACTACAGCAGCAAGAAAGCGTATAAAATCTTAACAGACCAACCACCTGCCTCCCCTCTTTATAAATGGATTTGGTCTGGGAGTAACCTTGGCAATCAGAAATTTTTTTGGCTCTTAGTAAGAGACAGACTGAATACAAGAAACCTTCTTCAAAGAAAAAAATATGTCCCTCCCCAGTCATAACTGTGTCCTGTGCAATTTGAATATGGAGGAGACTTATTTGCATCTATTTTTCCAATGCCCTTTCAGCAAGGAATGTTGGGACTTTTTGAATATCTCATGGGACTTTAGTCTGAATCCAATCCAAATGTTCCTCAAAGCCAAGGTTGATTTCAATAATGTTATCTTCAGAGAGATTGTGATTTGTGCCTGCTGGTCCCTTTGAAAAACTAGAAATGCCATCATTTTTCAGAATGGCCGACAGGAGGTTGATGAATGGAAAAGGATATTCAAGCATGAATTTAGCCTGGTTTGCATCAAGGCTAAACCTTCTAGGATCTCTTTACTTCAGTCTTGGAGAGATAGTCATGTATAATTGCTTATTTTTCTTTTTGGGCCTAGTTGCCTTGTAAATCATTCTTGTACTCATTCTTTTATTTAATTAAAAAAAAAGGTCGGGGCCTCCCCGACCGGTTCGGTCAAAAAAATTCTGCAACATATATATGTCTCGTGATTATACGTGCTTATGTGTGAATTTATTTGGTTAATTATTACCCGGATATATACAACAAATAAACAAAAACTTTGTATTTCGTTCGCATATGGGTAAAACAGTCTTTTTACCCAACACTTAACACCGTCAAGTGTCCAAACCTCACGGAAGGCCATGGAGCCAAACAAAGTATATTTGAGAGCCATGGAGACAAGTTCGGAAAAAAAGAGGCCATACAGATAAGTGCTATTTTTTTTGTGGGCCATACAGATAATTGTCAAATTAATATGGTAATCTTATATTTTCAGGGAGCGATGAATTGAGGGAGATACATTTTTCATCAGTATAATAATCAGTAAATAGAAATGCACATGAGACCATGCGCATGGCAAACTCGACAGCTTGGGTGACCATTCAATAATATTCTGGTGCTTCACGTCACAAGGATCATGGAAATCCAAATCCTGCTCCTATACGCCCAAAATTAACCCATGTGTTGTAAACCTCCACAAGGAAAGACCATGCCACTGAATCAAATGCTTTAGCAATGTCGATCTTCAGCAAGATGGCTGCAGTACGCCGTACGTGAATCGCATTGCAAGCCAACCGGACCTCTCTGAAATTATCATGTATGCTCCTCCCCTTGATGAACGAACCTGGTTCTTCCGCATTAGCCTATCGAGGACTATGGCGAGACCATTGGCCAGACATTTGGTAACCAGTTTACCAAAGCTGTGAATAAGGCTTATCAGACGATAGTCATTTGATCTCCTGTGGTTGGTTCTTCTCTTCCTGAGTAGAATCAAGTAGGCATCATTTAGGTGGTGCAAACTACGCGAATCCTGCGACCAAAATGCATAGAATGTGTTCATCACATCCACCTTAATAATGTCCCATGCTACTTTGTAGAATATCCCAGTGAACCTGTCCGGCCCCGGCGCCTTCTCACTAGGGAGGTCTAGGATCACCGCCTTGATTTCATCCTTTGTGAACAGCGCCTCCAGCGCCGAAAGGTCCTCAGACGGGACCCCAATGTGCTCCATATTGAAGAAAAAAAGTTAAACTTGTGGAATGAGGAAACTAATATGGGCAGCAGCTATAGGTCTGGCCAAACATGAATAAAGCTATCTCAAATTTGTCCTCAATGTTCTGAAGGTTAGTTTAACTTAAAAAGGGGCACACTGAGCTATACATTTAAGAAACTACGATTGTTTCCTCATGGCTAACCTGGTATATCCTTTTCCAAAGGCATTCACACTGAACTCTCTTTGACCAGGCTCTGTTTGGTTGAGACAACACCTGCAAGTTTAGGCAAATGCCCAAAAGAAGCACAAAACGAAAGTAACTGCTAGCTGAGAATCTTACCTCTTATTAAGAATTTTAGCAACGTATTGATGTAATTTTCTACACATAGGGATCAGTTGCTCGTCCATATAGTAAGTAGTAACACTGGCTTCCGGAGGTCCCTCAGCTTGGCGCGGATGTTGGCGCCGGGCCGTCGCCCGCGGCGTATGGGCCGCAGGCTGCGACCACTCCGCCTGACTTCGCTCCGGATTTGGATGGCACTAGAACCGGGCCGAAACTGATGGTGCCTGCACGCACAGACGGCTCGATTGAACGGAGCATGTGAATCGACTAAATCTTTTATCTTTACTACATAAAAAGGATGAAAGTAAGACCATCGTTTGGTGTCAAAAAATTTTCACCTCACCTTTTCACCCGTGCGATCCGGCGTCTCACACCTCCGCTCAACTATGCATGCCAACCTCCCAATCAGCGGCGCCTGCGGCGCATGCGCATGGGATCTAAATTTGGCAACCTCCCAATCAATCTTTTCACCCGTGCGATCCGGCGTCTCACACCTCCGCTCAACTACGCATGCCAACCTCCCAATCAGCGGCGCCTGTGGCGCATGCGCATGGGATCTAAATTTGGCAACCTCCCAATCAATCTTGCAATCTCGGCATGGGATCTAAATTTGGCAACCTCCCAATCAATCTTGCAGTCTCCTCCCCTTCCCAAGCGGTGTCCTACCCTGCCTAATCTCCAGCAGTCCCTCCTTAATTACCTCACGATGACGCCAAGTCCTCTTTAATTACCTCGCGACGACGCCCACACCAACTTCCGTTCCAGTTGTGCTTAAAACCGCCCTCTCCAAGCACCGCCGAGACACGACCCAATTTGTAAGTATTCACTGATACAGATGAATGATTTTATTTGTTTTTGTTCCTTTATTATTCACCTCGTTGAATGAGTGTTCTTAGGTTTATGCATTTGAGAGGGAGTTATATTGCATTGCATTCAGAGTTTTGGAGTATACACTGAGCTAAATGAATGCTGGTTTATTCCATGAGAAAATGCTTTATTATAGAATCATCTCTAAAATAAATATAAAAGTGTAAGTAGTAAAAATATCAAGAATGACAAAAGAAATTAACTTCTCACGTGATGGGAAACACCTACGGGAAGTTTCAATCCTTTTCTGATGAGCACCAGCCTTTTTGGTGTTCATGCAGTTGTGCGTTGTGTGACTTGCTGTTCACTTGTCTTTCCTTCTGAGGTCTATATGTCATAGCCGATAGCCTTTAAACATGATTTCTCAATTCGAATTTTGTAAAGTTATCCAGTGTACTACATTTAGAAGAAGAGAAATGTGACAGGTAGTGTTGATGGACACACCAAGGCCAATCGGTGCTCGAGTACCTTTTGGGAACCTTATAAATATAACACATGGAGGTAAATAAATTTTTACAACTGATCTATAAGTATATTTTCATATATGTTTCCAACTTCGATTGTTATTAAAGGGAATCATACCCGACCGGGGTTACTGCCACTAGATGTGCAACCTAATGAGCAGAATAGGATGAGGGAGAGAGAACGGTATGCAACAATGTCGGGTGACAAGGAACTGTGTGAGAAGAATACAAACAGATCAAATGTATCTAAAAAAATAGTGACGGGCTCCATATGCACTCAACTTACAGTAATGGTGTCGAAAGCAACTATCAGGTTACTTATTCTCGCTAATAAAAGTACTTATTACAATTGTGCTTAGATAGACAACATTGTAGCTTGTGTTGAGAAAATGTCATTCCATGTGTTATAGGCAGTGTTCATGCACCCAGTCCTTTCAACCGGGTTGTCATGTGTCGAAAAGAGAGTAAGCGTGATTGTGACCAAGCACCTAAATGTTAAAGTGTCCGATGAGCAAAGGGCGATTTCCATAATTGATTGTGTTACTTTCACAAACCCATAAAATAGAGTTTATAAACCCACGATTTTCATGATTGATTGTGTTACTTTCACAAAACTTGTTTGCATTAAATGTCACTTTAATATCATTATTTAATGTCATAGTATTGTTACTTTATCATGCGATCTATGTTTTTTTATATAAATTTTTATTATCCCGTAGCAACGCAACGCACGTTTAACTAGTATATAGAAAAGGAAAAAGTCCAGATTCCCTCCCCCAATTATCACGAAAGTTCACTTTTCCTCCTTCAACGTCAAAACCGAACAAATCACCTCCCTCAATTTTTCAAACCATGCAAATTACCTCCCTCGGCGGTTTTGAGGGCGGTATTGCTACGATAACAGCGGTTTGCCTTTTCCTTTTTTAAAAAAAAAAAAATCGGTTGAATCTTTGAAAAATCATAGTAAATCACGAGAAAAATCATAAAATGAAAAATCCAGTTTTGTTGGACTCCACGAGATTAGATCTACACAGTGAATATATAATATGATGTACTTTAATATAAATTTTTTGTTACTTAAAAGTTTTGTCTTTTTTCGTTTTATTTATTTGGTCGAATCTTTGAAAAATCATAGTAAATCACAAAAAACAATCATAAAATACAAAATCCAAGTTTGCTAGACTCCACATGAGTAGATCTACACCTTGAATGAAATATATAATATGGTATTCTTTTAGTCCAAAAAAATAATTACACGAAGTTGCGACTACGAATTATTTCAATAAATTACACAAAAGTATAGATCTAAAGCTACAATAAAAATTTTATACTAAAGCATACCATATTATATATTCATTTGTAGACATGCACATGTGGAGTATAAAAAAAGTAGATTTTCTATTTTATGATTTTTTTCTGCGTGATTTACTATAAGATTCAACCAAATAAATATAAAAAAAAAAAGACAAAACCTTAATAGCAAAAACTTTGTACTAAATCATATCATATTATATATTCAATGTGTAGATCTAATCATGTGGAGTCTAACAAACTTGGAATTTTCATTTTATGATTTTTCTCGTGATTTACTATGATTTTTCAAAGATTCAACGTAATTTTTTAGAAAAGAAAAAAGGCAAACCGCTATTACTGTAGCAATACCGCCCTCAAAACCGCTCGAGGGAGGTAATTTGCATGGTTTGAAAAGTTGAGGGAGGTGATTTGTTCGGTTTGGCGTTGAGGGAGGAATAGTAAACTTTCGTGATAGTTGGGGAGGGAATTCGGACTTTTTCCTATAGAAAACCGACGACGTGGCCCAACGGCCTGAGCTGGACACAGGTTTAGAAATAAAGAGATTTATTCACTACATACATCGTGGCATGTTGTACTAGTTACACTAGTACTCCTCGCCTCACAAAACATGCAATTCTTGTTTTTTTAGAACTCAACCGATTTTAATTTTGACTAAATTTATATAAATGATTATTAATAGTTATAATACAAAATTAATATTAATAAACTCGTGATGGAATATATTTTTATAATAAATATTGTTTGAGATATATATATTAATAAACTAAAAACTTTGTCAAACATTAGTCAAGTTCACTGTCACGATTTCCACATTCACATGTTTTTTTTTTGACAGAGGAGTAAAATTTATGTTTAATAGTAAAAAAAACAAAAAATTAACAAAAAGAATCGGGATGTGACTATCGCTTTTTATTCCGATACATATAATAAAAAGTAAAAAAAAATCAAATTTAATGTCTTGGGCCAGGCCACACCATTCCGCCCTCAGCAGCTTGGCCCACCTTTCCTCGGCAACGCGGCCCGCCCAGACCCCACCTTGTTGTCTCGTTCAGACATCAGAAAGAGTTCCGGGGAAAAAAAAAAAAAAGATCGGCGGTGACTGATGGCGATGGCGATGGCGGCGGCGCAGGCGGAGGCGGAGGAGGAGCTGCGGCTGGAGCTGGAGGCGGTGGCGGCGGTGTACGGAGACGACGTCCGCGTGCTCCGCGAGCTCCCACCCCACCTCGTCGTCCACGTGCGGCCCCACACCGCCGACGACTCCTCGCAGCAGGTTCGCCTCGCCTCGCCGCGCTCCGCCCCACCCCCCGTTCCTCCATACCTCTCAATCCAATCCAGTACCGGAGTCGCGGATAGACGACTCGCGTAATCAATTGGCCGGTTGGCCGGCCGGCCGGCCCGCTGCTCTGCCCTGTAGTATTATTATTCGGTAGGAGCTGGTGGGGGGAATTGCCTGCCGCCTTTTTTGAGCTGACCCCTAGCTGTTGGAGGAGAGGGGGGAACGTTAGCTTTAAGCTGAATTTTATTCCTTCTGGTTGCAGGATTTAGGTATTTTGTGGTTAGCCCTTCTTGGCTTGCAGATCGATTAAGTTATGGTACATACAGAGAAGAGTGTATATGCTCTGGTTCTAAGTTGTTTCTGCTCTATTACACTATGCTACAGCTACAAATTTCGAGCCTTTATATAGGAATCTGAAATTGGGAGGACTGGGATTCTAAGCAGGAGAGCTAGTAGGATAGGATGTTGTTTGAATCATGATTCCCTATGAGCTGTTGTTTGTCCCTTGCAATGCTAATCAATTAATCATAATGGATGACTGTTTACAAATGCCACCAGTGACTTCTTGGTGCTTATCTTGTTGAAAACCCCTTCATGTGCATTTTCCATGAGGTTTGAAGTCATTGTGATTGTGGCATCACTTCTTTTCCATTGTTTGAGATTTGAAGGCATAGAGATTCATTTACAGTTTATTTTCTTAAACTCAGACATTGCTCATGTTTTCCAATCCACGCTGGTACTTTGATCAATATTTCCCTAAATATTGCTCGTTCCATTAGGAGTTATATACTATAGTTTATATGTTTGCTAATTTGGTTTTCTCTCTTTCAGTTTGTGGAGCTCTTTCTTGGAATTAAAGCATCTTCACAGGTATGAATCTACCACCTTTCGAGATTTTCATCTGGTGTGTATCCCTATCTTAATTCTAGGTACTTCCTTTTTATGGAGAATTGTTGTGGAACCAATGTCCAAATTTTTTTGATTTCCTTTACAAATTATAGTCAATGGTTGCTAGTTTTATAAGTGCCTATTATAAGTTTGTAAGCTTTTTGTTTACCCTTGTGTTGTTCATAACTGTAACGTGCAAATCCTCATATTGCTGTGCATTATTAATTAGAAATTACTGTACACAAAGTCACAAGGTTTAGGTAGCTATGATCAAGAATATTACATGCTAGCTTAATGCATGAATTATTTTCTTGTACATGTAAAAATATATGTTTGAATGATACACAGAAATAACAAGATTTTTGGAAACCTCTGTTTTGGAATAATGCGAACACACAACATCATTTTTTTCTCTGAAATGTCTGTCGTGGAAGCACTCAAAGGGTTTTACCATGATGGAACCGGTGTTCCTTTTTTCTCTCAAGTGAAGAGGACACACATTGTAGTATTAGCATCACAGGTTTTGAACAAAACATATGTAGTATGGATAAGATTAGTGGGGAGCACATTTCCTGGCTTTATGACCACTGTAAATTTCACATTGAATTCTATGTCATAAGAGTTTCAAATTACTAAGCTCATAAAACAACAACAACAACAACAACAACAACAACAACAACAACATAGCCTTTTGTCCCAAGCTAGTTGGTGTAGGCTAAAGATGAAACCCATAGGAAACAAGTAAAAGAAACAAAAATAGGGCACAAGACAAAAGATATAGGGGTGATTAGGAAAAGAAACAAAGGTCACGGTAAATATGCTTGGAACTTTATTCTACAGTATCATCATGTGGAGCTGCCATCTTTTCTAATATAACCTTGTTCATAATTTGTTATATTTTTGGTTCGTGGTAAATGTTGGATTGTTGGTGCACTATGTATTTATGGCATATCCACATTTGATTTGCAGTACCGAAGGAACCACCACATATTTATGCTGTGGAAAGTAAGGGCCTTGATGAGAATCGACAGATATATCTTATTACTAGCATCCAGAACAAGGCAAAAGAACTTTCAAACTACCCAATGCTTGTGACGTTGTGTGAGGTATTTATTGTCTTTTTTGCTTTGTGTACAGTACATAAAAAGGATTTTTTATTGTCTTGATGTTCAAGAATTTTCACTCATAATGTGTCAGTTGAAACTAACTATACATGCATTTGCATCTTTATTCTAAATGTCTTGGGTGCCTGATCTCAGTTTTTTTTTACCTTTACAGATTCTTTTTATTTTTATAGGAAAGCATGTAAAATGACATCTGTGTGCTATACTAAGCTCTTGAAATCTGGTATCTATAGGATACTATCAGATTGCATTTTCTTCTTTAAAAAAAAAAACTCTACCAACCTAGGACCAAGTGACATTGCAAATAAGATAGGAAGCCAGAGTCAAAGAGCTTACCTGGGTTGTATCCACACCTTCTAACAGCTCTAGCTAAGCTTAGTTCCTTTATTCGACGATACTATTGAATCATTTATATGTTACGTTTAATTGTAAGAAATGATGAAAGAACAAGAAATGCTGCAAGTTTGTTTTAGAAAATACTAAACAAAGTCTTGTGTTCGAATTTCCCAAAACATACCAGCATCCTCTGAATAATACTAGAATCAGTTAATAACCATGATAAGAATTGTTATTCTAAGAGGATGGATCGTGTTCCTATATCTTTTGCATGATCTAAGTAAGTATGCACACAGGAAGCTGGAGAGATCCTCTCGAATATGAATCATCCAGCTGGGGATTGTCCATTGTGTCTATATCCTTTAGTGGGAGAGGATAAGGTTGGATCTGAGTTGCCATTTATGAAGTTGATGTCATGCTACCACTGCTTCCACAGGTTGACAAAGCTGTACAATACTGAAGCAATTTACTCTGTCTAGTTTGTAGCTTATACTTTTGCACTTTTCCATTGTAGTGATTGCATTATGAGATGGTGGGAATGGCTCCAACATGGTGACACCAACCTGAAGGAGCGTAATACTGGAGGTACTGACATTATTTCTCGTTTAACTGTTTTCCCTGTTTGAGTTTTTATTATTTTTCTTAGTTATGTTGATGTTTGATATTAATATTATTCCCATGGTTTTTGCCTGATTTAAAGTCAAGAATATGCTCTCTCTTATAAATTGAACTTAGATTATAGGCTTCCTGTCCATTTTGAAACAAGGGCAATTACATTCTGTTAGCATTAGTTTACTCACTAGTTTAGGGAAGCACATTAAGTCACAATTTCTCGCATACAATGGCATTTAGCACCCTGGCCTACATTCTGGTAGCATTAGTTTACTGACTACTGTAGGGAAGCACATTAAGTCTGCAATACTATTTCTCGCATACAATGGCATTTAGCACTCTGGCCTCAGCTGGAAACGTAACAATGTAAATCCTTCCATACATGTATTTAACACTGCTGTTTGTTGGTTTGATATGCTAGACATTGTTAATCTTAGCTTGTGCAACTAGTCATTGATGCTTCTAAGGGTTTCAATTTGTCCAGCTCAGACAAGCACTATAATGTGAATCAGCCAAGAGGATTTTGTCCAGTTTGCCGCAAAGTGTTTGATGAGAAGGATATTGAGCATGTTCGTGATCTGTTGGGTGATAATGCTTCCCGGCTGGTATGTATCAGATTGATTCATGCACCATTCCTACTTTTACATTGGTAGTTTAGTTTCACTCCATCCAAATATTGATCATGGTATTTAGAGGCCAAATCACCATTTTCCTTCATATTGTCACTCTAAACCATGTCAATGAGACCATACAATAATGCTTTCTGTATTTGTCTGTTCACCTTCAGGCATTGTTAACAGTTGACCTCGGTGAAGACGAAAAGGAACAACTCCATTCTGAGGCAGAGCAAAACAGGAGAAAAAGAATCGAGTCACTTGTTAATCTGCAGCAAGAACGAAATGGCCTGATTGAACCAAAGAAAGACCTTGCCATACAACCAGGGATGTATGTTTCTCTTCCTCCCAGCACCCCAGATACAGCTGAAGAAGAGAATGCTGATCCCAGCAAAGACACAGCGACTTCAACCTCAGAAACAGAGCAACGTGGCATGGCAAACAACACCAGTGCCAATAAGCCCAAGAATTCAGGCCATCGAAGGAGAAACAGAGCTAATGCATCAAGAAGACAGCCTCACGGCCAGCCACCTAGGCAGCAGTGGCAGAGGAAAGAAGCAGACACTTCACACCAATACCATTGAAGCAATGAGGAGGATGTGACTTGTGAGTCGTTTTTATTGGTTATGTATATTATTGTCGTGCCCTGCATTGGTTTCATGATTGTGAGGCATGACACGGCAATGTTTTGGCGCTGCTATGACAGATTTATGCTAGGGGTACTCTGGACAACCCTACACTGGATCTATGAAATTGTATTCAACGCTGCATGCTTGGCTAATACGCACTGTATTTATTTATTTTTGGTCTCACTGCAGATACTATGCTCAAATTGTTTGGCCATAGTAAGAAAAGAAATGGACTGCACTGCTTCTTAGTCCTTGTTCTTCAAGTTCATTATATGTGTTTGAAATACATAGATTACAGTTTAGGTCATCTGAGACACTGCATTAGGCTTCAGGCTTTCTGCACTGGTATGCAAAATTTTGCAATGATCTATGTTGTTAACCCCAGTAACATTGCATCTGAATGCCTTAATGTGATCAAGGCACTGTATTTTACAAATTTGGGCTGGCTAATGTTGAGATCATGCTTGCCAACCTCATGTACTATTTTGACTGGGAGTTGCCACATGGCATGGAGAAAGAGGATATTGATATGACGGTCCATCGTAAGGAGATGCTCATCCTCTTGTTCCCAAATCAGAAACCGCATACACATAAACTGGCCTGTGTGCTGCTGTGATACATATAATCCAGCAAACAGGAAGAGCCCAACAGCCCAAGCAATATGTAGTTCAGACTTCTCGGAGTATTTAGAGCACCATTGCAGAGCACAAGCTTGATTTATTGGAAGCTCTCATGGCAGAGAGCCACACCTTGCCATAATGTAAGAAGTGGATGATGCAACGCACACCATATTACTCATGGCAGTTACAAAATCTCATTGTCACTTTTTAATCTCATTGTCACTTTTATTAGGTAGAGGCCGGGCCCAATGAAGTTTCTATGTTAGTGCTCAAGGAAAGAAAATCCCTACTGTTTGTTTTAAATTATAAGTCGTTTTAACTTTTAGGTACATTCATTTTCGTATGTTTCTAGTTATAATAATATGTCTAAATTACTAATAAATTCATAGAAAAATGGATGAAAACAAAAAGGTGAAACAACTTGTAATTTGAAATGGTGGGAGCAAATATTATGAATTACCGCTGGGGACCTCCCAAAGACAACTTTTTGGTGTAATTCCTCTAGCTTTGTTAGAGTTAATATATTTAAGTTAAATTGAATGTATCGTATAATACACAATTTTTTAAGAAACAGGAGGGACGGCTCCCATACAGAAAATTTGTTGAGAACAAAAAAGAAACAGTCAAATTACACTTTGTATTGGAGCCGATAGGCTTTGCTATTCATTGTATTTGAAAAAAACCCCAAACGCAGTGTACCCTGATGCAAGGTGAGTTGGTGACAACCTTACTTTGGCTGCCATGCTCAATTCTAATCTCTGGACCTAGATTCTTGTGGATACCGGACATATTAGCTTCTTTCTGTTGTTAAACAACTGGACATATAGATCATTCTAGTGGTTGCCGAACAGTATTCTTAGCTTCATTCTATTGGGTTTTGCTAATCTCTATAGCTGCCTCTCCGGCCATGAGTTTCTTGATGAGCATTGCTACTACTACCTACAATATTTTTAGTACAATACAAAAGTCACTGTAGGCTGTTATTCAGAGTACATGTTCCAGAAACCCCAATGATTGGACCAATATATGGTAATATTCACCGCACTATGTTCAGCTTGAAAAAACTAGTCACGAAACAAGAAAATACAGCAGCAGAAACTGGTCGGTGGCAGGTTTCAGATAGCATCACACCACGCCGTCAGGGTTTAAATAACACTATTGTATAATTTAGACAAACTGAACCTCAAAAAATTAGACAAGTGCACATTCTCATAATATAGTTCTCAGTGTAGCTAAGATAACCTACTGGCCATGAAGCAATCAAACGAACAACACACCTACTCAAACTACTGAAATCTAAGTGAAACTAAAACTGAAACCTGAAACTTAACGAACTGAAAGCTACTGAAACTAAGACCTGCACAAAAAATAATTGTTAAGGCATACATATTTGAAGCAATACTTCTGACCACGGCACTTGCTCTGGGTAAAGAAAATGAAGCATAAATAACATAAATAAGAAATTGAAGATCAGAAAGAAAAGTGACAGCAAGTTTATTTTGCAGCGGATGCGAGCATAACAACAGGAGCAAGTTAATACCCGCAATGATAAAGGTGCTAGAAGGCGCAATGAATACAGAAAAGTCATGTCTCAGATAATTAGATCTGACTAACAATGAGCATGACAAAATTGTGAATTGGGTAATGCTAAGCAGGTTTGCGAGACATGGTATCGAACTATAGAATCATTAGAATTAGAATTTAGGAGTTACAACCTACTTCATTTTTCAACACCATGCAGAGAGGTCCTTATCTTTGAAAAATCACTCCTCTCACAAAATATCCAGTTTCTGGTAGTGGTGGTACAATTATTCTTGCGGTGCACGCTAGGCAGTGCCGTGTGCCACACATTTTGGGCTGTGCCACCCCTGGAGGTGCAGCCCATGTAGTCTCGCCGTGGGTACCCGGGGTCGCGCTTTGTAGCCGCTTGAGCGAGTCATCGCACGATGTCGTCACGCAAGAACAAGGGGTCAGCGATGAGGATGTAGAGCTCGGTGAAGTCGTCCTCTAAGGTCCTCGAGCTGCTGGAAAGGTCATCGAGTGGTGTAGTCAGACGCCCGACCTCCGAGGGAGGTCGATGAGCTGTACGACAAGGTCTCCGAGTATTCTGCCGAGGTCGGTGGGCATCGTGGTGAGCTGTGCAACACCGTGGCCAAGCTCTATGTGACATCTGCAGAGCTCGTGCATGACGTGCTAGAAGGGTGTAGGTGCAACCTGGGGCCTTGCAGTAGAGGTTGTAGCTTTGAGTTGAGCACATTCACCGCCAAGTGAAGTGTGCCCATTTAGTCCCCGAGCCCAGTAGTAAGTGACGAGATCATGTGGTGCCAGGGTCTAAGTATGGTTCGAATCCTGGAAGCATGCCTTCAGAATGGTGACGTAGTCCCCAAGCATAGATGTACTTATCAAGACCCTGACGAGCTTCCCAAGATCAGCACTCTGATCCGAATAGAATGGACCAACTTGATAGTTGTGAGTGGTCGTCGAGCCGTTGGTCGAAGGCCAGCCGACGCAGGTCCCGGTCGCTTGAGGATATGGAGTCGTGGTCGATCGGGTAAATGGAGGCTACGTAGTATTTGATCGCAGCAGCCAATGTCCCAAACAAAGCGACTATGAGGGTGTTGAACATGCCGATGTGGAGCGGATGAGCCAGACACGACGATGGGCAGCTGATGAACATGCCAATGTCAAGCCGGGAGTTGATCATCGGCCGATCATTGCACGTCTCTTTGTAGATGTATGTCGAGAGCATGCAGAACAGAGATGCACGTAGCTAGCTGTTCGTTAGCTTGCCTGTCAGCGTTTCGTATGTGCATCTCAATTGCTTGCTTGTTGGTCCTTCGTTGCGTTTTGTATATGTGTGCATACGCCCATATATGCAAATTAACTTGCACATTGCTGTAGATTAGTCGTGGCGCCTTCATTGTATGTGATGGTGATAAGTTGATGACGCGTGGTGGTGACGAAGGCAACGGGCGCCCCACGGAATGGTGATGAGTTGTTGATGAATTAAGACGTCCTCAGAGGTGGTTCTGAAATCGGATCTAGCGGGCCTGGAGCCGGTAGGATCGGAGTTGCCGGCGCTAGCGCTGACGAGGTCATGAACGCTGGTGCTGGTGTCAACGAGGTCATAGTCACCAGCATATAGGCACCGGTGAGGTCAAGAGGCCGGTGTTGGGGCCAACTAGATCCATGGCAAGAGGTTGGAGACGACGCCCCGAGAGGTGAGAAGTCAGAGGCGAGCCCCCGAGCTTCGTGCCGGTGATGTCGCCGTAGGTGCGATGGGTGAAGGATCACCGCGAGATCGTCATGGACGACGTTTCTTGAGGTACATGATGAATATAGATCTGAGTGCACACTAGCTCGTTAACTCCCAACAGTCCACCAAGGGGTGTCCCACAATGGTAGATTGATCGGCGAGGTACATGAGACCAAGAACAAGAAGGTAATAGAGATACAAGACACATGATTTATACAAGTTCGGGCAGTCAGTGTGAGGACTACGTCATGTGCTCTGTTAATTTGTATTGATGGAGTATGATCGGGTATATGATGAGATGTCCTTTAGGGGACCCCAGCCCCTCCTCATATAGTCTGAAGGGATACTGTTACAAGTAAAGTAACCGATGTGGTACAATTACAAGTCTTGTTATGCACGTGTCGCAGTGCCGTGTGCCGCACGTTTTGGGCCGGGCCACCCCTTGAGGTTCGGCCTATGTAGTCCGTCGTGGGTACCGGGGGTGATATCCGCCACACATGTTATACCACATATTTCTGGATTTTCGAGGTCGTCTCAGACATCCACGAGCAATGGTTATAACTAGTGCTTAACATATTATATGCATCTCGTTCGTTTTTATTGCTATCCTATAAATGATGCCATCACTACGAGAATTGGATCAAAATCTGCGGCGGTATTAACCCATGGGATGCTCGATGCCAATGTTAGGAAGCATCCACAAGTGTGTCTGTAGACTGTATTGCTCTCCAATTTCTCGTGACATAATTATGCCTCAAAAGACTATATAAGTACTTCACTTAACATTCTTTACTCATCAATACCAGACATCACATTGTTTATTATTATTATATATATTGAGTAGTAAGCTACCCAATAGATTCATCACAAACGCATGCAGATCTGAAATCAATCACAAAAGGATCAAACTTCAGATGTCACACTCGCATGCATTATTCGGTTTATGCTTTGCCTTGGATATATGAAGGCATAAACAAATATAAAGGTAGCCTTCACTCCGTATCCGGAGCCGGACCTGGAGCCAGATTTGGGCACTGAACAACACATGGTGTTCCGACAATTGTTTCCCCACCAGGCACCGGGCGTACGAAGATACAAATTTTTTTTTCCCTGGATCTTCTTCACAAGGTCTGAAATCTTGGAGGCGTTCTTTATACTTGTCGAAATCTACAGAATCGTTTAATTCTATATCAGGTCTAGTCTCGTGGTAGTCAAGTAGCACGTTAATATCCTGGCCCTCGAGACCATCAAAAATATCCTGGTCCCCGAGAGCAGGAGTCCAAGGCTGCGGGCGACGTCGAGGCATGATCACGTACTATCCTTGGCTTTTCACTCTGTTGAAACTGTTATAATACAAAAACGAATCAATAACCCAGCAACATTGACACAATCAATAGAAACATAACATCAAGTCTTGACCTAATGTTGTCCTCTTTGGCAAAAATAAATGTGAAACTGCGATAGACATCCTACTTTCATACTAAGCAGACGTCTTAATCGACTGCACCATATAACAACCGAGCAGAAAACAGTCTACTAAATGTTGAATGCACAAATTGTGGAAGAAGTAACTAACAAATAAATAAATGACAACCTCAGGAGGAGAAGAAGCAGAATATAGTACCCTACGGCGATGGTCTGAGCTCTGTGTATATGTGTGTGTATATATACACAGAGATATTTGTCTGGTATATATTTAAGTTCTGAATTCACGAAGTTCTTACCAAATTGTGTAACGGATGCACATACGCATCTGGCGCGTTTGCCATATTGTCCTGCACGGCCGGCCAGCCAATATATATATGATATATATTTTTTGTCTATTGATTGGCCGCTTTCCCTAGCTCCATGGCTGCTTTGCAACTGCATTGCATCAGAGGGGGGAGCGAGCCAACAAATAAATAGTAGCATGTTGTGATTTGCATTGCACTGCAAGCCAAGTAAGTCGTGATTTCCATTAATCATCGACCCTTTGCAAGCTTCCAAGGTTACAAATTTTTGTCGCGTCGGTCATGACGTGTATTTATGAGGGTGACGCATTGTCCTCCTTCGTATATACACGTGCACTCGCTACTAGCACAATGACCCCCTCCTTGGTTGTTCTCTTTCCTTCTTTTTACCTAATAGAGCCCGCTACGTTTAGGCCACGATTAAACGTGACCTTACAACCGCGACGGGCTCTGGCACCCGCCACGGAAAATTCAAAAAGCCCACCAGGGAAGTGATTTTCTGTAGTAGTGAATGCATCTGATAAATTTGCTCCTCATGGGTCTAGACAGTGGAGTGAATGCCCTGCACTGCTGCATGATCCAAGGCATATATCCAAGATGCTTGCGGCAACCTTCTTCTGAAGATCAAAGAACCAAGCCAGATCACCGTGCTCATGTGTGGCTTCCCTAAAAATAAAACATAAACAATTTCAATCACCGGCGTCGCCAATCACCGTGCTCTCACTAGCTCTAAGCTGACTGAATTTTGTTTGGAATCTGTAGTGTTTTTTGTATGAATCTTTTGATGCATTTGATGCTATTTTCATCATGTCATTTCGATCCATAGTTAATATTGCTCCTCACGGGTCTATAGCCAATGACTATCACAGTTAATTTTACTCACAGCCAAGATGGAATTATTTATAGAAGCAAATATACTAATCTATCTTACTTCTTACTATCACTAATTGGAGGCCCCAACAGAGACACCACGTTGATTCTCACCAAATGCGTTAGGAAAAAGATAAATCCTAGAAATTCCCACAATAATCAGAAACATCCGACCATCAATCCACAAGCTTCTAACAATAATAGCCATTAGATCTATTTTTTCTACAAAATTACCCACTTTTGCCATTATAAAAACATCGTAAAATACCCCCTATATGTGCATATAAATTACCCACCAATGCCATTATAAAACTTATGCTATTTAAAAATTAGTAAATCTAATACTTTACAAATTAAAAAACTAATGCCTTACGGTAGTATTGTGGTTGGTTTGAAAAAAAAAAAGAAACATACTGCAGTCCGTATATATAAAACAAGTTGCCGTAGTTTTTTTTTTTTTTTTGAGAATAGTTGCCGTAGTTGCCACATCTTAATAACTCTCTCTAAATCTATTGCCACCGCCGCCTCCTCATCTTGCAAATCACATGTAGTTCTCAATTCCCGAAAAAAAGGTCACAACTCTCTTCCTTCCGGTGGACAGACGTTAAGCGTAGGCTTTCAGTAGTAAGGTTTCAAGAAATCCGGACCCTTTTGTTTTCTAGATCTCCTGTTTGGAGTAGATGCAATCTGATTATAACTCGATCTTCAACCGTGGATCTCAAAGAGATGATGTAATATGTACCACTATCGCAACATCAACTGACCAACAACAAGCTGACGCAATAACACAACTGCGGCAGAACCTGTCGTCCATTTGTCCTTCGTCAGCATTCATGTAGATCAGTAGATGCATGAAGCTCCGGTGCGAAAAGTCCACCATGCCCGGTATCTGTCAACGAGAACCATGAAGACACGCATGGACCATGGATGAGACTAGCACGTACAATCTTGCTGGCACATGCCCTGTCATGTATCCTTGCCACCTATAAAGACGACAAGCATTCGGTAGCAAGGAAGCCTTTAAGTGCACTAAAGCCTGATGAAGGGTGATGCCGGCCGCATCATGACTCCATACAGGTCAGAGCACAAATCTAAATGACATTATATATCCCCTCAATTAAAATATGGTATGATAAATCTAAAATGTTATTGGAGTGTTGTGTGGTAGATTAGTATAAGTTTTTTTAAATAGAATAATACACACAAGTCAAATTCTTTTTACAAATTATTATATGGTCATCTATTTGGTTTACTGTAATCCTTACTTATTATACTTTATATACTGACAATCACACGCATGGACCATGGATGAGACTACCGATCAGCACGTACAATCTCGCTCGCACTTGCCCTGTTATGTATCCTTGCCACCTACAAGCATTCGGCAGAAGGAAGCCTTTCAGTGTACTAAAGCCTGATGAAGGGTTACGTCGGCCGTGTCATGACTCCATACAGGTCAGAGAACAATTCTAAATGACATTATATATCCCCTCAATTAAAACATGGTATGATAAATCTAAAATGTTATTGAGTGTTGTGTGGTAGATTAGTACATGTTTTTTAAATAGAATAATACACACAAGTCAAGTTCTTTTTATAAATTATTATACGGTCATCTATTTGGTTTACTATAATCCTTACTTACGTACTATACTTTATATATTGACAATCACAATCCTTAGATATATTCTATTATAGTATCAGCCCTACCATTATGTAAAAAGAGACTAAAGTAGACCTCTAATATATATATTCATTTGGATCACCACATATGAAAAATGATATAAAGTTATCTAAAATAGCCACCTGCATTATATTGTTAGCAATAGTATAAACTACCCTAAATATAAATTATCTATTGTGATTATTATCAAGTAGTTTTGTAAAAGTACCTATATAATGGTATAAATTAATCACTCATATTATTATTAATATATGAAAAAGTAACTCAGATTTGTGTGTCATTATGCATATACATGTACTTTAGCGAGAATGCCAATTTCAAACCAGAATACATAGTTAAGGTTTTGAGAAAACATATGTCGAGCTTATGAATATACAATGCAAAGTTGAAAAATATGAATGGGGATGGAAATGATAACTCAACTATAAAAAGTGAATATTGATAAGGGAATATTTAAATGAGTGTTCCGTGAGAAATATTAACACATTGATGAACTAAACCGACATCAAACACAAATGGAGGTATGATGCAATATGAATGTGGATGGAAGTAAATAAATTAATTGTATTAAAGCCTATCTCTCGTATGATAAAAAAATAAAAAATATGGGTTTTATATCTAATACACTTGGAACTACGATAAAACATAGATAATCTACAAATTTAGTTTGAAAATTATTTATATATACCAATTGACAGCTTTAAGTATGGATTTACATTAGATAATCTACAAATTGAGATTGAAAATTATTTATATACCAATTGGAAGTTTAAGTACGGATTTACATTAGAAAGCATTTATAATATACTAATAATATGTATAATATTTTTCGACATCCGTGTTTTGTAGCACCTCTACCGTAAAAACAACATATGACTCCAAATTTAAACTATCTACATTTGCCATTAACAAACATTTTCTAAAGTATATCTTGCATCTAATTAACCCAAAGGTGATATGGTCGTAAGGGAAAGGCTTTTAAGTTGGCTCCACCCTTGGTTAACCAAAGAATGTGGTATTGAATATGTGCACTATGCACTCATAGGCCCCTATTGGGCCACATGCAAAATGGGTCGGATGTTTGTTGACGGTCACTAACGACATATTTTTCCGCCAACTTACTACCATAAAAGGAATAAAACTATATCTTTTTATACTCATATACATATATTAGTAACATATTTCCACTTGTAGTGTTCGAAATGTATTTTGTTGTATTTATAATAAATACAGGTGGAAATACGTCTAAAAGTACGCCATCCCGAAAGCGCATTCTCAAGGATATCAAGCCCGGGATGGAAATGGACCAAATCTGCACAACGGGACCGAGTCAAGCCCATGGTACAACTTCTCGGGCCAAATCAAGACGACACGACGAAACCTCGGGCGGCCCATGCCCGGGGGTGCGCCCCGCACCCGATGGGGGCGGTTCAAGCCCATCCGGCTCAGGCGGTGCCATTAGTGCTCAAACGGTCGGTGCGGTGGTGGAGAGCCCGGTTCATCGCACTGACGTGTCAAGGAGGTCGGTTAGGGGGGTAGTTTAGTCTTTTTAGCACCTCTCTTGTGTATAAATACCTCATCCCTCTCCCTCATTCCACACACCACACTTGGAGTCACCACACCAAAGACACTAACACTCTCTACCACCATCTTCTTCTTCTTCTTCTTACTTGGCTAGAATTGGAGTAGAAGAGCTACAAAAGGAGGACTTGTAATCTTGGAGCAAAGTGAGCTTTGGTAATATATATCTTCCATGGATCTTTCTCCATTGTGCAAGTTCTATTTCTATGTTCATGGTCTAACTTATGAATTAGAGTTTATGTTCTTCATCGATCATCGTATGCATAACATGATTATAGATGGGATAACGGTTCGTCGTTCTTTTCGGGTTTGCTCTTGTCTTAGTCCCGTCCATCCGTAGGGTGGGGATCCCGGGGACAAGAGTAGTGCTCGTACACGGGCATGGTGCCCGGGTATTACGACACCTTCGAATATGAGAGCATGCCACGGTCGTGAGGGTAGGGGGCGGGGTTGTGACAAAGCCCTATCCGTCCCTTGTAATCCCTCCATGTTCGCATGTGATGTAGGAGTTCGTAAATGCTTTCCATTGGGCCGGATGGTACGGAAGTCTCCCCGTTATCCTAGACATAACCATGCTCATATCATGTTAGCATATGATCCTAACTATTCATTGTAAGACCATGACTAGAATACATTAGATTACTCCATAGGACATTCGTTTATTCTTTATCATTTTCTTTATCCTTTACCCGGTGGATTCCAATGTGTGTGTCACACTATCTATAAACCATATTGCTTACCCCCCCGTTATGAACGAGTTGGTCTTTGCGTGCACACATTTCATCATTCAGATGCCATGCTACTTCTTATACAACATGCCTTCCTTTGGGAAAATATAAATAACGATACCCTCAATACTTCCGGGTGAAATGCTACAATGATAGATCCGCGGCGCTGCGGATGAAATATCAACTATGGCAAGATCTATCACCGTTGATTGAAAGTGCGTTATCACCGACACGGTGGTCCCACTTAGTGATATCGACGGCTCGTCTCCCAGCGTAGTCATCGGGGTTGGGTTCTAAAACCCGATTCTAATGATTGCACTAAGAAACGCCAACAAGCATTTCGGCGCCGCTGTCGGGAAGGCATTGTTATAAGAAATCACTAGTCGGGCTATGAATATGAAATGTGCATGCGTGATAACCACTTGCTCATACAAAGCTAATCTTTTTATGTTTTCTCCTCGTTGTGGATGAAAACAGGATAGTGTATGTCGGTTTCCAAGCCGACAAACTTCATCAAGAATCCCGAGGCACTCCTAAGGAAGAACACGCCTCGCACCTCTTCTTTTCAGCCGTAACCTCGGCGGTTGAGACCGACACCCCTCGCACCAACTAAACCGCAAGCCATGGCTCAAAAGTCGCTCGCGATTTCTCCGTGTTCATTTGTTGCCAACGTGCCCACCGGGCCGGTGGTAAATGTTGTGGACAAGAACTTCGAAGCCAGATCGGGCTAATTACCATGGAGCAAGGCCGGTCCCCTTCGTGGACCGCCTAGCGAGGACGCCAACGCACATCTCCAACACTTCCTTGAGCCGCGGCGACACGATTGTCATCAAGGACGCCGAACCCGACGTTTATCAAGCTCCGCCTGTTTTCCTTTCTCCCTCGTGGGGAAAGCTTAAACAATGGTTCTACAAGGACAAGGAAGCGCCAATATGTGGGCAAAATGCTCCACGGCGGCGTTCCTAGCTAAGTTCTTCCCCATGGGCAAAACCAATGCCCCGAGGGGAAGAATCGCCAACTTCCGCCGAAATTCAATGGAACCCATCCCGAGGGCGGGAAAGGCTGCAAGAATATATTCAAGCATGCCCACACCACGGAATGGAAAATTGGCCGGTGCTCCGTAACTTCTATAATGGTCTCATGGCCATATCAAAGGGCACCTCGACGCGCCGCTGGTGGGCGCATTATTGTCGCCCACCATTGATGGGGCAACAGCCTTGATCGACAAGATGGTGGCAAAACCGAGCCGGGGGGGAAGACGTAACCCCTAGCCAAAACACAAAAAAGGCATGCATCCCCGGAAGGAGGCGGATATGTTTGCCGCGAAAAATGGATCTATTGTCGAAGAAGCCGGATGAGCGCAGCCCGCACTCAACTAATCGCCAGCGCAGTTTTACGCCACGGACTCACACATGACATGTGAGACCCTGTGGTGAAGTTGGCCACTCGAGGGGGATAATTGCCCCGGAGACCCCGAGGAAGCGCCGTTCATAAACAACAACGGGTATCGCCAACCTCGGCAAAGGTCGGAACAACAAGTCCCGGCCCACCATTCCAAGGTAAACGTGGCTATAATCCTAATTACAACCCGGCCGGCCTTCACTTAAGGACCGGTGTTGGGCCAAGCCAAGATCAATGAAAACCTCACCAAAAAGATAAGCCGTAATGATAACGCCTTAGAAGGAGTCAAGAAGCAGTCTGGATGGGCTCAACTCGCTATGACAGATCACCTGAATTTCAATAAAATAATTGAAACACAAATATCCCAACCTGGCCGCCGACTTTCGGCAATGGTTGGAGAGAACGCTTCAAGACAATTTAAAGCACCCCATGAGAACATAAATGCAAAGAACCACCGTGAGGGGAAGATCCACTCGCGGACCCTCCAAATCCCAACCATGTGGTGAGGAAACAAAAAGAGAAGCAACCTCGAAGAGGCAACGCCCCGGGCAATAGAAGAACCCGAAGTAGAAGTGGTAACCGTTGGAATACACGTATACAACCTACCTACCATTTACCACAAGAACAAGAAGGCAGGCGTTGGATGTAGTTCAATCGGTTCGTGGAAATGATCCGTAAAGTACACGTAAAGTGTACCACCGATGTGCTCCACGCCCCCTCATATGCCAAGTACATCAAAGATATCATCCGAATAAGCGGCCGCTACCAACAAATGAAGTTGTGAAGCCGATGAGAAGAATGTAGCGCCGCTATTTCAATCGCCCGCCGTAAAAGAAGAAGGATCCGTGTTGTCCTACAATCTCCGCGCCGATCGAACACGCACATTTGACCATGCCCCCGTGTGACTTGGGTGCCGCCGTTAGTGTCATGCCCAAATCAGATTTGACAAATTGAAACATACACATCTAGAGCCAACAACTATGACACTACAGCTGGCAGACTCATCCATAAGGTATCCAGCAGGAATTGCAGAGGACATACCAGTAAAGATCCGGGGATACTTTGTCCCGATTGACTTCATGGTGTTAGATATGGAGGTAACAAAAGACACACCACTCATCCTTGGGACTAATCGTTCCTAAGCACGGCCGTGGGCACAAATTAATGTTGGGGCAGAGAGATCCTCTTCAACATTAATGGCAATGAAGAGAAGTTTGAATTCAGGCCCCGGATCTCGAAGAGTGCAAAATGATCAGGATAAAATATGGGGAGCAAGGAATCAAGGAAATAGAAATACAACCCCCAAAAGCCTCAAGCAACACTCCCAAGGTAGTCAACACCGTAAAAAGTGGGAGCAAAAGAAAAAGACAGGCTTCGAAAAAAGGGAAAGAAGAACGTAACATGAAAAAAGGTTCCCATTTTTACCGAGAGGATCAAAGAAAGGAAATCCCCCAAAAGGAAAAAGTTCAAAAGGGAACACCACACCTAAAGAAAAACAAAGAGGAGCCAAAACAAACGAAGAAATCCAAATACACCCTCCTCAAAAGGTGTGGGTACTCAAGCAAGTGCAATCATCCGTGTCTCGAGGATCGGATGCATCATCGAAAGCAAAACAAATCAAAGAGAAAGTCATGCCCCATAGACTCAAAATTGTGGGCCCTCCGCCAAAGGTAAAAAAAGACAACTATCACGCAAAAAAAAAAAAGGCAAAAAAAACAAATAAAGGTATCTACGGGCCTCCGTGATAGCTTGGGGAGGACCCCCCGTTGGTATCCTTGCATTGCATATTTATTTTCAAAGAAAAATTTTATTTTACTTTAGCATGTTTAAATTCCAGCAATCTTGCATTCAAAATATATATATATATATATATATAATTTATATATATAAATTTTATTATCAAAACAAAACAAAAAATATTTATTACATAAAATCTATAAGTAAATATTTTCTAAAAACTAAAATAAAGATCTTTATAAATAAAATAAATTTTTCTAAAAAAAAAAAAAAAATCCAAAAATAGAATAAGTAGCTCTTCTTGTGCTTTCATGTCTATACATATGAGCTATGAAAATATTTAGTTTTAGTCCCTTGTTGAAATGATGAATAGTTGCTCTGCCTTATGCTTTGCATGTGCCTAGTTTATAATTCGAATTTCTCTAGAGTTTGGGTTTTTAGTGGCTAAGTCTAAAATCTCATCCTAAAAACCCTGATTCATGTGGGTTGCATAAGCTCTATCCAGTCTAGGTTGTTGCCAAGTATGATATGGTACAAATAGATTTGCTATGATTTCGTCCAAAAAGAGATACTTGACGTCCGGGAAACTAATTTGAAAGAAAAAGAGAAATACTATGGGCTATGCTAAAAAAAAAAAGAGAAAAGAAAGAGATGAAAAATGGACATGTGTCCGAGGGCGAGAAGAGCCCACATCTCCAAAAAAAAAAAAAAAAAAAAAGAGAAAACAAAGAGAGGAAATAAAAGACAAAAGTCTAGGGCGAGCAGAGCCCACCTCTCCAAAAAAAAAATATATATAAATATATATAGCAATAAAAGCCCATACTTTTTCGAAAAACCAAATATAATCTTAATCTAAATAAATCGGGATGAGAAAGTTGATCAAAAGCATGAATGAAAAGTATTTCTGTTATAACCGTTCTATCGGCAACCCCAAGGCTTTGAGAAAAGCTAAAAAGCCCCGCTACGATGAAAGGTAATAAAGGGTGAGAAAAGATGTGCCATTTTATTCAAACTATAGTAGAAAATCTTATTATAACCCCGACACTTGTGAAACATAACCGCATTGTAGCAACTCCCCGATCAACAACCAAGTATTTGTCTTTTTGCTCGAGGGACGCGCAAAGGGTAAGCTTGGGGAGTTTGTTGCGGTCACTAACGACATATTTTTCCCCGTCAACTTACTACCATAAAGGGAATAAAACTATATCTTTTTATACTCATATACATATATTAGTAACATATTTCCACTTGTAGTGTTCGAATGTATTTTGCTGTATTTACAATAAATACGGTGGAAATACATCCAAAGTACGCCATCCCGGAAAGCGCATTCTCAAGGATATCAAGCCCAGGATGGAAATGGACCAAATCGCACAACTGGACCGAGTCAAGCCCATGGTACAACTTCTCAGGCCAAATCAAGGCGACACGGCAGAAACCCTGGGCCGGCCCATGCCTGGGGCGCGCCCCGCACCCCCGATGGGGGGCGGTTCGAGCCCATCCGGCTCGAGGCGGTGCCATTAGTGCTCAAACGGCCGGTCGCGGTGGTGGAGAGCCCGGTTCATCGTACTGGGACGTGTCAAGGAGGCCGGTTAGGGGGGTAGTTTAGTCTTTTTAGCACCTCTCTCTTGTGTATAAATACCTCCTCCCTCTCCCTCATTCCACACACCACACTTGAGTCACCACACCAGCACACTCACACTCTCTACCACCATCTTCTTCTTCTTCTTCTTACTTGGCTAGAATTGGAGTAGAAGAGCTACAAAAAGGAGGACTTGTAATCTTGGAGCAAAGTGAGCTTTGGTAATATATATCTTCCATGGATCTTTCTCCATTGTGCAAGTTCTATTTCTATGTTCATGGTCTAACTTATGAATTAGAGTTTATGTTCTTCATCGATCATCGTGATGCATAACATGATTATAGATGGGATAACGGTTCGTCGTTCTTTTCGGGTTTGCTCTTGTCTTAGTCCGTCCATCCGTAGGGTGGGGATCCCGGGGGGGGACAAGAGTAGTGCTCCGCACGCTTGGGCATGGTGCCCGGTATTACGACACCTTCGAATATGAGAGCATGCTACGGCATTGAGGGTAGGCGGCGGGGTTGTGACAGCCCTATCCGTCCCTTGTAATCCCTCCACGCTCACATGTGATGTAGGAGTTCGTAAATGCTTTCCATTGGGCCGGATGGTACCGGGGGAAGTCTCCCTGTTATCCTAGACATAACCATGCTCATATCATGTTAGCATATGATCCTAACTATTCATTGTAAAGACCATGACTAGAATACATTAGATTACTCCATAGGACATTCGTTTATTCTTTATCTATTTTCTTTATCCTTTACCGGGTGGATTCCAATGTGTGTGTCACACTATCTATAAACCATATTGCTTACCCCTCGTTATGAACGAGTTGGTCTTTGCGTGCACACATTTCATCATTCGGATGCCATGCTACTTCTTATACAACATGCCTTCCTTTGGGAAAATATAAATAACGATACCCGAATACGTCCGGGTGAAATGCTACAATGATAGATCCGCGGCGCTTTGCGGATGAAATATCAACTATGGCAAGATCTATCACCGTTGATTGAAAGTGCGTTATCACCGACACGGTGGTCCCACTTAGTGATATCGACGGCTCGTCTCTAAGCGTAGTCATCGGGGTTGGGTTCTAAAACCTGATTCTAATGATTGGCGCTAAGAAACGTCAACAATGTTATATAGGGGCGGACTAACGCATGAGTGGTCCCACAATGCCGTGTGCGCCTCGTCGCATCAGTCGAGGAGCAGCGCGAGGACTGTCTCACCCGCGCGGCGGCCCGTGAGGGTGGGCCGGAGTAGGTCGTGGAGGAACGACGACGCACCGCTGGCCTTCATCGCCGGCACACGACCGCCGTGTCGGTGGCGGCGAGGTGCTGCAGGAGCACGAGGCACTTGGCGGCGACGACATAGTCGCTGGTCTTGGAGAGGCAGCGGGCGATGGAAGCAACATAGGCGGGTGTGGCGTCGGACGTGAGGCGGACCACCTCACGCTGCTATACGAGGTTCGCGAGGAAGGGTGTCTATTGAAGAGGCGAGATTATGGGTGATGGATCTTTTTACTTTGTAGCCCTCAAATCCTCCTATGAGTCTAAGTTTGGGTGGCTGTTGTTGGAGCAGTTTTAGCAGGCAAAAAGTACTAACCCATGGTAAACATGGCCATTGGTGTGGCCTACCATGACATGATGATCACAGACCGTTGGACGGCGCTGGGCAGGTCAATGTACAGCCTGTTCAGTTTCAGAATACCTCATTTACACAACACTAGATATTCCAAAGTAATAGCAGCAAAAGCATGAGATTGTGTTATAGAGCAAACCATCTAAGGACAAATCGGGAGGAGTATTACCGATTCGAGCACAGATGCACTTGATGTGGATGCCCTGCCCAAGGCCCGCTGTAGTGACATGGGCGGGCCAACCTTGTCAAGTCGATCGCCAGAGATGCACTCAAAGAAGATGGCTCTCCTCCACAACGCTCTTGGCCATATCAAGTTGTTATCCTCTAGGCAAACCACGAAGACATCCACCACTCAAGAAGTCAAATACTACCTAGCAAACTTGGAGAGTAGCAACTAGGGTTCATAGGGGAAGGAGATGAAGACGTACACAAGTAAAGAGAGGGATGGAGGATTGTGTACTGAGGAGGACCATGGGGAGGAGGGCCGGGAGTGGCGGATGAACTTGAGTGGAGGCGTCGGTGTGACATAACACACCACGTCATGTGTTCTGTTAATTTGTATTGATGGGGGTATGATCAGGTATATGATGAGATGTCCTCTAGGGGACCCCTGCCCCTCCTTATATATTCTTGTGGGACAGGGTACAAGTAAAGTAACGGATGTGGTACACCATTTAGTCTTGCGGTGCACGCCGGCAAAGGCCGTGTGTCGCGCGACGTTCGGGCCGTGCCCCGGGAGGTGCAGCCCATGTAGTCTACCTTGGGTACTGGGGGGTCATATCCCCCGGCAGCTTAGTCTCAAGCGCCTTTGTAGCCGCTAAGCGAAGTCATCGTGACGAGGTCGCCACGCAAGAACAAGGTGTCGGGCGACGAGGATGCAGAGCTCGGGTGAAGTCGCCCTCCCGAGGTCCTCGAGATCTTTGGAAAGGTCGCCGAGTGGTGTAGTCGGACGCCGACCTCCGTGGGAGGTCGATGAGCTGTACCACGTGGGTCTCCGAGTAGTCTGCCGAGGTCAGTGGGCATCGCGGGCGAAGTTGTGCAACACCGCCAAGCTCTAAGTGACATCTGCAGAGCTCGTGCATGACGTGCTAGAAGGGCATAGGTGCTCTTTTTGAGAACATTTGAAGTCTTCAACCTTCCCCATGTGTGCCCACATCATCGCAAAAAGACGTTTTGTGGACGTGCAACCAAGGGCCTTGCAGTAGAGGTTGTAGCTTTTGAGTTGAGCACATTCACCGTCAGGTGAAGTGTGCCCACTTAGTCCCCAAGCCCAGTAGTAAGTGACGTGGTCATGTGGTGTCGGGGTCTAAGTATGATTCAAATCCTGGAAGAATGCCTTCAGAATGGTGATGTAGTCCCCAAGCATAGATGTACTTATCAAGACCCGACAAGCTGCCCAAAATCAGCACGCTGATCCGAACAGAATGGAGCAACTTGATAATTGTGAGTAGTCGCCCAGCTGTTGGTCGAAGGCCAGCCGACGCGAGGTGCCGGTCGCTTGAGTATACGGAGTCGTGCTCGATCGGGTAAATGGAGTCTCCGTAGTATTTGATCGCAGCAGCCAGTGTCCCAAACAAAGCGACTATGAGGGTGTTGAACATGCCGATATGGACCGGATGAGCCAGACACGACGATGGGCAGCTGAACATGCCAATGCCAAGCTGGGGTCGATCATCGGCCGATCATTGCACGTCTCTTTGTAGATGTATGTCGAGAGGATGCAGGACAGAAATGCACGTAGCTAGCTCTTCGTTAGCTTGCCTGTCAGCGTTTCGTATGTGCATCGCAATTGCTTGCTTGTTGGTCCTTCGTTGCGTTTTGTATATGTGTGCATACGATCATATATGCAAATTAACTTGCACATTGCTGTAGATCAGTCGTGGCGCCTTCGTTGTATGTGACGGTGATAAGTTGATGACGCGTGGTGGTGACGACGGCAATGGGCGCCACCACGGAATGGTGATGAGTTGTTGATGAAGACGCCTCAGAGGTGGTTCTGAAATCGGATCTAGCGGGGCTGGAGCCGGCAGGATCGGAGTTTCCGGCGCTAGCGCCGGCAAGGTCATAAACGCCGGTGCTGGTGTCAACGAGGTCATAGTCACCAGGATATAGGCACCGGTGAGGTCAAGAGGCCGGTGTTGGGGCCAACTAGATCCATGGCAAGAGGTCGGAGACGAGGCCCCGAGAGGTGAGAAGTCAAAGGCGAGTTCCCGAGCTTGGTGCCGGTGAGGTTGCCATAGCCGCGAGAACGTCGTGGACGATGTTGTTCTTGAGGTACACCATCATGATCCATATAGATTTGAGTGCACACTACTAACTGGCGCGCCAATTGTCAAAGATGTACGCTCGACAATCCAGTGAGGGGTGTCCCACGATGGTACATTGATCAACGAGGCACACGACACACGATTTATATAGGTCCGGGCCGTCGGTATGACGTAACACCCCCACATCCTGTGTTGTGTTAATTTGTATTGATGGGGTATGATCAGGTATATGATGAGATGTCCTCTAGACTAGGGGACACTGCCCCTCCTTATGTAGTTTGAAGGACAGGTTGCAAGTAAACTAACCGATGTGATATAATTACAAGTCTCGCGGTGCACGTCAGGTAGTGCCGTGTGCCGCATGTTTTGGGTTAGACCACCCCTTGAGGTTCCGCCCATGTAGTCCGTCGTGGATATTGGGGGTGATATCCAACACACATATTATACTACATATTTCTGGATTTCCCTATGGGGAAATCGAGGTCCTCTCAGACATCCATGAGCAATGGTTATAACTACTAGTTCTTCACATATAATTATATGCATCTCGTTCGTTTTTATTACTATCCTAGAAATGATGCCATCACTTGGAGAATTGGATCAAAATCTGCGGCGGTATTATTCCATACGATGCTCGATGCCAATGTTAGTAAGCATCCACAAGTGTGTCATGTATTGCTCACCAATTTCTCATGACATAATTGTGCCTGAAAGGACTATATAAGTACTTCACTTAACATACTTTACTCATCACTACAAGACATCTCATTGTCTATTATTCTTATTATATATATTGAGCAGTAATCTACCCAATAGATTCATCACAAACGCATGCAGATCTGAAATCAATCACAAAAGGATCAAACTTCAGATGTCACACTTGCATGCATTATTCGGTTTATGCTTTGCCTTGGATCTATCAAGGCATACAGAAATATAAAGGTAGCCTTCACTCCGTATCCGGAGCCGGACCTGGAGCCAGATTTGGGCAGTGAACAACATATGGTGTTCCTACAATTGATTCCATATTTGGTCCCTCCTCGTGTATGAAGTAACAAATTTTTGTGACTCCTGGAGTTTTTTTCACAAGGTCTGAAATCTTGAGGCCGTCTAGCCACTTGTCGTAATCTACTGCATCATTGTCAGTTATATCAGGTCTCGTCTCAAGGTAGTCAAGCAACACGGTAACATCCTCGCCATCGAGACCATCAAAATTATTCTGGTCCCCAAAGCAGGAGTCCAAGGAACAGGCGGAGCAGGGATGATCCCAGGCATGATCACGTACGCTTTTCTCTCTGTTGAAACTGTTAATTATATACAAAAACGAATCAATAACCCAGCAACATTGACATAATCAATAAAAAACATAACATCTTGTCTCGACCTAACGTTGTCCTCTTTGGCAAAAATAAATTTGAAACTGCGTTAGACATCCTACTTTCATAAATACTAAGCAGACGTCTTAATCGACTGCACCATGTACCAACCGAGCAGAAAACAGTCTACTAAATGTTGGATGCAAACATTTTGGAAGCAATAAGTAACAAATAAATAAATGACAACCTCTGCAGAAGAAGATTGTAGTACCCTACGGCGATGGTCTGTGCTCTATGTATATGTGTGTATATATACACACACAATATTTGTCTGGTATATATATAAGTTCTGAATTCACAAAGTTTTTACCAATTGTGTAACGGATGCACATAGACCACAACGACCAAAGCATCTGGCACGTTTGCCATATTGTCCAGCACGGCCGGCCAGCCAATATATATGAGATATATTTTTGTCTATTGGATTGGCCGTTTTCCCTAGCTCCATGGCTGCTTTGCAACTGCATTGCATCAGGGAGGGAGCGCGCCAGCAAAAAAATAGTAGCATGTCATGATTTCCATTAGTCATCCTTTGCAAGCTTCCGAGGTTACAAATTTTGTCGCGTCGGTCATGACGCGTATTTGTGAGGGTGACGTGTTGTGCTCCTTTGTTTATACACGTGCACTCGCTACTAGCACAATGACCTTCTCCTTTGTTGTTCTCTTATCTTCTTCTGCCTACTAGAGCCCGTCACGGTTAGGCCACGCTTAACCCGTGACCTTACAACGCGACGCCGCTACGGTGCCCGCCACGGAAAAGTGAATGCATGTGATAAAGTGTATAGAAATGTTTTTGCAACTCAATATGTTACTAAAAATGTTAAATATTCTATTGCTCATGGTATATCAAGTATGAGCTAAAACTAATACTTAATGAGCTAAAATAGTATAGAATATAAAAAACCACAACTATCATGAAAACACGTGTAAACCAGGGAAAAAAAAAAGTCGCCTAAATTCATGAAAAAATCACACATGTAGATGATATGATGATAAACAACCTTGTAAAGTATTTTGTCTAAACTCTACTTGTCCGTGAGATATAAAAAAATAAAAATTTCAAGCCGTAAAAGTTGTCCGCACAATTTGTTAGAAATTTGTTATTTTTATATCTCACAAACAAAGTCGAAGTTTGGACAAGATATTTTACAAGACTTATGTATATATAGACACACACGTGACCTTGAGACAAAGTTGAAGTGTGAACTGTGTAGTCGGCAATGTTTTTGCTAGCTAGTGTTTCTAGTCTTTGAAGGTGGAACGTGGCACTACGCCGAAGAGAAACTATAGAGGTAGCTGGTGATCCTCTGTAGGGGTATTTTTGCTAGCCGGCTCTAACTAAGCGTTCTTATAGAATTTCGTAGCCGCCCCTGGTAATCTATGTCTCCACACCAAATTTCATTTCAAAGTTCAAAAAAAAAAAAAAAAAAACTTGTGTATTTTTTGGCGTAAAATCGCGTGGTAACGCGTCTGTGGGTGTTCGAACTCCACGACATCCTGCTCGCACGGAGCCTCCACTGCACTACACTACACAATCACATGTGTGTGCAACTCATTTCGATCACCACATATTATACAAACCGAGTAAAAATTGACAATTTGAGACCCTGAATGATGAATCAAAAAAGTTCAACTACAAAGTTTCATAACATTTCAAGATCTACAATTTTTCATTCAGGATATTTCTCCATCCGAGGTCGTTTACTTAATTTGAATTTAGGATTTGAGAGATTTTAACGTAATTTTTGCATGACAATATTATTTTCAAATAAAAAAGTTCAAAAAAAGGTTTAATAACTTTTCGAGATCTACAACTCTTATTTAGAAAGTTTTCCCATCCAAGGTCCTTTGAAAAATTAAATTTTCGAATTTTAGACATTCAAACCGCATATAGCTGCTGCCTGCTGGTGCTGCAGACCACCCTACCGCTGTCTCTCCCTGCATCTGCTGCCGCCGCTGCTGCCTTGCAAGTCAAGTCGAGCAGACATAGCTGTGCCCCTGCCTGTGTGCCGGACGATGATTCGACTTCTCCTGCGTTCTGCCTGAGTTGAGCGTCATTATGAGGAGCACCATTATTAGGTGTGGTCACTGCTAAAAGCTCGTGCAGTGCGCCAGCGCTGCGCTGCTCGTTCGTTCCTCTGCGTCGCTGCTGGGCATCAGCTGCTGCTGGTGCTCTTCCTCGTGCGCGCGGGCTTGGCCATGCTGTTGATGCGTCGTCGTGTTTTCCTGCACAACGTCGTACTGCCCTTGCCAACCCTGGCCGAGCAAGTGTGCTGATTTGCTGGCTTCCAAGCCATGCCATGCCCCGCCAAGGCGTGGATGGGCCTTTTCTTCTCTGCCGCCATGGTCACTTCGAGCTCTCGCATCCGCAGCTCTACCTTAAATTGAACACAGCCAAACTTCATTTTGGAGTTTTCCCGTCGTCAGTCATCATACGGCAGGAACCGGCCCGTCAAATAGGCCTCGACTCTCCGCTAAGCCTCGTTGCCCAGTCCCTTGCACCAAAAGGTAGCCATGGCAGTTGCCTAGATAGCCACAACATCAAGCGTCTGTCGTCGTTGCCGTCGGAGGAGTGGACGCCGCCGCCGTCCCGCCGCTCGCTCTGAGTCTCTGACTCAACCACCATCTTTGCACGAACCACGGTAAGCTGATGATGCTTGATCACTCGATTCGTTATGCTTTTTTAACTGCTTTGGCCTGCCGGGATGCCGCGGTCGCTGCGCATGGTGTCCGCGAGAAGTCCTCTGTTCGTGCGTGTTTTAGGTAGAGTTGGCGATCCTTTCCAAAACTCATCAAATCTTCAATGGTTTGTAAACTTTGTACAAATTGAAATGGAGTTCTAAAATCATGAAATTTTTAGAGTAGCCTTTAGTTTATTATTACTAGCAAAAAAAAATTTATCACATATCAATGAAAACAATGAGAGAAATAATACATATCTATTTATGTTTTATCATATTTTATAAAAACCCCAATTCTATAATTTATTTATTATATAATAAATGGCATCTATAATATAAAAACTGACAGCAAAAACATTAAGTAGTATAAAATTTGGTAGCCATGCATCCTCAAATCCTGGCAGAATTAAAAACTGACATCACATACCAACCTGTGTTGCCTAGTCTGAGTCTGAAAATGTGCCGGCTCAGCAAATATTCTACATTTGATGCAGCAAAACCAAAAAAAAAAAAAAAAGGAAAGAAAAAAATTCATCAGTATCATCATTAAGTAGAAACATCACATTTGTATAACGAGATAGAGATTCATTAAAAGTAGGACACAACTCTAGGGGATCAGTATTCAGAGATGTAAATTTACTGAACATGTAACTCGCTAATTGCAAACTAACAAATTGATTTATAGTCGGATGCACCCAGCCGGTGATTATTGCTTGGCTTCCAACCAGCATGCTGCGCCAAGGCAATGCATGCCCGATAATGTAGTGCAGAAGTCGGCAACCGACACAGAGATCAGTTCCATCATGGATCATGCAAGCACCTCAAGTCAAGTTGGTGCAGGAAATACAGATCATCGGCAATTCGTCATGGTGCAAGCAAGTAAATACAAGATGGATTGAGCACCTTGTTGGTCGCGTTCATCTTGATCTGGGACGGGTTCTTGAACACCCTGCCTCAGTGCCTTCACCTCTGGCAAGTCCCCGGCAAGAGAGGAGGTCGCGTGATCGTTCACGTGTAGTTCACCTGCAGCAGCGCATGCATATCACTCGGTGGATGGATTGGGTCACGACATAGCTTTTCACGACATGCAATGGGCGAAGCATATTCCATTTTCAGGTTGTGAGCGTTGCAGCTCACCGTGCTGCCCAGGTACTCTGTGGAACCACTGAGGCATACGGGTGCGATGGAGGCCCCCGCGCCGCCGGCAACCATGATGTCGGCGCTGTGAAGGCAGTGGTTGGCCGTGGCACACAGGCTGAGTTGGAGTAGTTGGGGCCAAGGAAGCTGATCCCGGCGTCGATCGAAACCAGCGCTGATGCCACTTCGAACGGGATGGTGCAGGGAGACTCCCCTCTCGGTCCCTTCCTCACGAGGTCCTCCGCCCGGCCGAGAACGCTGTCGCGCCGCCGATGCCGGGCCTCTGCGATGGTCAGTTTGTACGAGTAGAGTAGATGCGATCGGCAAAGCTGTGGGAGAGACAGGGCAGACGACGCTCAATGATCGGCTAATTAAGCGCGTGATTGGCGGCGTCAAGCACGTGAGTACGGGATTTCGTCGGGCGCGTGCGTGGGTGCGATAGGATGAGGAGAGGTCGACACAACCAATACTGACCCTTGGATTATGAGTGAGTAAAGAGAAAGAAAGCTAAGATTAAATCCGGAGTGTCTATTCTGAATGATGTTATTTTCGGGTATAATTGTTGTGTGGACGAATTAGTGACTCCTCTGTGCGGGGTGATTTTTGGCGTGGACGTAGGAAAGAAAATTTGGTGCATTAGTAGGGTAGATAGATAGATAGATAGATACACCACCAAGATCAACAAAGTTGGAAGGGTTCTAGTGGAAGAATGATTTCCTTACTAATAGTCAACCCTAAAAGTAAAAATGGACATATTGCATATGTAAGCACTAAAATTGCAGTGCTCAATACTTGCAATCTACAACATTGCTGATTGCAATTATTAAGTAACTGAATGTTTATTTTTTCATGAATAGAATAGATTAATAGGAAAAGAGCACTGCAATTTTAGGAAAAGAGCACTGCCTCGTTCACCTGTATCAGCCATGGCTGGTCTCCACCCAAGAGGCCCATGGCCCCGCTTTTCTATCATGGTTTATAGCATGCACGTGCTCGCGCACACACACAAACAGGTGCACGAGCACGAGCACAAGCATTGCCTTACCGGCGAGGACGACGCCGCCATAAGTGGCGGACCCACGGGTCGGGGTCCACCGACTCCCCCCTATGGCCCTGCATGTCATACCGGTACATATATAGTCTTCGTGTGAATATGCTGAGCGATAGGCCCGACGGGGAGTTGGATCGCCACTTCTCCCACCAGGCCAGCACGAACCTCGCAGGGAGTTTGATCACACGCCGCTATCGCCAGGCTCGCGCGCGCCGATCGCGGACGCCACCATTGCCAATTCGCCATTTGTCGCTCGTGGCTGATCGCGGACGCCACCATCGCCTCTTCACGGATCGGCATTGCGTCACCAAGCAGCTGATCGGCAATCAGGTGATAGGTGAAGGTGATCCTCCCAGCATCTCAGTTCATTATATTTGAATTTAAATATTAAGCTAATTGTGGCCAGCCTGCTGCGCATCTGGTGATCTGTTCATAGTTTTACTATTTGTTTTTTTTTCTTTAATTTTCAGTTTACAGAACTCTTGAATAGTTGAATTATGGAGCGGAACGGAGGCATTCAATCCTTTTTTTCACCGCAAAGAAGACGACTACTGTTGCTTTGAACCCTGGTCCATCTCCGGATGAAAATATTATGGAAGATGCAGACCACAATCAAGAAGAAGATAGAGTACAAGTTCAATAAATTCCAGATCCTTTTAATTTGCCCTCACACCCACTAGAATCACGCCATCGCCGCATCAAAGCCTCTAGTGTACGATATCAGTGGTCTTCCATATGATCCAGATGAAAGGATGCCCATTAAAGATTATCATGTTAATGATCAAGATGCAATCCGTAGAGCATATATTACTAAAGGTCCTTGCAAACCTTATGTACATGATTGTATAGTCACATTTATTGAGCCGGGTATTTTCTTACAAAATCATAAAGATGATATAATGGAGACATTCATGTCATTGCAAGAGGTAAGCGGTGGGTTATAGTGGACGAAGACTACTTAATCTCTGTGCTTTCCTCGGTAGGGTTGAAGAGCGCAGCTTTTTCGAGCTGGAATCTCTAGAGATTTAATGAGCTCATCGCTGGCGGATAAACAAGTAGTATTGTATGTCTCTCGTATTGCTATATTTCAACGCATTTGTATTCCATTTTAAAAAGTTTTATATTAAGATTTAATGTCATTTTATCGAATTATAATATGGTTTTACCAAATTGTAAATAGTTTACCGCTTTGTATAAAAAAAATCGGTGCACCCCTTTGTGCTCAAAAGCTAGGTCTGCCGCTGATCCAGAGCCAACTTCGCGCTGAACAGGTCAATGATTGCTGCTTGTAGATAGATAATATTTTTTGGTAAAATCTAGGTATATGGATCATGCAAATTATTTCACCAACTAATCAATTGCTTTGTTAGGTTTAATTTATTTGGCTTTTAAAGATCCTATAATACTGTTTTGACATATGTAGTTAATTTAATACAAATGCACAGTTTGCTTTAAGCCATTTTCCACGCCATAGATGTGGATAATTATCTAAAAATAGATATATTCAATGGTTATTATATTAGGGTCGATCTATCGAATTGATGTCTACGTTATTTCGATTTTTTGACAATAGAATTTAGTTTTTTCCCAGAATGTTTATTTAGAATGGTGTGGAGATCTCGTTTGGGACCTCGAGTTAGAATATCTAAAGATTTCCTCTTTTAGGGAGATATATATTTAGCTGAAACCGATTCTGGTTTATAAGGAGGATGTGCCGTAATTTTTTCAATAAGTTCCAATCATTGTAGACAATATCTGTTATTTCATGGCCTATCTGGTTGCTCTTTTTAGCCCGATTATTATATAAAGTATCAAGTTGATAAACTAAATACCCAAGCTCCAAAAATTATATCCATCATTTTAAGTGAATATTCATCTATCAATCCGTGCATGCGTGTCTCAAACGAGCACATTGTCACCTCTTCTTTTTCCGTTTAACGGTGTCTTCCTGTCACAATTTTTGAACCAAATCTGCCAAAGATCCACGAAAAAGAAAGATGCCAATCGGTGGCAAAGATGAGGACTCTCAATTAAAGAACAAGGAATATTGTAGAGGATGATAAAAAGAAAACCAAACTGTACCGATTGAACACATTCTTATCTTTCTGCGGCTCAAAATTCCATGATAGCCAGTTATGGAACATCACTTTGTTCAAAGGCTCCAGGTTGTCGTTATCGCACATTTATATGCGCATATGCAGGAATCACAGAAAGATACAGAGTTTGAAGTAAAGCAGTTGACATGTATCGACACAACTGTTGCCTTGTATAGATCACTATGGCATCTTCACTTTTCTAAAAGCTGGATCGGAACAGATTAGGAAAGTGTGTGGCTTATTACCACAACTTCCTGGTGCGTGTTGAGAACGTTCTATAACTACTCGCAAGCACAAAGAGTGCACTTGCCAACGACAGGTGGGCATAATCCTATGGTTGTAAAATAATTGTTCACATCTTTTATTTTTTATTGTAAAATAATTGTTCACCAAACTAAAATTCGTGAAGCATATACATTCTCTTGATTTGAACTAAATATATTCCAAATTATAAGATATTTTAGCTTTTCTAGATACATTACTTATACATTTACTCTCTCAGAGAGAGACATAGGGTATTACCAAATGTAACATATGTATCTCGAAAAGCCAAAATATCTTATAATTTGAAACCGAGAGAGTAGCATGTTTTAACTCAAATTGTGAGCATACAATAATTAAGTACCTATCTTTAGCCATGCGTTCATCTCTAGAACCGTGGACTCTTTGCTCACCATACCCATCAACATCACTTATATCACTACTACTAGCAAACGCGTGCTCGTCGTTTGCAACGAGAGGTTTAACTTGTTGTGCAGTTTCTTTGATTATTTATAGTATACTCATATAATAGTTGGCTAGAGATATACTAAACCGTCAATAAATGCCTCATAACTAGAGCTAGTGTTCTTATCTCGTGTTCACCACCGCTGCGTTGGCCCGAAGGAGGTACAGCCAGAAGGCAACGGTAGAAGCAACAATTAGTTCGAGAAGGTAAGCACAGATGACGAGCAAGCCTGGTCAAGCATCAGCATGTAGAGCACCATAGCTCCCAAGGAGGTCAAGATGATGGGGCCACCCATCCCCTTGAAACCGACCTTGTAGAGAGCTTCCAACCCTACATAGGGCATCTGCAGTGCGAAAAGGTCCAATTGGTCCTCCGCCGCTAGCACCACCACCAGGTTGACGTCTGGTAGCTAGGACTTGAGCTGCCCGGAAGACAAAGCCGCCGCTGCTCGATGACGTCGTCCTCGTCGTCACCTAGTATGTTGGAGGTTGAAAGTACCGCAGTGGCGATGAACATGGACGGCAGGAAGACGCGAGCTGCCAAAAAAATGGTCTTCCACCCCGTGCTCCCCGATCGTCTTTGTCGATGCACTTGTAGAAAGCTCCAAAGAGACAAGATTGTCATTACCATCTGAATAGCACGGGGTAGGGGGGCTTTATACTCTTCACTGCTACTTCGTCCTGACCAATCGACGCCACCATAATTCCTAGCGGGTAGTAAGTTCGATAGATGTGATCGATTTTGTATTTTTTTGTGTGCGTAGTAGTATCTAGTATTTTTGTGTGCTTGTTCCTCACAGGCACAAGGTAGGTATATATTGGCCGGCGGCCGATCAGATCAGATCGTCATGGGGTCGAGGGCGGATTTAGAAACACATCTCAGGGGGGTGCTAATCTAGTTAAGTACTACCTGAACTGGGTGCTAATCTAGTTAAGTACTACTTGAACCGTCGATTTGTATGTAGTCTTAGATGATTGATGATGTGCCGTCGGTTTCTGCAGTTTCCATCCAAGTGCACTGTACTGCGAGACGTCCCAGGAGCGATCTAGCGAGACGGGGGGCTTCAGGCTCTGCAGCGATCGAGCGAGACTACAGGGGAGACCAGATATTCCCTCAGGCGGTTTGCGCGCGACCCCCTCCCTACCACTGCACTACACACTCATATGTGTCCATATCCTATTCCGCCGTCCCTATATATTATACAAACCGAGTGTAAATTAACTATTTGAGGCCCTAAATGGATTCAAAGTAAAAGTGGTCAACTACAAAGTTTCATAACTTTTCGAGAACTACATTTCATATGTAGGAAGTTTTTTTTTCATCCGAGGTCGTTTTACGAAATTTGGATTTCAAATTTGAGACATTTCAACACAACTTTTTGCATGCCTAGATGATTTCAAAATAAAAAAGTGGTCAACTACAAAATTTCATAACTTTTTGAGATCTACATTTCATATGTAGGAAGTTTTTCCATCCGAGGTCGTTTATTTAAATTCGAATTTCAAATTTGAGACATTTCAACACCGACTTTTGCATGCCTAGATGATTTCAAAGTAAAAGTTGTCAACTACAAAGTTTCATAACTTTTTCGAGATCTACATTTCATATGTAGGAAGTTTTTCCATCCGTGGTCGTTTACAAATTTTTAATTTTTAGTGCCTCGTTTCAAAATTCGAGTCCCAATTGTAGGGGGCCGCCTCAATATAGAGCCGCCTACCGTGGACCGCATTAGGGTGACTTCGTGATTGAACCGCCCTAGTAATAGTAGGGGCGACTCGTAACCAGGCCGCCCCTAATGTGGTCACTATAGGGCGGCTCATTATGGTGTCTCACTATAGGGTGCTCGAAAAAATGAATCGCCCCTAATGTAAACGGCCGGGCGTTCTCTTAGTAACCTTTTGTAGTAGTGGTATAAGGATTAGTACTCTGTCGGACGTGACTTAAACAGAAGGATTAGTACTCTGTCAGACGTGACTTAAACGGACAACCGTATTGGGCCTGACATAGTTGCAGGGACTTTCACTTATCTATAACAGTTGCTCTAAACCATTGATGTTAATCCGATGGTTGAGGGACGATCCTACGGTGCGGAGGGGAGGCAGCGAAAATTTTTTCGCTTTATTAGTAGGTATATATATATATTTTAAGATTACACGCTACAAAGCGGACACTCAACACGCACGCACACTCACTCCTATGAACGCACACTCACTCCTATGAACGCGACGTATGCAAAACCCTACTCCTATGAGCATCTTCGAAGGACCGAGCCGGCAAATCTTGAAGTTCACAAAGTCACCACAGCCGCCTGTTGTCTATGGGGACGCCGCCTACCACTCAATGCATAGCGCGGATAATACTGAAATAAATCTAGGATAAAGTGTAGCACCTAAGATTTGATCCCTAGGTGGAGCCCCCCAACAAATGGTCTTTGCCATTGCGACGTGAGCCAGAACAAAACAAGGCGGGCATTGCAACCGACAACCGCCACCAATCAAAGGTTATGTTAAATCATAACTTCTACGGAGGGGTTGCCCTACTCTCCTCTAAAAATTAATTACAACAAAAAGGTAAAAGCTCGTAGCCCGAATTGGGCTGGGCCTGGATTTAGGCTGTGTGTAGCCACAATCGTAGGGAGCTTGATCAACCGTTGTGCCGGAGCGAACCCAACACCGCCAGTGCCGTGGTGCAGCCTGCCGCCGCCAGATCCGTGCCAGATCGATCCGTGCCAGATCCACCAGTGCCGGGGCCAAATGCTGCTCCCCTGCGCCGGCCGAGCTCGAGGGAGAGAGTTTTATTTGGCATGTTGGAGTCGATTTTGTTTCCTCCAATACCCGGATATAGAATAGATAGTGAGTTTAATTTGTCTGCTGGAGGTGCTATTACCTCTCCAAATGTGAAGGCAGCCTTGCTCCCAAGACACGACCTAATTTTTAGGAAACACGAAGAAGAGAACCCTGAGCATTTTCAAACGTCTTTTTGAAAATAACCTTCTAAATCATTGTTTGGGGAGTCATTTAAATAAAATTTATTCTTTATATCTTTGCATTCTTTCAATAGCTTTTCTATATCTATGCACTTTAGAGAGCCACTTTGTGCTAGGAAGAAATCAAGAAAACAAAGGATGATAATAATATTTGAAGATCTAATTAAAGGAACTGGTACAGAGTATTTTTTTTTTTTCATTAAATCTTTATTCCTGTTCATAGACTTGCTCTTGGATTGGGTTTCATTGGTCCCTTTCAACTCTGCAGTGCCCTGCAGTCACCAAAAGACATGCTACTTTGTTCAATAAACATCAGAGTATGAATAAAAACAAAGAAACCACAAAAGTATGAATACGAGAGTCACAACTTAACAGAGATCGTCGGCATCTAGATATATGACAATTTGCGCTTTGATATATAAAATCTACACGTTTCAATATAAAAAGATAAAAATCGAAAGAAAAATTGGATCGACATCCTCGCGTGCCTTTTAAATATTCTGTAGCCTGCCTTTAAATATTCAGTGGCTGGTGCTCTATTTATCAGTTCCAGTGCAGGAAGTGCTACGTTGTACTATGGAAAAGACCACACAGCAACTCCATTCGTCCAGCACCAGAAAACCAAAAAACATTACAAGTATCTTTACTTGGTGTTGCTCATGTTCTGTTGCTCTTCTTGGCTTCTCCCGTCAGCTCTTGCAAAAGAAGAGGAGAAGACCACCCTCCTTGGGTTCCTCAATGGTCTATCTCAGGCCTCTGCTGTCAACACTTCATGGAAAAATGACACAAACTGCTGTTTGTGGGAGGGTGTTACTTGCAACGTGGATGGGGCTGTTATAGAGCTCTCTCTGGCTTCTAGGGGCCTTGAGGGGCACATATCACCCTCACTTGGCAATCTCACCGGCTTGTTGAGGCTCAACCTGTCCGGCAACTTACTCTCCGGTGAACTCCCCTCGGAGCTGCTGTGGTCCAGCAGCATCGTCGTCCTCGATGTTAGCTTCAACAAGCTCAATGGAGAGTTACACAAGCTGTCATCCACCCATGAATTGGCAATGAAGGTAATCAACATCTCAAGCAACTTTTTCACAGGATATTTTCCATCTGCCACACTAGATGGCATGAAGAATCTGGCTACTCTTAACATGAGTAACAATAGCTTTACTGGGAAATTTCCAAGCACAGTTTGTGTTGACAAGCCATTCTTTGTGGTGCTTGATCTCAGTTACAACCAGTTTTATGGTGGCATACCCCGAGAGCTTGGCAACTGCTCTATGCTGAGAGTGCTTAAGGCTGGACATAACCAATTCTGTGGGACACTCCTGGCTGAGCTCTTCACTATCACGTCATTAGAGCACCTCTCGTTGCCTAACAACCATTTGCAAGGAAAATTGATCCTGAGCTTGTAGTCAAACTCAGCAAGCTAATTGTCCTTGATCTTGGGGCAATTCACTAAACGGTGAGATCCCAGATTCTATTGGGCAACTCAAGATGCTGGGGCAGCTTCACTTAGACTATAACAACATGTCTAGAGAACTGCCACCATCTTTGAGCAATTGCTCAAATCTCACAACTTTCATCCTCAGAGGGAATAACTTCCATGGGAAACTCACAAATGTCAACTTCTCCACCCTATCTAACCTAAAATATTTAGATTTTAGTCTCAACAAGTTCACCGGCACAATTCCAGAAAGCCTATACTCTTGCAGCAAACTTATTGCACTGCGGTTATCTTACAACAGACTCCATGGTCAGTTTTTCGTCAAGAATAAATAATCTCAAGTCCCTAAAATTCCTAGCTGTTAACCATAACAACTTTTCAAACATCACAAATACACTTCAGATCCTCAGTTCATCTAAGACTCTCTCTCTCTTAGCATTGGGGGGGAACTTCAAGCAAGAGACCATGCCAGACTACGATACATTTTATGGATTTAAGAATCTCAAGGGACTTGCCATAAACGACTGCTCACTGTATGGAAATATACCAAACTGGTTGTCCAAGCTTAAACTGTTGCAAGCACTGCTTTTAAACAACAATCAACTCAGTGGACCAATCCCAGCATGGTTTAACACCTTAAACATCCTTTTTATATAGACATGTCAAATAACAGTCTTATCGAGATATACCAAGAGAACTCGATGGATATGCCAATGCTTGAGCAAGCCAATTCAGACAAAATTTCCCCGACCACAAATATGCTTTGGTTTCCTGTTTATTTTGGTCCATCTCTCCAATACCGCACGACCAGCGGTCTCCCAAGAATGATCAATCTAGGCTACAATAAACTTACCGGTGTAATCCTACCAGAGCTTGGTTGGGTTGAAAGAACTGCTTACACTCAACCCGAGCTTCAACAACTTATATGGGGAGATTCCTGAATCAATTGGTAACCTCAGCAATCTACAGGTGCTAGACTTGTCACACAACAATCTGACCGGTGCAATCCCTTCAACATTGGAGATGCTTCACTTCCTTTCCAAATTCAACATTTCTAACAATGATATGGTAGGGCCTATTCCAACCGGAGGCCAGTTCAGCACGTTTCCAGATAGTTGCTTCGTTTGGAAACCCAAAGCTGTGCCGCCCTACCCTAGCACACCATTGTAATTCAACAGATGCAGCTGTGGCCCCCCATCGCCTCGACAGAACAGTATATTGACAAGGTCATCTTTGCTATTGCCTTCATAATATTCTTCGGAGTAGGAGTGCTATATGACCAGATGGTTTTATCCACATACATCTATGTTGGCTCAGTCTGCTTCAACTATAATTGGAAGCAATAACTTACGTGCCCTCTAGCTTATGCATATGAAAAGGACAAAACTAAAGCAAGCAAGTAACAAATACGGAGTGCATTGCGATTGATATCAAGAATCTTCAAGCATTTCATGCATTTCCAGCAGCAAGGTCGACCTGATCGAGTTGTCATGTTCAGAGTTTGGTAATCATGTTCTGCTTGAAATGGATAAATAAAAAGAAACAAAGTAATGGATTGATCAATGTAGGAATAGAAGATGTTGTATTCAAAGGATGAACTGTGTTTAGTCCCTGGCCCGTTTAAGGGTTATATGTAACTTAAATTGTGGAATTTTTCACAAATTGGCCGGGTGACACCTTTGTTGAAAACATGATGTGATGCAGTTCTGAACATTGTCACAAAATGTGTAACATCCCTCTTCAACAACGATGTCACACAACATTCTCAATGCACTTTAGAGATCACATTTTTACCTTTTCAATGCACAAATTGTGTGACACGTTCTCAACCTTACACACAACATGTAACATCAATAATATTTTATTATACCGCATTGGTGACCTACACTTTGCGAGATCATAGTATGACGTAGTCAAAGTTGGTGATCTACTTATGTTTGCATGAACTTTTTGTGTGTACTGTTTGAGCTTCTGATATCTACTGACTTGGTTTAATTTTTTAAGGTTTGCATAACTTGATGACTGGGAATGATCTCATTGTAATATACAAGCTCTTGATAATTAGTTTCATTCCTATTTTGAAACATATGTATAGTTTATGGACGTACAATAGTAGCACATAATACATATGCAAGAAACTATAAGAAACGAATTGAATGGAAAGAAAACCATAAAAGGAGAAATATAAAATAAAAAAAAAAAAAGAAAAAAGGGACCTTTAGTGAGGATTTGTGATATCAACCAGAATGTTGGTTGTGATGAATCTCGTATGCTAGGGAGAATAAATAAATTACATAAAGTCACAATCATTTTTTTGTGTCTCTACTTTTGATGGTTGTATTTCGGATCTGTGCAACAAATAAATAAATTTCACTTCCAATATTTGCGTGCACAAAGGAAAGTCAAATTTTTGGGACTTATGACGGACCAAACGCAGTGCACAAAGGAAAGTCAAATTATTTTTCTGTAGAATGCAAACATATACACATGTATAGGCGCATTATCACCAAGCGCTATGGCAGTGATGATGGACGGGTCTAGTATACCAAGCATCTAGAGCACCTAGATCTGAGCGGGAATAGTCTCAATGGATCATCTGGTGGTCGTATTCCAGAGTTCTTGGGCTCTATCAACAGTCTAAAGCATCTGGACGTGTCTAGTATACCATTTTCTGGTAGAGTGCCTTCTCAGCTTGGCAACTTGTCAAACCTGCAATATCTTGACCTTTCTTGGTCTACATTACTTCAGCCAAAACATCTGTCATGGCTAACACACCTGCAAGTCCTTCAGTATCTTAACCTCCGTGGAGTAAACCTCAGCGCAGTTGGCGACTGGGCTCTTGCAGTGAAGATGCTTCCTTCTCTCAAGGTCCTTGAACTTTCAGAATGTTCACTTACAAATGCAAACCAATCTCTCCCACGCCTTAGTCTTACAAACTGTTGACAATTAAATCGGTAACACACCAAATAAAGAGCTAGATCGCTCTTTAGGGCAAGCCGAATTTAGGAATCGGCTGGCGCCTAGAGATATCCACACACGGACCGTGTGCCTCCAACGATGATGGCGATACGCAAGACATGCCGGTGAAGTCTCTTGAAACCCGAAACCCTACACGCCTAGGACGGACCCCGTGAGGGCGTGTAGTAGTTATGGCTGCCCTAGCTGGCCTGACCGCTCTAGGGCTTGGTCGTCGTCGATCACCTGTTCATGGCAGCGGCGGCGAAGAAGGAGAGAGGAAGAGGAGAGAAATTAGGGTTTGTAGATGTGTTTGTGTCGATTGGATGTAGATGGGATCAAATCGGCCATTAGCGTCTTATTATATAGAGGGGGTGGTCTTATCCCCTTAGGAAACCGTCTTAGGGTGCCTTTGGTTGGGCTTTTAGTTGCTTTTGCTTTTACCAAAAGCCAAAAGCCAACCAAAGGGTATAAAAGCCACAACAGGTTTCACCCAAAAGCAGCTTTCACTCTAGTACAAATTGAAAAGCAGCCCCTCCCCCCTTTTAGCGCTTTTTGGGGCACAAAATTACCCACCCGCCAATCGGTTATGAAGTTTAATCGTTATTTTTTTCTTCTTCTTCTATCTACGTCTTCCGGTCGTGACCCTTCTCCGTCGGCGCCCGCTCCAACCTCTACGCCCAACGGTGACGCCCGGCAACCCCACCCGCGCTCGCGAGGCCGACACATCCAGGCGAAGCTCGGCGGCGATATCACGGCGGCGCCTCCCTTCTCTTCTGCGGGTTCGACGAAGCTTCGCCCGGCGACGACGGTGGCGGGCACGGGAGCCATGACCGAGCGAACACGCTGGCGGCCCACGGCTCCGCAACTTCGCTAAGCGGCCATAGCTCGGCGTGGTGCGGCCCACGATGGTGCAGCCCGACCCCGATTCTCAGGCTTGTTATGAAGATGCACTTGGCCTTTGGATAAAATGACCATGAGGATGATGAAATATGAAGGTCTTGGAGATATTTCATGCGTCCTAGTGCAAGGGGAAGTGGACCATAAATCCGTGGATGCAAGACCTAGGTGCTTGAGATGTGTTATGTTCCAAAACCAACATGATCCAATTGGATGGTCAAGTAAGTTGCCGGAGAGATCCAGCACCTCAAGGTTTGTGTTGACACTTGAAAATTGTCCGATGGTATTTTTGGTAACTTGAATATGATGAGAAAGCCATGGACACGTTGGAAGATAGAAAACATCGCCCTAATTCGGCTAAACCGACGGCACGGCCGCTAAAATCGGTTTAGCCTTCTAACAAAGTTGGCTAAGACGACACGGTAAAGTTTCTCAAAATCAATAACACCCCGTTTGGATGTCTGCATTCAAGGCGTGGCATTGGAATTGGAAATAGTAGATTCAAATTCCATGTGTTTGGATGGCTATGGCATAGTCGGAAACCACGCTCGTTTCCGCACGGAATTCGCTTCACCTAGCGCGAGCCCGGCAATACCGAGCCCAACCCCTCCGAATTCGCTGGAATCGCATCCGCTCCACTCCGCTCGTTGTCTCCAAACTCCAAAGACGGCTCTTCCCCAAGTCCAGCGCGGGCCGCCCCTCCGTCCCCGCACGCCCCTCCTCCACCCCCCCTCGGCCCCGGCGGAGCTCCTCGAAGCCCCTCGCGCCCCCTCCGCTGCACTCCTCGGTGCCCCGGCAAGCTCCGTGCCGCCACCCTCTTCCTCGTCCGCTCCCGCCGTCGTCCTCATCGCCGTCGACCGGTCGACGGGGCGCCGCCCCGCGAGGGGGTGGAGGCGACCGCGCGGAGGGCGATGGCGCCGAGGCGGTAGTTGAGCTACGAGATGTCGTCAGGGCGAAGGAGGCCGCCGCGGCTACCCGACCGCATCGCATCCGGCCGCTTCTCGACAACCTCGTGACCTCCATCCTCCTCCTCGCATAGGATCCACTCGCTCCGCACCCGCGACGCATGGTTGGGGGTGACGCCGTCGACGGATCCACTCGCTCCGGCATCTGCGACGTATGATGGGGCGACGCTCTCGACTCCGTCGACAACGCCTCGACGCGCGTTCTCCGCCCCGGTGTCCAGCGCCTTGAGGTGGCAGTGCGACATGGCTGGATTGCAGGTGTGATGGAAAATGTATATTTGCCAATTCCATTCTATGAACCATCCAAACATGAATCGGTATTTGCCAATTCATTAGATTCCAACAAGCAATATCAGCTACATCCAAACAAATGAATTGGTATTGCAACCCAATACCAATGCTAGTCTGATTTGGTATTGAAACCCAATTCAATTCCAGCATCTCAATATCTGCATCCAAACATAGCCTAATGGACTTCACCAGTGCATTCCTCTCGCCGCTGATCGAAAAAAACATATATAGTTTGCCTCATTTGAAGTCTGAATGAATTAATTATGAATTTTGGGCGTGAGTTCATACACTACAACTTGTACCGTAAGAGTTGAGACAAAAAATAAGGCCCAACTGCCAATTCGTGCCCGATGTGTAGCAATTAGCCCCGGAAGGCATTTTGAAAAACGCCTCAAGGCCACATCTAACTAAGGCGTTTTCTAGATTTGCCTCTAAAAATGTGGTTTTATAATGCCTTGAAGTAAAATGAAATTAAGGCAATTTGAGAAAATGCCTTTAATTGACAGACGTGTTGTAGTGTATGTTCTTGCTTATTATTTGCTTCCGGAAAGAATGTTTTGTTGAGGGCCTTGGACATCAAACAAGATGGTGAAGTAATTCTTGGAGATGTCTATAATATATGTGACTAATCCTCCTTATTAGAAGCGAATTAAGGGCAGCTTGTAACTAGGCACCAAGCAGTGACACCCATAAGTGGTGGTTATAACTAGTGCTTCATACATATTATATGCATTCGTTCATTTTAATAACCACGTATTAGAATGGACGTCCATGAACAGGAGATTGGATCGAAAGCTGCGGCGACATTAAATTAATCCATGATTGGTATGCTACATGCCAATATATATTGGGAACCATGAATCTACACAAGCGTGTCAAGTATTGCTTGACATTTTCTTATGACATAACTGCACCTAAAAGGACAGTATATGAGTACTTCACCAGACACAGGTTACTCAACACAAGACATCTCATTTATTTATTATTAGATATATTGAGTAGGATACTACTCAGTAGATTCATACATATATGAAACCAACCATGGATAGAAGTTCAGATATTACACTCACTCACACATTATTCGACTGATGCTTGCCTTTCAGTTCGTGGTCAGAGATGGTTCTTCGGCAACGACGTCCACATCGTCGTCGTCATTGTGCTCGAATTTGATAATGGCACGTTCAACTCCAGGTGTTCGGTTTGGAGATGGATCACTGCCAAGTTCTACAAAGTTATCTGAAAATCCGGACCCTTTTGTGCCCGGATTGTGTCAATTGTGTATTGAAGGGTTCCGCCAACGAGAGTATTCCACGGTATTGGCGCCATGATCACGTTTTTTTTTTTTTCTAACTGTTATAATAACAATAAAAATTAATAACTGGGCAATACTGACATATAATCAATAACAAATAAACATGTTGTTACGAACTAACGTTATCACACTTCCATACTAATAAATGAAATGGAATACAAACCAAAGGAGCTGCAAACAGTTTCTAAAATGTCTAAAGGAATTTTCTTGAAAGCAAAAACTAACAAAGAAATGCATGAAAACCTGCAGAGAAGAAGAAGAAGAACGCAATAGCTTGTGGTAATGATATGCGCTCTATGTATATGTGCGTATATATACACACTGAGATCTATATAGCAGCTTGTTTCTTCTCGGTGAAAATAATGCTAGGGTTTTGACCATCTTTCATTTGGAAACATCATTGTATTGCCCTTTTGATGTGAATAACTATAGCTGTCGACCATAACAATACATAATGTGTACATAACAATGCATGTTGCCTGCTAGCTTTGGCTTATTAAACATCTTCATGTGCTCCTACTTAGTAAACATTGTCTATTCTTCTCCTGTTTCGCAGGGAGACTGCTGAATGCACATAGTTTACACAGCCCGTGACTCAAACAAAGTTCGTGAAAGCACAAATGTGTATACGCAAGCATGTGATGTGTGGATAATAACTAGAAGAACACATGTATATGCAAGCATGTGATGCGTGATAATAACAAGAACGTTGAACTAGCACACCCATGTATATGTGTCTTATTAATGTTTTATTACAGAAAATTTACAGTAAATTCATCCTAGTTCACAAAAGGTATGGTTCTTGCACCAAAACTTACTTTACTAATTAGAAGCTCTAACATTAATCCCACGGTGAAAAAAAATTAAAGCTCTTAAAATGCTCATAATAATGAACTATGTGTCATATCTAAATATCACGGAGCCTAATGACAAGGTGTTAGTGGGTACAAACACTAGCCACATATCGACGGTAAAACAAAGCCATACGACCCATCCAAGGCCAATTCCGACCACCCGAATCCTAGAGCTTGGTAGCGCGACTAAATTCGACTCCTCCAAGGGACTACTTGCCCCGCCCGGTGACTCCTAGAGTGTGGGTCCCATCACGGCCAACCCCGATGTGTGGGCCCATCTTAGCCGACCGGCGGGATGACATATTTGACTTCGATGCGACTCGGGGAACATGTCCCATAACAATCGACCCCACAAAGGAGATCTCTATCTCACCCAATGTTGACACATGTTATTGCAAATATATAGTAGTCAAGTAAACATTAATAAGGGCATAGAATAAAAACAACAGAGATTAGGGGCCCTACTAACAAAATTCCATGAGTTTTGGTGATTTATATATTTTTAGGTATTAAAAGCAGAAAACACCAAGAGTTTGCAAAGGATACGAAGCATAAATGTGCTTGTGAAGTAATCAAACTTGGCCTAAAAAGAAGACTTTAAAAGACACGAGAAGCAAGGGCCTAAAAGGTGGGACCCCATCCGTCACAGGGGACAGGTTGGTCGACGACCCCTCTTAGTCGGTGACTAAGGGGCCCACCTGTCGACCTCCCGACTTCTAGGTAGGTTCACAACCGCCATTGAGAAGAGATCTACACCATTGATCAAGGCCGGTTTGATCCAAGAGCTACGGTGCATCCCGGGGCTATATAACAAGACCCCTAGCCCTTGGGTGATACCCTAACTCATACAACTCCATACCAATCAAATGATCAAGTCATCAAGATCCCAAGCCCTAGAGAGCATTAGCTATCTAGGCTAGTTCTAGAGAAAGACAAGCTTGTCTTGAATTCCTATCAAATTTGCAATTATTATGTCAACTACATTTGTATGACTTTGATATATTCAATGATTATATTCATAATTATATGTTTCATTATTTATTTTGATTATATGCTTAGTATAGCGAGATTGTCTTTATATTCAAGCATTAAGTCGTATAGTGCTCGCTTAGCTGTACACTTGGTGGGTGGTCAACAATGAGTAAACATGGTGTTTAATACAATGTTTGCTTGTGATTGCACCCTACATTTGAGGTCACATGGTAGCTCGTGGGTTTGACATTCCCATTGAATCCTCTGTAGTCCACTCCTCAAATATAGGGAAGTTGAGCTTTATTAATTACTATGGTAGACTTGCTCGTTCTTGATCTTCCTTATTAGTAATGTTCATTATACATAGATATATTGCTCCCTTGCCATGATTACTAGGTGTATGTTGGTATTTGTTAATGCACCACGAGAAAAACTCCACAAACGCACGGATACCGATGTAGCCTTCACCTAAGAGTATTCCAAGGTATTGACTTTCACGGGGAGGCGTGAAGTGTACTAATCAAAGGGTCAAGGTCATCTAAGGATAACTATAAATGTTTTTGTGGAGAGAGAGAATAAGGTTCTAAGTCTCTAATTGATCTAAAAATTAAAGATACTCCAAGGTTTACTTATTTTGGGACGTTAGAACACTAGCCACAGAAAGGGGTGAGAAAGGGGCTAGGAAGTTCCAACTAAGGTCCTACAAACATCAACCCGAATGTGATGGAATACGTCGGCCCTTGGGGGCTGTCACCACCTGGGGCTACCACAACTATCTGTAGGATTGGGTGTAATTCACGGTAACCGCTAGACTAAGCACCACACCTAATCTAAAGATTACTACTCTAGCGTTGCAAAGACTAGAGCACTTGAGGCAAGCAAGAATCTAATAAATAAACTGAAAGTAAATACTGAAATAAAGTAAATAGAGAACTTAGAATATGAAATAAAGAACCTGAATTCAATGAAGAAGTAGATGCGTAAAAAGTACAAAGCTTGAGGAGAATGCGACAAATTCGGCTTCTCCTTCTGATCTCTCACCTCTCCTCTCTCTCTCTATATATATTTTCTATATTAGATCTAATGAGAACTAATCTTTTATTGATAATTAACTAGATAAGAGGTAGATCCATACAAGGAACACCTCTAATCCAAAAGAGAATAATGAATAATGAATTCTAGGGTTTTTGGGGTGGTCTACGCCTCTTTATTTATAGCCCTAAGGAATGAATCTAATCTGTTGGATCAAACCGACCTAAAACCGACTTAAATCAACAGTTAGATATGATTCCGGGGTTCCCATAGGTTAGTGGAAGAAGGTTCCAGAAGCTGAGCCGATTAGGTGGAATTGGAGGGCTGGGCGGCCCCACCTCCTAGGCAGCGGCCTCCCCTATGAAAGGTGGGTCCCACCTTTTACGATCCATTTTTTGATGTCCTTTAGGTCCTTGGAATTCATACTAATGGTCGTGGTTCGTAACTTTTGATTCTGGACTCCAAATGTGGCAAGTAATATGTCCATTTCAATCGTCTCGACAAGCTCTTCACAGTGGTGCATTCTAATCCATCATTTAACATACTTCTATTCAATCAAAACCTGTGAAAACCTGCAAGACAAATGAAAACACCAAACTCGTGGAACTTGTTAGATTCAAACCCTACATCTAGTGTTTGTAATTTCTTTTGTATCATTTCAAGCAAAAACTGATGGTAAAAAGTTGATGTTAACGACCATCAACAATGTCTTTTCGCACTAATCTTATTAAGCTTTGACATGTAATTAGGAATAACATAGGAATATTCCATCTATTCTCCCTATACCATGCTATTATTGCCTTTTATGATATATTCTAGTGGCATACCATGATCTTTGACTTGGCATGTACCATATCATTTATCATTATCTTTATTATGTGACTTATCCCTGATTGAGAATAGTTATATTCCATATGGTTTACTCTACATTACGACACTACAAGTGAAATCAATCAATCCACCCATAAGCCTACTCCTTCCATGTGGTAAAATATAAATAACAATACCTGGATTTACTCCAGGTGAAATGCTAATATTGTTTCTATTTGTGCGCTTGTGGATATCATGTTCTTATTATTTCAAAGATCCATGTGGCACATTAAGGATTCCATACACACATTTCCTAGGACTGTTGTTGGGGATGACAACCTAGTCTTTAGGTGATGCTGGAATGTGTGGTGAACCTCTGTGCATAACCTAAGAGATTAACTCCACCATAGTGACACCAAGATGCACACCATTAATTGTTTCTGGGCACCCGTCCACACTGAAGTGACACAAGATGATGATGGATTGTTCTAGGCACCCACGACAACCCTCGATACTGCAAAGGGCGGCAGACACCTCACCTTGGTCTGCTGGAGACGTATGAGGCAGCAGGATGAGTACATGGAGTCCATCTCCATCAACGACGACACATCCCAAAGGTTTAGACGTAGTGGCCATAAACCTGAATACGATCGGCTTGGACGAGTAGAACATCTAGCTCATCACTACTGGCACCACTATTGCTTAGTAGTTTATTTATCGTGTAGTTACAAGCTTGTCCTGCTGAGGTTGTTTTGGTGTGGGCATATGTAACCTTAGGATTAACGTAACTTAACATTGTTTGTAACTCAACTCCTTTTCTTCTTAATGAAAAACGTGCTAATATACAATCTTTTAAAAAAAGGAGGAGGACCATACTATTCTTTTGTTTTTCTCTTTCTTTTTTCCTCCTATTCCTCTTTTCTTCTTCCCAACTACAATAGGCCCTCCCCTTGAACTATAAAAGGAAAAGAAGGGCTCTCCATGCGAACCACGGAAAAACAGGCCCGCTTTCATACACACTCACTCGCACAAAGACTTGGGAACTCTCCCTTCTCTCGACCATCTTTGCACCCCTACTAATTAGTGAATGTAGTCATCTAGGTGGCTGAATTGATTTAGTCTCCATGTTCGAGATATGCATGGTCACTTAATTAGTATATGTACTCAAAACATTTCCAAAAACTATCTAGCTAGAACATAAGTAGGATTCTTCTTGTTACTAATTAGAGGATCCAAGGGAGGCTCCATGTTAACTCTCACAAGTTGTATAGAGAAAAAAAAAAGATAAATGCTAGAAATTCTTACATTAATCGTAAAACATCCGGCCATCAAATCTGAAGTCTAGCCACCCATGACCATCGGATCTATCTTATTTTCTAAAATTTACCCCTAATGTCATTATATATGTTAAGAAAAATATCTCTCTTTTTCAAGAACAAAACATGCGAACACATGGTTGATTTAGGTCACATGTGTTTAGTTTTGTGATTAAGTGATTGTCAACGATCAACATTTTACTTCTATTTTCCTTTATTCTTTTATGCTTGGCTATGTTACTTAAGACACCGTGGAGTGTGTCAAAGACGTATCTCTTGGTTCGTGTTGTATAGGTGTGGAGCTCGGAGATAGTAGGTGTGGCCGAGGTGAAGGGGTCAAGGAGGGCGTGTCGGACCCAGCGGACCACGGAGGTGAAGGGCGGGGACGTGAGGCTTGGACCGAGGAACCGGATCATTTGGGTGGTCGACACACGGGACATCGGCGAATGCAAGAGGACCCAAGATGGCAGCGGTGAATTCCCCATGGGGATCACTCCCACCATCCTCGCCCCCGTGGGGAAAATTTTCCCCATCCCCGCCCCCGTGAATGGTCACGGGGGCGTTTTCTCCCCATCCCCAATCCTCGCGGGGAATTAAGACCGATGGGGATCCCGTCCCCCGCGAGGACCCGTGTCGATCGGGTCAAGAAGGCGGCGTGCGGCGAGCGGGGAGCTCGGATGACTTGGCGACTCTTGCGGTCAAGGCGACGCCGGCCGGTATCAAGGAGGTTCGGTGGTTTCTCCTCAAAACCATCGGTGCGGGTTTCGGGGTTTGGGCCTCAAAACCATGAGCACGGGTTTGGTGGTTTAGGCCTCAAAACCATCGGGCGGGTTTCCACGGGTTTGGGTCTCAAAACACAGGCGGGCGTTCGATTGGGACGGGGGGGGCGATGCGTGGCGGAATCCAGAGATTGCGTGGAGCAATGCTACTGAGATGAGAGGGGTGGCGGTGGCCCGCCGGATCAAGATTATCCCGAGTCGGACCATATTGCCCCCGGCTATTTAGTTTGGCTCAAATTTGGTATAGGAAAAAAAATAGGGATGTGAAAAAAAACATATATGTGGAGGATGACAACCTCCTCCCCATTTGCCTCTCCCATTTTCATTTTTATTTTTCTCTGCATTTCTTGTTTAGAGGTCCAAGAACAACAAATTTGTGGGTTTTTGTGCTGTGATTTTCGTTCGTAGGAAGAGTGACCCTTTACCCACTCATGCCCTCGGGATTTTGCATCAAGATTGAGTCACTTTGGTCTGTGTTTTTCGTTCTGTGCAGCGTTCTTGTTCTGTTTTCGTCATAGCTGTGATATGTGTTTCCCGGAGTTCGGATTGATTCCAGCCAATGATTTTTGGGAATAGGTTCGTGCTGTGGTCAATTTCATCTGGTCCGATTTTGAGCGTGATTCATAAAGGTTTGGTTCAGATTTCATTGGATTTGGTGCGCGGCGTTTTTATCCTTTCGTTGGCTTTTCTCTGCCAGTGCAGGGCGGGTGAAACAGCAGCAGCGCCGTGCTCCCCGTGAGTCCAAGATTCGTTTGCCTGCCAGTGCTGCACATCTCAGATCGACGAAGGTCAGGTTCTGGTGTCCGTCAGGTGGATTCTAGTCGGTGTGCAGATCCATCGATTTGGTCTGTCTCTTGCTTGCCCGTGAGTTGAGTCCATCACACTCTGTTCCCAGTAGTAGAGCAGCTCCCTTCTCGATTTTCTAGCTAAGTGCGTTCTTCAGTAATTTGCAAACGAGTTTGAGTTAATGTTGTCCAGCAATTTGTGCAGCTCGTGATTGTTTTTGGAAATTCATTTTGTGTTGTCACATCCAAGCCACAGGAACCTAATCATTGCTTGTTCCTTTAGCTAATCAAGTTACGTGTGTGCTGGTTTTAACCTGAGCAAGTCTCGTTCTTTCGTTTTTCAGAGCCATTTCATCTTGTCAGTCCGGTTCTTGCTGTGTCCTGCCGAGTCCAACAGCAGCAGTGCATCAGTTTACACGTCGAGCATAGCAGCTTCAGTCAAGCTGCAGTACCTTGTCCTTTCAGTGTTTTGATCAGCACGCCTAGCTTCTGTTCTTAGCCCCGTGAGTGATTGTGAGCTGTCCTTTGAATTTGTTAATCGAGCTTGAGTTAGTACCTAGCAGGTTCAGTAGCACGTGATTAGCTTGGACATTTTAGTGAGTTGTTGTTTCAAGCTACAGGAACATTCTTGCTTGCTCATAGCTTGAGTGTTGAGATAGTTGTTCCTTTCTTTGTCGCCAAATTAATACACGGTTTATTCATTTAAGCTCCGATTTGTGATCCGGCTTTTTTGCAATGAATTTCTATCGATTCGATGATTCTATCTCAATTGCCCTGTCACAAGTTGACTTAGGTATTTTAGATTCGAGAACCCACACTTATTTTCAATAGGAGTTGGGTAACTCTTTTCGTCCATCATTTAGGAAATTTTTCTATCGGTTGTGAGTTCGCTTTTGAGGTTTGGGGTTGAGCCGATGACCTAAAAATTAAAAAGGAAAATCGAGGCTCCCATTCACCCCTCCGGTCGCTGTTTGGTCCTTCAAAAAAAAAAAAAAAAAAAAAAAAAAATCTAACGAATGAGTACCGAGAATTATACCAACTGCTGACTTTGTTTCCATAATGAAAAACCTTCTCCATAGCAGATATTGGAGGCAATCTAATCCAGTCTATCTATATATGCCAACAAATTCAAGCACTGTCCCCAGCACATTGCAGCTCTCCAGCGTGAACTTCGCTAAGTTTGATGCCATCATGTCCGTGAACGTGCGCAGGACGATGGCTGGGATCAACCACGCCACGCGCGTCATGCTGGCGACGCTGCCCGCGTGGGCTGCCGCCGGTGGAGTGTTCGATCCTTTACATGGCTAGCATCTGTCGCATCCTCAGCGGGCTGCGGATGTACTGTACTTGGTGTCAAGTTTGCCATCGCCGGGATCGTCAAGGCCGCTGGGCCCAAGCTCTCACTCCACGGCGTTTGCGTGATTGCATCAACTGCATCTCACCATACGCGATAACCATGTCGATGGTGGTGGAACAGTTCTCCGCGATGCTGGGCGGAGCCATTGACGGCGCAGGTGGTGACCAACATCAGGGGGCTTGGGGACCTCACGGGCACCATCTGTGAGGCGGTACCGTGGACATTGCCAAGGCCGCTGTGTTCCTGCCCCTGACGATGCCAAGACGCCAGATGCGTGTGTTAATTTCCCTACCAAGCCAGGAGTGATCCGGCACTGGTCGTGGATTCAAAGTGTTGCGGATCTCATTCTACTTCGTTGCTTTGTACTATAGAAATCCAAAAGCAAAAGCTTGATGTGCCACTAGTACCGAAAATCTTTTTTGTGGCGGGCAAAAACCTTTTGGCATTGGGCGGGCTGCCCGTCACTAACGAAGGTCCGCGGTTAATCGTGGCCTTCGCGGCGTGTGGTGGCGTGCCCGCCCACGGATAAGACTCCCAGCCGTGGCGGCAATATAAGCGCCCGCCACGCAATACCCGCCCGCCGCGGTTAAGTTTATTATGCGTGGCGGGCGCCTTATGTTGCCCGCCACGGCTTGATTTTTTTTTAAAAAAATAAAATGCTATATATAGGGAAAATCTTTTCTACTCCCTGAGAGTAGTTACTCTCTCCTATTAACCATGTACTGTGCGCACGGACGTGGCATGCGGTTCATCAGGCGCTATGCCCTGTTTGTTCGCAACTTTCAAAACTGCATGCATGCATGCATCGATCAAGGGCGGATGGCTTGCTGGCCTTAGGATGTGTGGTGGCGACGCTCCAACTGGTTTTGGGAGATCCATCGTTGCTGCAAGCCTGCAAGTCCCTTGAGATATGGTGCTGCTCAAGATTCAGCGTCGTTTAAGTCGCTAGAGATCCGGCGCTGCCTGCACTGCCGACTGCCGCGTTGGGATGCCGTGTGACACCGTCGATGGAAGCAGGTTTGGTTGACATGTGCTAATCTCTACTGTACTGATCGATTTTTTTATTGAGTCAAATCCATTTGCAGTTTGAAGATCCGCCGGGAGATGATTCCATTGATGAGGCTGCTCTCGCAACAATATGAATAAATACTCTATTCTAAAAAGTATGGGAGTTGCTATATCTCTTTCCTTGAAAAGGAACCAACATTTAACTCAGCGCAACATATTAGGACCCTTAGATCTTCATCCAAGGGTGGGATGCACTGCACGTACACTTGGCTAGCAAAATGGTTAACGGGTCCGAGTAACAGTAACAGTTAGCTAGCAAGAGGGTTAACGGGCCCGAGTAATAGTAACGGTTGAAGATCCAAAACCCGTTAACCACAAGTCTGTGGTCATTTGAGCCACGATGCACCCATCAGACCAATTAAATGAATACACAACTTTGCCACTGCACCCTCCAGCAAGAAAAACTCCCCCTCCCCCGATCAAACATGGATCTAGAAGAGATTGAGAGAGAAGAAAAGGGCAAAAATTCGAGAAAAAACACGATAAGATCAACAAGAAGAAGGGAAAAGAGGATCAAGCACCTGGAAAGGTATGTGCCCTTCAGTTGCTTGCTTCTGTCCTTCCTTGTCCTATGTTGTCCTTGCTGGAGACCAGGGCCATCTTCAAGACAAATTCAAGTACAAGGTCTTCATCTTCAAAATTTCATATACTCATCACTAAAATTGCAGTTAACTATACTTGCAATTTAGAGTATTACAAATTGCAATCAAATATTACATAATTTAGACAACACAATTTGTACTTGTTGGACATGAATTTGTCCTCTGTACTACACACACACACAATTTGTCCTCGGTACTACACAATTTGTCCTCTGTAATACACAATTTGTCTAGAGACCACAGACAACACACACATGATACACAATTTGTCCTCTGTACTTGCTGGAGACCATAATACAAGAATCATATATAGCTCATAATACAAGAAAAAAATGAACACATATTTTGGGTGTGGACTGTCACAAAACACAAGGGACTATCAAAAAGCACTCATCGATGGCCTCAGTGAGTGCCTCATCCAAGGGGTGTGCTTGCCATGTACAGATGGTTGTGTTTGTTGGGTGACTTGTTCATGACAGTACAACAGCACATCTCAAAAACAGTTTCACTGAACGACATGTACTGGCAACACCAAGTCAAGGATCTAGCAAGCTAAGCAGCGGTGGAAAGCATTCATCTGCATGGCGACGCAGCACCGAGAAACCACCATGCGTGCTGGTCTCAGCTGTCAATGTCTTGCAGATGGAGTGCACACATGGCCTTGCAAGTGGAGCAGGAGGTGCAGCAGGCATCTCCTCACTGGAGCCATTCTCCTCTGGTTGCTACATCAGGGCCAGATGTACAAATGGTGTTGGTTTAGACACTTCAGATCAAGATTCAGATGGAGCAAGAGTGTGCAAGCTAAAAACATCACTCACCTTAGATTTAGGTAGCAGAGTGAGCTGGGCATAAACCTCATCATTGTTATGGCTCAGCCTGCCCGACAAATCAGCATCAATCAAGCACACATATTGGTTGAAATGCATAATTTCTTCCATGGGAGATTGTAAAGTTGCATGTGCTTCTCAGCCACCTGGTTGGTCGATGCCTCTACCTAAAATCCACAAGAACAATTTAACTGGCAAATTACTCCACCAAATCAACAGAACTCGAAGCTAGAGCAGCTGATAACAAGTGATAACTAAGGAATTACCATTCCGGTTGCATTGCACATATGAGTGAGATCCATACAGAACCTCTGTACTTCAGGACGCATGCATGAAAATTAGAAACAAATCCAGTAATCAATAGTTCCTCTGTACCAGAAATTGCTGAAACACACATACACACTCAAAATGACCTAAAACTGAAACTCAAACAGACCTGCGTGGAACTTGGTGAAAACACAAGTTAGTCCTACTTGTCATCTGTCCAATCTATCATCATCTTTATATCCAGGGCCATCTCTGAACACAGAGGCCCACCATTCCTTCTTGTTATGCAATGTAGGATCAGTAGGAATCAAAATTTTCATATACTCATCACTAAAATTGCAGTTAAATATATTTGCAATTTAGAGTATTACAATTTGCAACCAAATCCTACACAATTAAGCTTGTTGTTCTTGTTGTTTTGCTTTGACAGTAGTATAGGCAGTACTATTACAGAAAAAAAGAACACATATTTGGTTGTGGACTATCACAAAACACAAAGCCTCATGGGTGGATCATGCTCACAAACTATGTTAAAAACTAAATCACACTAGGCCATCCAACTCCAGATGCTACCAGTACCTCATTGGTGTAGCAAATAGTCTCAAATTGGGAATAAAATGATATACAAAAAACCTACAAACATTCTAAAAACAGGCATAGGATCATGAACAACAATTATACCTTGAAGTGAGCTGCAGCCTTGTCCTGGTCAGTGAAGACACTAGTGGACTCCACAACATAGTATGCACCAGCCTCACCCCAAGGAATCTGTACCATCACAAACAACATCACAGCGATGTTGTCAGTAGCCTGTGTGACACCCACAGTTCTTCCCTCCGTTTGTGGTCTTCAGCAACACGCCACTACCACCACCAGCCTAGGCCTCCTCCTGCAATGCAGTTCAGCGCATAGGAAATCAATTTGGAAAGAGAGCCATTCAGTCTCATCGATCGTGCATTGTGGCCAGTAACAAGGCTACTAGCTCAGGCCAAGAGATTGAGAGTTTCACAGAAATTTCATTTGTCTTCTCAATATCAAGTAAGGTAATGAATGAATTACCTGTGAAAACACAAGTTGACTGAACCCCATGGGATCACCTCATGGTTCCTGAAATGAGAGTCGGCCACCAAGTAAGATATAGCATTCTGTACTTACTAAAGACAGGGAGACCCATTTCAAGGCCCACAAGCTCCACAAGCTTAAAGCCATCCATGTGTGGCATGTGCACAAAAGACAATAAACAAGAAACAATTTATACTAGATCCAAATCGTAATATATGCGATCAGTACCAATCAAATTGCATATAGTCCTCACTAAAATTGCAGTTCAATATATTTGCAATTTATACTATAACAGTTTGCAATTTACACTATACCAATTTGTAATTCAGCATTATACTGATCACAGAGAGACAGAGCTGGTGATCATATCTTCACATAAACTGCTGTCCTCATAGCAATCATAGCACCAAAAATGCTAGTAATGAAATAATACTTCCAGTTGGTATATCCTAAGCCATTTGTATAATTGTTTAGTCAGATGAGTTCTTAAACTAGATCCTGCTGTTTGTTAGATGATAACATACCATGTCAGATACTATATAAGACATGTTATCCATAAAGTAAGCCCACTGGCGACTAAATGTGTTACATTACTCATGACTCAAGAGGCATTATTAACAGCATAGCATATTTTTTAAAGTAAACAAACAGCAGCAGGGTAGCTGAAAAATCAACAGCAGGTGGCAGTGGGACTCACTAATGTCAGGGAGGTCCATTTGAACACACACAACCTCCACAAGCTTAAACCCATCCATATCTGCCATGTCCTAGCACAAATAATAGGGTGGTGTCCTAGCATAAAGGACAACATACAATTTTTAACAATTTTTACAAAGAAAACAAGGGTCCAAAGATAAGCGGTCAGGTAATTTGAGGAGGAGAATTTCTACCTGTAGCTTAAGGTTGAACAGGCATATGCTTCAATTCAGATGCTTTTAGTTGAATATGCTTGGAGGTCCATTTCAAATGCCAACATGCTCCACAAGATTAAAAGCCATCCAAGTCTCCCACCACCAAGGGTAATGAATGAATTACCTGTGAGCAGTAGCAAACATCTAGGATCACAAACCAATGTCTCTACACTTGCTACTCTTCAAAGTATTTGACTGAAGGCAATGTTACAACCTTGAAATGGTAGATAGATCATTTTACAATCAACAACGATTACTCGAGACACAAGTAAGTAAATTCAGCATTTTGTACTTACCAATGTCAGGGAGGTCCATTTCAAGACAAACAAGATACACAAGCTAAACGCCATCCATGTCCGACATGTCCTAGAACAAATAAGAGAGTCATGGCCTAGCACAAAGGACAAAATACAAGATAAAAACAATGGGTAGGGAACAAAGATAAGCAATACAATACAATACAAGGCAAAATAAAAGGCACAATACAAGAGGCATGACAAGGGACTATACGGCACAATCAACAAAAAATTACAATATAAAGTACAAGACAAGGGACAATCCAAACACAATTCGCGAGGTCTGTGATGACTTTGCGCGTCTCGGCCTCAAGGGGCCTAACGGCCCACTTTCGGCCTCGGCGAAAGTGTTACTTTCAAAAGGCGCCTTCAGCGCAAGGTTTATATAGGGAATCAAGAGATGTCATTTTGTACTTTGTTGTCTTGTATCGCAGGTCCCTGCTTGTTTTCAAACAATTTGTGTCTTGTATCGCGAGAAGTCCCCTGCTTGTTTTTAAACAATTTGTTTTTATTACAAGGGACAATGAGGGGAGAAAACATCGGACATAAACAAGGTTCTGAGTTAACAAATTTTTTTTGCGAGGTCCACATCCAAGGAGTTCATGAAATAGAAGAACCAAATTCTTTAATGCGAGAATGGTCTTGGAAGAGATGATAATGCCATCCAACTTACTCAATTATGCGAGCTTGGATACCACAGTTGTAACCGGGTTTGAAAATAATGAAACTAGTTTCCATTTGACAAATCTCATGTTATTGCCATTGAATGTTCAAAGAAACTAGTTAGGTCTTTGCTAATACATGAGAATTTTTATATGCAGAATGCTTTGGCAAGACATTTCGAACTCAATCACGAAAGTTACTACAACTATCATTCAAATATTGTCAACCCCAATTACACTCATGAGGTAAATTAAATTCTAGTTATTGCACATTAAGATGTAACAAATTGCGATCTTTGGAAATGTGCAAATTTAGCCTATCCCTAATTGCAACTACGGTATCTCACTATACTTACATTTTATTTGTAATGAGCAGGATACTTCAACAACACAAGTGGACTACAACTACTATGGACAAGAGAAAGAAATAGAAGAAATGAATGTAAGTTTCCAAAATATCCACCAAAAATTCATGAGACAAGTATATATATAAAAAAGGAGCATCACTATAGCAAGAGCCAATACATCCTCGGCTAATCTATGTCTTTTTTTCATATGCAGGCTACATCCATAAGGGGTTTGAAATTGAATCGTGAAAGCTTTTACATATTTCAATTAAACATTGAAAATTCAAGGAATACTCAATAGGTAAAAAGGGAATTAACTTACTTTGTCTATCTTGAATCTGCTATTACACTACTTTCTCTCCCCACATTGTTCCCTTTAGCACTTGACTTGACTAACCTCTTGCTGTAACAGGGGACCTCAGCACCACCAGTCAACTCGACATCTATGGAGAAGAACAAGAAATACAGAGAAGAAGTGAGATTCATAAAACTAACACTTCACATTTTTAAAATATATCAATGTTTGAATTCTAATGGTGAATTCCTGTGCTTGCAGTTGATCACATCACAGGGAGGAACAAGCTACGTACTATCACAAGGAGGAACAAGCTACGTACTATCACAAGGAGGAACAAGCTATACAAGCCTAATTAACCATTTCATGGCTCATGCAAAATCTTCAAATCATAATGATGAAGATGTTTTGTCGTCAGAAATGACATGAGGTTACATGGACTTGCTCAACGGGCAAGAGGTATTTACTTGTTATCTACAAATAACTTGCTGCAAGAGAGATGCATAATTTGCTACACTAGAGATGCATTGACTTGCATGTGCTAAGAACTAGAATTGCAGTTCACTTGACTTGCAATTTCCATTCTTTCAGTATGCAATTTCATAACTGAATCTTTAAATTTATGTGGTTTCCATATGCTTTGTGGTCTTACGTTTTTTTCAAACACGATACATGCTAATTTACAAAACCATCACACTTGGTCATAATAAGAACACCCACAAACCATCACACTTGGTCATTCCAAAACCAACATAAAGCTCTTTGGTCAATTTGTGACTGGTCTTATATGTCCAAAACAATGAATTACAGATAAAGATGAAAGTGTCTCAGTGTTCTCTCAAAAGTGAAAGCATATAATCAAAGCACGCCGGGATTTGACCATTTGAGTGACTTAATTTTTAGAAGCACAAAAGCACAGTTCAGATAGATGCAATACCAAAAAGAAAAATGAAATGGTACAGACCTCTACACCACCTATGCAAAAGATAACCACCAGAAGCTCCACAAACCAATGAGACATCTTCTTGTAGAGTGTTATCAAGAAGCATGATGCAATCACCACAAACAGTATTGCCGATACCATGTTGATTTCTACCATACCACTAGGACCTCCATCCTCAAAGTTGGTGGTACTTCATGACCATCCTATACAAGTATTGTACCTGTCAGTCCCTCTTTTCAAATGCGCAAAACTAGCAATAAGAAATCAAACAAGATTTGGGGTTTAGAACCTTCAGAAGCTTCTCTTGTTCAATATCTGCTTCTCGGGCACTCCATGCTGACCAATATGACGCACAAAGAATGGTACCAACTGCCATAAGCCATAGAAACACCTCTGCAGTATCAACCAGAGGGCGATCTGGAGAGTACAGCTCCACTAAGACTGACAAAGAAAAGAAAAATGTAACCTATTAGCTATCTTAAACTAAAATACCCTACCAGTTCTCAAGTTACCAAAAATATGAAAAGTTAAACAAACATAGGAATCCATGTATTCACAGGGCTGACACAGTGGATGAAACTGAAGACAAAAATTTTACCTTCACCACTTGAGAGAGAGACCTTTATAAACAAGAGCCTGCATCTTTTGGCAGAAGAACAGCGAATGCGACAATATCTAAATTTGTTTCATTGGTCTCACATAGTCACATGCCATCTTGTATAACTCTGCAAGTGGATGCACGATATGTGTTCACACCCTATGTTAGAACTCAGAAGACAAGTGGAGAACCCACAGAAGCGCTCAACTATATAAATTAACATGATATATGAGTTTACATGCATCATAAAATAACAAGTGTCCTTGACATGGATAAAGCTAGCAAATCAAACAAGATTACAAGTTGGGTCTGCAAAGGCCTCAAAGATTTAGGTTGCTGACAGATGAGCCGCTCAGAGGTAAAAGGACCAAAGAAATCTAAAAGGAAGCTATCATAGCTTATAAAATAAAGATTTTTTTAATATGTCTACACTGGTTCACTTACAAGGTTTTATTTCATGCCACCAAAGGGAGTGCTTCCCACATCAAAATCATAGGTTGCAGTAAAGACGGTATCATATAACTCAAAAGAGAGAATGAAAATACAGATGCTTGAATCTGAATATGGATTAATCTTACAAAAGATAACTGCAGACCTCAAAGAAAGAGGGCTAAACATTAAAAAGCAGTGTTCTTAATTGAACAGAGACAACATGTCTTCCTAGTAAGCCAATGGCCTCTAGAGCTGTTGGGCCCACACTGCTATACGAGGTGGAAAAAAGCCGCCACAGCCTCACTACGCCTATCTACTACCAGCCACCACCCTCAAAATCAAGATTTTTTTTTTATAATAAAAACTGAACCATTCTGGAATAACCGATAACTGAAAACTGAATATTGATACATTCAGAAATATTGTGAACTAAAGAAAAAGCATTAGTGGCCTCGTTGCTAGATGAAGACAATCAAGAAATGCCATTTACACTGAAGGAAAAAAAAAGACAAACAAAGCCCAAAGAAATTTCACTGAACTGAAACCTGAAGTTGTACTGGTAGTGAACAGTGGAGATTTAGTTAATATTAATAACGATAATATACCACTTCAGCATGGTGTTTCAAATCTTTAGGCATAGCTATGAGATTATACAATCCCAAAGACTGCAACAACCAGCTCTAGGACTAGGAGATCACCAAGGAAAAAGAGAAGACACAGCCTGAAGCTCTCAATATCACTGAACAACTGAACATCTGCACTCAGAATAGAAAAAACAGAGAGCATTCTTTCAGAGTTATATCATTCACAAATGATGGGGTATTTGGCCATTTAGAATCTAGATATTGGACTGAGAGCAGGGAGATATTTGTCATGCGTGCACCACAGAATAAAGTGGAGGGGGGTACACAGGCACAAAAAGAGACAGGAATCAGTATTGTAAGTCAACTGGGTTCAAGATCCGAGATATTTCAAAGAACTTTCAGGAACCTTTGAATGCAGAAGGCTTTTGTGAAGGTTTTTTCTGGCGATGTATATAAAGGCTCCTGCAGCAGAAATGTTATAGAGACTGAGTTATCTGGAGCTTATCGAAAACTTCACTTCAACTCATCTTCTGTCCCTGACCTAAACGCTGAAGTACCCGCCAAGCTATATTAATAGGAGAAGAAGAGTTAAATGAACTAAAAAAAGAAAAAAAAACAAATAGCAGAAAGAATGAAAAACAAACAAACAAAACTAGAACCAACAGAGATCTTGGCTGTTTAGTGATTGTGCCAAATAATAATAGAGGTCAGAAATATTCCCCATTCACGGTTGGGCCATGTATGCTGAATGAGTTGAATATTCCCTATGACGGTCCATGGACTACACCACTGAGAAGCATTATTATTCTAAGAAGGGACTTGTGAGATCAAATAACAGCGGTGACTCTGAGACCTGTGCAGTTGGCCAGACTGTAGAGGGGCGGCTGCTGTTCAATCTCAGCCAGTAAGTAAGGTGAATACCTTACAAGTTAATAAATGTGAGTATAGAATGGTGTTTCTACTATTTTCCATGAAAAAATGCTCTCTGGATCAACGAGGCAACTTGATGGGGATTATGAGCATTGTGTAAAGGTAATAAGGCAGTTGGAATGCGAGAGGCACATTGGAAAGCGGTTTCAGGATGAAGTTCTTGACCTGGTATAATCTAAGATCCACAGACCAGGAGCGCAAGGCTGTGACGCATTTGTGAAAACATTAAGCGGTGAACCAAGCAGCCTTGCTGAGTAGCTCATCGATTCTTTTGGAGAAATCTTAAGCAGCAAAAAGGCAAAAAATGCTTTCTGCAACAAGTTATGGCATTAGGACAAACAGATTAGAGTTGAAGATATAGCTAACTCACTGATTATCCAAATGTTTCCCTGATCGGAGAACTAAAATTGCAGTAAAAGCCTGGATACTACAAACACAATTAAGAAACAGATTAGAATATAATTCAGATCTATTGCCATGTACATTGATGACCTACGTGTACATACAGATCTCCTATTGAAACTAGCGAGCGAAACCATCAAGACACAATTAGAATATAATTCCTGTTTTGGTGCTCAAATGAGACCCAACAAATACATCAAAAAAGCCACTAATTAACACAAGTGGTACATGACTATGGAAGTGCAAAGAGGTCTAGTTTCAAAGAGTTTTTTTTTAAAAAAAAAACCGCTTAGGAATATCAGTAAATACCACTAACAGACAATACATTTTGGCACAGATATAACTCCAAGGTCCAGGTTGAATGTGTAGTTTACACACTAAAAATACCTCCAGCTACAAATATCTAGGTCCAACAAATATGTGTAATTCTTGAAGATGGAGCTCTGAAGGCTATTGGCATGTCGTATGACTAGCAGGTATCTGTAACCAAAATTACGAATATTAGAGCACCTGACTCCACTACACTGAAGGCTAGTAGGAGACGACTTTACATCACTATCTGAAATGCTAACTGACTGTGCATGGCTCCATCGGCACGCCGGACCACGAAATAAGCTAGGTGCGGCCCCAAACTAAACAGACTATGCATGGCTTCATCTCAGGCTGAAAGCCTCAAAGCTCGGTGACTGAACTGAACATGCATTCAGTATAGAAAAAAAACAGAGAACGGCCCGGCTCTACAACAACCTGATGCTCTATGTTGTCTCACGTTCAGGGCAATAAAAAAATACAGGTTCAGACTAGAACCACAAGCATTGGGTATGCTAGAAAAATAGCACATGGGTTGAACACAATTGAAATGCATGGAAACATGCAGAGTGAGAAACACATGCAGAGTGACAAATATAACATGACCGAATCACACGACATCCTGAGGTAGAAGCTAATTAATAATCTAACCAATAATCTATGCATCTGAACTTTGAATCCAGAAGGCATCATGAAACTAATCACAACATACAATCTAAATTTTTAGACATTGCTTTCCAGACTACATGATGACATGCCGACCAGTCAAACATGCCTACCGGCTTGTGTCAACTTGCTAATACAGCAGAGCATATATTGCCATGGACACTGATGACCTACGTGTACATACAGATCTCCTATTGTTGCCAAACCTCAAAGATACATTATACCTATATATAGATTGAACACAGCAACAAAGTAAGCCTATATCTTGCACTGGTGACTTGTCTATCTATATCTGATCAACATTTGAGTTGAACAACCTTTAAAAATAGACAATAAATTCAGAGCTTTAGATGTCAACAAGAAACACATTAGCTACAATAGACCTCATACAAGATGAATGGCTTGATGCTATATCAGCTTGCCACTGCAGATCACCCCAAATGCCCTCGCCATTACACCGCTGCGCATCACAATATGATCTCGCCTACCCGCTGCCGCAATACAACTCAACATTCCCCCATTCCAGCAAATCACCCATCACGCAAAGGTAGGCCAAGCATTATCGACAAAGAGAATTGACATGGATATGCATAATTCAGAGGGTGATTCACAGAATAATTAAGAGAAGCCAATTAGTATTACTAGTACTAGTACTAGTACTATTCACAGAACAATTCAGAGAGTTTAGAAAGTAGCAGCAACAAGGAAATTTCTTGTAGACTGTGATCAATAGAGATAATTTTCAGCCAAAGGCATCAGGTTCAGGCCAAAAATAGCAGCACCTCGCTACAGATCAGGTAACATGGGGAGCAGGAGCATCAAGCCAGTTATATCAGGGAATTGACCCCAAACCTCAGTGGTGTCGAGCAGGCCATCTAGTAATGCTCCTAAGGATCTGTTGGATCCACTACTAGCTATTGTTGGATCCACTACTCGTCAATCATACGCAAACCCAGCCCACTATACAGAACAAAAGCAGATCGGCAGTTCGTAAAATCCTTCAATCACCATTTCGCCATTCCGACAAATCCCCACCACACAAAGGCAAAATCCCCATTGCAATCCGGAGATACAACACCCGACCTGCAATCCTGCTCAACTAAGACAACTCCATCCTCCATGGATTTTTTTTTGTGAAATATCCTCCATGGAATCAATAGCCCAATACCACATTCCCCGTGAAAACAACACCACCAAGCTATTTTTGCCTGCGCACGCACCTTGAGGGCGACGACTGTAGCGGCCCTGACGACGAGGCCGCGGAACGTTGAGCTCGCCACGGTGGGGGCCCCTCTCCGGCGCCAAAGGGATGGAGTCACGTCGGGGCGCAGCCGTGGCCGGTTGGATCTCACCGCCGTGTGGGGCATGGGCGGAGCAGCAGGTTGCGGAGGGGAGAACCGGAGGAGGCTCCCGGCGGCGAGCGGGCAGGGGTGCGGCCCTTGACGCGGCGCGCGGACTGGGACGACGGCTGTCCGGGCGGGACGCGCCGCGCGTCCGTCTAGGGCGCCGCGCGGACCTGGCATTCGGCCGGCGGGAGGCGGCCCTCGTCGCCCGCGCGTGGGAATGGAGGGAGGCGGCCGGTCGGCAGTGGTCTGAGCGGGGGCGGAGGAGGCCGGGGCGGGGGCGGCGCGCGGGAGGTGCGGCGAGCAGGCGACAGCGACGCGGGTCCCTGTGGTTCGGCGAAGCAGGAGCGGTGACGCCTCCAGGTCCCTTCGGCGCTTGCAGCGGACAGAGACGACAGCGTGGCGGTAGCGGGTGTGCTCAGCAATTCTGGACCCAATAAGCATGGTCGGACCCGACAACAAGCAAAGCTAGCGCACAGATCTTATGCCCATCGGACAGACAGCGAGTTGCAAGAGAAGCACGCGAGATTTCTTTCACCAGATAAATAGGAAAAGTGAAAAAGTATTTACAGATACTTTTATTTTTAGAAAGTATGAATAAATACTCCATCCAAAAAAAAAAGTATGTATAAATACTCTATTCTAAAAAGTATTTACAGATACTTCATTTTAGAAAGTATGAATAAATACTCAATTCCAAAAAAAAAGTATGTATAAATACTCCATTCTAAAAAGTATGTATAGATACTCCATTCTAGTAAAAGTATGAACTGATACTCAAATACTATATTCTAATAAAGTATGTACACGTACTCCCAAGCATGTATGATCAAAAAATAAGTATATCGGTTTACTGCTAAGTACGTCCATTTTTTGTGAACGTCATAGTTCATACTACCGTTTATATATCTTTAATTTGATTAGTATATGCGCAATCGTCCATGTATACTTCTAAAATAATAGGTATATACACGTACTAGTATGTACATATACTACATTCTGAAAAGTATGTACATATACTGTGTTCTTAAAAAGTATGTACGTATACTCCCATTATGAGAAGTATGTACATATACTCCATTCTGATAAGTATATATGTATACACCCATACTCATTTTAGAAAAACTAGTATGGACACTTTGATACACACATACGATCATTTCAAAAAGTATATACGTATACACACCCATACTCTTTTCAAAAAAAATATATACGTATACACCCATACATCCTTTAGAAAAACTAATATGGACACATGCAGCCGATAACAATAATATTTAAAAAAAACAGTTTAGATTTAAGTGCATGCATGCAGCGCTAATCTAGCGACGCTTCTAGAAAAACGCGGCCAACCAAAAGGCTAAACGGGTCATGTTTATCCGCTCGCACCCATCGCTAAGCTGGCCGGACCTTCAATGCTGTGTATACTCTCGATGAGTAACTACTCCCGGAAGTAGAAAAACCTCATTTTATATATATATATATATATATATATATATATATATATATATATATACATACATATATATACATACATATACATACATACATATACATACATACATATATATACACATACATATATATACATACATATATACATATAGATATATACATATATATATATACATATATAGATATACATATATAGATATATACATATATATATATATATATATATATATATATATACGTATATATATATATATATATATATATATATATATATATATATATATATATAATATATACAGCATCTTAGGAGTTTTTGATTTGATGTTTTGCAACATCAATCAATCGAGGCGTGGAAGGCCGCTATACCCATACCGGTGAATAATTTTTCGAAAAAATATCTTCGAAGAAAATGCATAACTGAATAAGATAAAGATTAGTTCTTGTTGAAGACTCGTCAGACTCCTCACGAGAGTTGAAGACAGTTGATTATTTGTCAAGCAACGTGCAAGACAATTATCATGCAGCAAGCCAGTCGGTGAGGCATTCGCTTTCATCGCGAAGAGCTCACCAGAAGATATGCATGACACAGCTGAAGTCTGGACTTGTCCACTAAGGACAGTTCGGATAACCTCGAAGGACACTCCAGAAGGTTACTCACTCTTCAGAAGATAAGCATGAAGGATGCCTGAAGGCTTACCTGGCGGTGCTCCAGAAGGCTCTTCTGCTTCTATAAAGCGGAGAAAATTTGTCCTGTGCATTGAACACGGATCGGCATGCAAGCAATCGACACCCGAGGAAGAACACCACGACACACGGGCATTTGAACATCTTCAACACCCGCACCCACTCCACTCATACTCCACTTCCACTTCCACCATGCAGAGCCTAGTCTCGAGGAGCCCGAGATTAGAACAACCTGTGAATAATTTAGAATTCACTACCGTTGTATAATACCACCTTTGTAAATTAGCTTGTGCCGGAGGTCCTCGCGATCCTCTCACCTTGTAAGGTAATAAGGTTTGTGCTAAGTGCTTGGGGTTTTCGAAAGGAAAGCGTATGTAAGCTTCGTTTGCTTTAATGGAGCGATTTTTAGCTTTGAGAATCCCCTTTATGTGTAGCGTCCATGTAAGTTTGAGTCTACTCTATGGACCCTAGAGGAGAAGCCTACGTGCGTATTGTTCTTGTATTGTTCTCGTGTTAGCCCAGGTAGCGGCGTTTTAGAGAACTCGAAAGAACTCGAGTCGGAGAAGTGTTCCCTTCGGTGGAAGCGCTGGGGAGGCGATAGGCGTCTTAGCGTTCTACGTCCACGGACGAAAGCGGCTATCATCGGTCGGCGTTAGAGGGATAGGATTAGCCGCCGCTTTATGAAGAGAGCTAGTGATGCATACGGTGAGTACCGAAGTAGGATCAACACAAGCATAGTTGCACGTTTAAGCGGATTTGTATATATATATAGATATATATACATATATACATATATATATACATACATATATATACATACATATATATACATACATATACATACATATATATACATACATACATATATATATACATACATATATATACATATATATATATACATATATATACATATATATATATACATATAGATATATACATATATATATATACATATATAGATATATACATATATATAGGGTGCACTTTTATACACCCTGGGTGTAACTACACCCTCTCTCTAATACACTACAGCTACGCCAGCACCAAGGCCAATAACGGGTCCGCATGTTTCCAATGGGATCCAGTTTAGTGTGTGCCTAATAACCGGCCGGTGGAGATAATTAAGGAATAAAATAAAATAATATAGTCCCCTACTTTATTGCCGTCATTCTCGTTAGAGTCGCTGGACGCGTGCTTTAAGTATATATTTTTTTGTGAATTATGTCAGAAGTATATATGTGGTGAGAGTATATACACGTACCTTTTTTTCCATATAAGGTGTACATATATTTCATACTTGTAGAAGGTGTGCATACGCATATTTATTTCCTTGAAAGGAGTATTTATTCATACTATTTTAAAAGAATTATGTACGCATACTTTTCCTAGATGGACTGTGTATATTTACATACTTTTATGAATGTAGGATCTGTGCATAATTTTATAACACAATATAACATACTTTTTGGAATAGAGTATCTTCACATACTTTTTAGAATCTTCACATACTTTTTAGAACAGAGTACTTTTGCATACTTTTTGAAATAGAGTATATACACATACCCTTGGAGTTGGAGTGTATATATACATACTAATTTGAGAAGAGTATATACACATACTTTTTGTATTAGAGTGTATATATACATACTAATTTGAGAAGGGTATATACCTACGGGAGTGTCCATGCTAGTTTATAGAAGGACGTATGCATTCATACTTAATATATGTATATACTTTTCTTGCAAAGAGTCGCGACACTGACACGTACGCATTCATACTTAGTATATGTATCGAATTTCCTTGACAACAGAGTATATGTACGTACTATTTTATATTTTTATTATACTATAACAGAGATATACACATACTGTTTTGAGAGATGGTGTACATTCGCATACGGACCATATATATACTCAGTACTCTGGAAGCAACTATGTACACATTACATATTCGCAAGCAAGTATACACGTCCATATATCTGAAGTATACACGCGCAACCTGACAACAAAATAGAAACTGGTAAGGAAGAATGAGCTAAAAGACCAGATCGATAGACCATGACCATCATCATGCGTCACAACTCACAATCAGAGTAACGAGCAGATATACGTACGCACCTCCGATGATCATGCATGTCGCCGCCACTGGAACAGGCCAGGGGCCGGCACTGCCGTGGCCCCACGACCACACCGGCGAAGGGGAGATGGGGAGCCGCACGACCACGCCCGGCGGAGAATAGGCACGCGGCCAGTGCGAGCTGTTCGGCAGATACGTACGCGGCCTGCGCGAGCTGCACCGTCCGGGGAGGAGATCGAGGGGCGTCGCATCCAGCTCCAACCGGGGAGGGGAGCAGACGTCGGTGTCGGATTTGCTAGGAAGGATGCCTACGGAGAGGACGTCCGATCTCCCAGCCACGCCTCCCTTGCCGATCCACCGCCGCAGTCGACTGGATCTGCTCGGGGCCTCACCTGCCATCGGGTGGCCGCCGCCGCCGCCGCCACGTGAAGCTGCTGCCGGCGCACGAGATCCAACACGGGGAGGGTGCCCCATGGATTCGCCACCTGGGGAGGGTGTCACGGCCATGGCTGTGCAGGCTGAAACACGGTGCAGTCGTGGCTCCGTCACAGCCATAGATGCGGTGCATCGGAAGGGGCAACCAGAGACCTTGCAGAGTAAGTGGAATGGGCGCCGCCGCCGCCAGAATGACCAAGAGCCGATGAGATCGGTCGAGGCTGCTGCCGCCGCCACCTCCTGTGGTGGCACCGAGTGTTTTTCCGATTCAAATGGGGAGAAGAAACCTAGAGAAGTAATCAAGCCATCAGTTATCGGATCTACTCAATTAACCCGCTAGGCAACTTGACACCCGTCATTTGTGCACGAGGACAGAATACACACGCATGCAGGTGGGTGTAACTACACCACAGGTGTAGGAAAAATTTACCCTATATATATATATATATATATATATATATATATATATATATATATATATATATATATACACGCCAGCACTATTTGGACCCCGGGTACCAAATCGATTCAGACCCCACTGCCCTTCGTCCACCGACCATGGAATCAGTCTCCTCGCGCAACCAACTGGGTCTCCCTCCCGCAAAGCAACTGGGCCGCTGCAGCCCATCCCGTGGCTCTGTCTAGCGATAGTTTTTTTTTCTCACTGTTTTTTTTTTTTTTTTTTTTTTTTTTGTTACCACATGCTGAGTGAGTAGCGTCGAGTCCGTTTTTTTTCCCTTTTTTAGCAAGACAGAGCTTTTTTTTTGGCAATACGGAGCTTGTGGTCTACCTATTTTTTTCTTTTTTCTTTTTCTTTTTGCTGAACTGCTTGTTTTTCTTTATTATTTGTTTTATGGAATGACGGGACTTGTGGTTTTTTTTTCAGTGTTTCTGAACTGCTCTTTGTGGTCGATTGACGTAATCCGATGTCCACTAAAAACGTGTCAACGCCGATAATATTGATAGAAAATAAGCACTCATAGTAAAATCATACGAAGAAAAATATAAAGCACTAGAAAAAGTATAATTTAAATGTAAGCGGAACATGGTCAACCTACATGAAGACATATGTAAAAGAATGGAAGATTGTATAGCAGGTTAAATTTAACACTGATGGGAACACCACAACTATGAAAAGCTGCAAGCTCCGTATCCCTTCTAAGCTGCAGGAACTGTGGACGACGCCATGTAGCATGAATAGCTCTATTTACTGAGATATAAGTAGAGTCAATGTCGCTCCATAACCTGTCATTTTGCAAAAACAGACAAGCAAACCATAAGTATATAGAAGCAGTCTTTCATGATTAGATAGTTTTTATGATTCAAACAGATGCCTAGTGGTTCCGATGGTCATGAAAAGCTTTCCATAGCATCTACTCGCTAGTAAAATAAGCTCAGCCGAAATCATAGGAATTGGCAATGGTCTAACCTTCTATACTTTGCTTGAAATGAGAAGTACCGTCATTTGAGTTGTATCAAGTTATTCATTTGTACCCCCACCTAATAAGCAATCTGCAGCCTCTTGGACTTGGAATTGACACCATAGGATGAGATAAAGCAGGTCAAAAATAGACAGAAGGAAAAGGGAACACAATTTAGTGAACCAAAACTTCTTTATCTAGCAGACATTTCATATTGATGGTGTGACAGTTCTTACAATGAATTTTACAACAAATCTGCATGGTGATCATCCAAAGATAATTAAGCCAAATGCCATAGGGCACATGAACCATGGGAGATGTAGCATTCAGTCATGAGGCAATACACAAAAGTGATGTGCTAACATCAAGGTAATAAGCGAGGTTACTCTAATGGCCTTGCTATGTTTTCTACTCCATAAGCTCTGTTTTTCTGGCATAGTTGCCTCAGATGAGCTACTACTACAAGCGCACTGCCCAGATACTAGTGACAAGCAAATATGAACTGAACTATTTATTCATGTGATGCACAAAGGAGCAAAAGATGGAACTGCAGCTTGCCGACTGATAAATTCACTAATGTCATGCATCTATGTTCTCTAATACTCACGTCAACCTGCTAGGTACCAGATCAGGAGATACCTGTGCCATCTTCGATAGCTTAAGGCTCAGTTTAGACAAGTGAGAAGCAAATGACTCATTTTGGACTAAAAACTGCACCTATGCTATCTGAAACATAAGTTTTTTTTCCACCTGAACTATGCTCTTGTATTGTAACAAATATCACTAATAGAAAACAGTAGACTAAATAAATACACTAATTTAATTAATTCAGAATTTTTTCTAGCAAGCATGGGCAATATCACAAACACATGGAGGGCAACACAGTATAAACTAAAGTAATCAAAAAAAATTGTGGCCATTGATGAACTAATGAGTAGACAGAGAGCAGTGTCATCATGAGATTGGCACATAAGAAAAACAAGGCGCCAAGGAGAGGCAACACTTATATTTTACAAGCATCCAAACCACCTATCATCATCTCATGTTTTTCCTTTATGTTCATGATTTAAACATGCCAAATCCATGACAATGGGATCAGATTGTGAACAGAAAAATGGACAGTATGAGGCAACAATGCAAAAAGAAATCAGCTTGTGGATCTTCCCATATTTGATGAGTAATTGGGGAAAAAAAAAAAAAAAAGAACTTCCTCAATGCACTGAACTGCAGAGATGAATCGTCCTAGCACTCAAACTTCGGAGGCCGGAATGCCCAACTGATTTTAGTGTGATACATTAAGATAGACAATGCAAATACAGAATTAGAATGTTTGTACCTGACACATGGATCTCAAATCAATAAAATGCAGTGGCTTCTCTGTACAAAAAGCAGAACTCGATCGATGAATCCACCATGAGACATTGTTTGAATGGATCATCCATCTGCTTTGATACAAAAAAAAAGAAGGAAAATACATCAAAGCGAGAAGGAAACAAAATTTTTAATACAGTTGATAGCCAGCTTCTCTAACTTGACGAAATTTGGCTCAACTATTTGCTAGAGCTAGTTCTATTTTTGTACAACATATCTAAAATACATCTAATGTGCAAGGAGTGAATAATCTTTGTCTGAAGACCTTAACCAAGTATAATAGGAGTGTTCGACCACATCTCCACAAATGCCACAGGTCAGTCTTTGTCTGAAGACCTTAACCAAGTATAATAGGAGTGTTCGACCACATCTCCACAAATGCCACAGGTCAGCCTTATCAAAGTGATTTTGGTCTTATAACACATTATTATTTAGTGGATTTTCAGAACAACATGCTGACCACTGACAAATTTACAGATGACGAGTACATATTCAAAAGAAAGAACGTTCATTACAAGTTGAATAGTGGCAAATAATGTCAAATGTACATGTAAAATTCTAGTTATCGTCAAAATATTGGTATGTTCAATGAATAAGGAGTTACAAAAAATACAATATCAACTTTTGTTCCTGTCTAGTAAGATCCGAACTGGAACTACAATGAATTTCAAATAACAAAAGTGAAATAAAGATTGAATTAGAAACTATTTAATGTTTTGGAAATGTTATGCTTACATCGAAAAGAAAATGTGAGTTTAAACGTTGTGCTGGGGATGACTGCGTACAAACCCAGTGGCACAACATTGTAGTTGCAGGTTCACAAACTAGCAGAACATACAAAGGTATTTGTCCCCACTTTAAGGCCATGGCATGTAAAATGAAAATTCAGGATAATGGGAGAGATACCAACTAACAGATGGCTATACAAGACGGAATCACGCCTGAAAGCAAATATGTTGATAACTTGCAGATGTGTTTACTAATCAGGTAATTTAGTAGTAAAAGCAATCTGGCACTGTTAAAAAAACTCGTTCTTGAACCCTATGGGGGATAACTCAATATAGTAACGTTCACAACCACAGAGCATCCAAGAGACTTGCTATTACTACCGTTACAACTGAAATGGATAATTCGAGACTGAAATCAAGCCCATATGATCGAAAGTATTTTTATGAAATTCCTCAATTATACCTGGAATCTCACTTATGGTTGATGCATTTTTGTGCCATGCTGCCACAACATCTTCTAGTTCATTTGGGCTTGCCTATTTAGAAAAGCATATCCACCAAAAAGCGATTAATATAAGTGTCCACAACATCACTAAACAAAATAGAAACCCAAGTAAACATGCTGTACAAGAATTAATAAGCTGAAAACTAGAAACTTCTAGGTCATTTGAACTTGTCTGATATAAGTTTGTCAAGTAAATTTAGAAAAGGAGGCGCCATCATAGTTCATGGAGTTCGCATCATGGACTAAAACAAGCACCCTAGAATTAATGAAAATGAAAAAAAAGAAGGAAAAGACATCAAAGAAAGAAGAGAGCACTTATTTTAATATACATTTATTGCCAGCTTCGCTAACTTGATGAATTTGGCTCAAATGTTTGCTAAAGCATGTCCTGTTTCATATATTAAATCTAAATACATCTAATGTGCAAGTAATGAATAATCTTTGTCTGAAGACCTTAACAGAGTACAATAGACTAATAGAGTGTTGGACTGCATCTACACAAATGAGTCTTACCAAAGTGATTTTGGTCTTTGAATCACTTTATTATATAGTGGACTTTGAAATAACCAGTAAAAGTTACAGAGGATGAGTACATATTCGAAAAAGAAAGAAGGAACATTACAACCAGAACTCAGAAATCAATATCTTTGTCTAGTCAAGTTTAAAATAATAAATAGCTAGGCTTTGCTAAGATGCACGCCTACTGATCCAAATTTTAAAGGATCTAAATTGTAAAAGGATATTAGCTTAAAACTAGATTACATGAACAAAAATAGGTAGAGAAGAAAAGGAATCACGTATGTCTAGAACTAGAACATCCACAAATGGAAAGCCATTTTTACTAAAGCATGATTCATTTGGTTCGAAAAACAAAAAGGAATTAGAGGGACCAAAGTGATTCCTACCTTCAGGCATCCTTTAGCTCTCCGTGAAAACAAATGAGCATTGTTTTTAAGTCTACAACTACAAAATTATTACAAACTAAACTTTCATATTGGTTTGGGTAAACTTCATTACATAGTTGAACAAACAAAAATAACAGCACTCATAATCTGACAAAACAACATACATTCAAAAAAAGACAGATTTCTATTCTTGAAACAACATACATTATTGTAGGCAGATCGATAATCAATCTGCATTAATCTTGCACCAACCCTACTCATGTCGATCCATCTATAGGGACAGAAAATTGCAAGAAATCAGTGCTACTTCGGCAAGCAAATAGAGAAAGAGCTGAACAATATTGTGTCATGGGCTAGAGACTTAGTTATATGGAAATCGAAAGGTGAAATCACGGTGGATCTCATGGATCTTGCAGAAGGTAGGGAGGAGCAGGGCTCGTAGCATACCTCGATTCTGATGAACATGCTGCTGTCCCACAGCTGGATTAATGCGTTGGTTTTCAAATCCTCCGTCCCAGATCGGGGTGGCAAGTCTGCCTGCGGGGAACTACACTGGAAGGGCAGCGGGGCTGCCGCACCTCTGCAGGGAGGTGCGAGACAAGTGCGGCGTCGCCGGCGGATACCTACCTGCACAAATCAAATAACAGATTTGTCTCCTTGTAATTCCCCAAATCACTGGTGACATGGATGCAGACGGGATCCGCTTACCGTTTTTGACGCGCCATCGTCGAGGAGGATGCAGAGGCCCAGGTGGGGTGAGTTTGTCGGTGCCAAAATTGATGGGTCATCTCGACAGCGGCCATGGCGATGGCGTGCTGATGGGAACTGGAGAGGAAGATGGCGGCGGGTAGAGACGACGAGGCGAGTTGCGGTACAAGCCCAGAGGCGGCAGCAGGCGTGCGAGATCGCCCATGCGGACAGCTACCCCCGCTCGTCGGTGCGTAGCTCCGGAGCGTGCTTCGGCGAGTAACCCTGATGCGAATCGAAGATTCGGGAGGAAGAGATGGAGACGAATGCGGGAGCTCGTGGGCATGCGCGCGGTGAGATTCGAGGGCACGCCGGCCGTGAATGGCACGGCGAAGCGCTAGGCAGCGGCGGCCGGCGGTAGGGAGAGGGAACGGACGGGGGTTCCCGGCGAGGTCAACGAAGACGGAGCGGACGTGATCTGGAAACCGCAAAGAAATCGTGGGCGGTGTGGGAGCTTCGGAGCTTTTTTTGAGAAAACCGGGTTGATATTTCATTTATAATCTTGATGATTACAGCTCATATTACAAAGACGCCCTTGAAAAAACATAAATTATAATCTAGTCCTTGTAACAATCTCCCGGTGCTCCTCGCCACTAGCGACCAGAATCCACCTGAGACCGGCCTCCTCCCCGGCGAAGAAACAAAGTTTGTAGTTGCCGTCTTGAGCAGCACATCGAAGCCGACGTGCTTTGTTGTCGTTGAACGATCCGGCTGAAGAAGATGACCAGCAGCCATCACATCGTCGGGTCTTGAGGAACCTGACGCCCCAAGAACCGGAAACCCAATCCTCCAGACAACGAAGAATCCAGAAGGGGAGCTGAACCACCAAGATTGGTGGTAAGAACTAACCAACCCGATTTCATTTCGCGTTGGTACACAATCCTCCCTAAATCGATGACGACAAGAGAGGTACAAAAGACCCCAAGATCTGGAACCCCAAACGAGATTACTGGAGCTCTAGATGCTGGGGACGCATACCACACCGGCTCATCGCTGGAAGCAGAGGACTCACCAACGAAGCGAAGAGGAAACCGGCAACGCTTATTCCACCACCGCAGCCCCGCCTTCGCCCTACGAGCACTGCTTGGATCTACAAGCCCTATACTACATAGGTATATGTACAACGGCAGCCTCAAACCCCGTTCCCCATCCTCACCGGCGCAGATCCGGTCACCGGAGTGGACTCCGGCGCCGATCCGGTCACCAGAGTGGAAAGGAAACGGAAGAAATCGGCGCCGGACACAGATCGCCTCCCGGTCGCCTGCTCTCAACTGTAGCGGAAGAGGCGAGAAGGTCGGAGAAGTTCTGGGAGCTTCGGGCTGAGCATGCCGCTCGACATCGTGCGTGGATGGGCCGGGCCTATGACCGTCAGGCCCAACTGGCATGGTGGGGCGGCCTGTTTGCCTGCCCAATTATAACGCTGGGGACTGAATTCATTTGGTACCGGGTACCACATATATATATATATATATATATATATATATATATATATATATATATATATATATAGGGTAAATTTTTCCTACCTTTAAGAGTAGCTATTTACACCCACCTCCTCCCGCAGTCTATTCCTGTCTATTCCTCTTCGTTAGGCAACGCATGGGTACAGCACAATTAACGGGTAACTACCAGATCCACGGAGGGTGCGAGCGGCACGCGTATATATGTGAATTAAATACCGACTCCTATTCACAAATTCATTCGTAACTCTTATCTACTTGTATGTTCGGTTAGCAGTTTTTTCTTGGCAGCATGCGTGGCAGCTTTGACCGGTGTACAATAGTATCAATTCATATGTATGTAGCATCTGTTCACCGTTCATATTATTATACTTAGTTTTAGTCATACTACTATACAATAGTCGGGTATATATATAGAGAGATATTGTGCCATTTTTTGTTCTCAAAAAAATAACGATGCATGTATATGTTTATGGATATACTCCAAAGTATTAGGATATACTAAAAATTTTCCGTCATGTATATGGATATACTAAAATACTCCCATGAGTATATGGATATACTCTAAGTTTTGTGTATATGTATATGGATATACTAAAATACTCCCATAAATATATGGATATACTAAAGTAATCCGCTGAGTATATGGATATACTCCCAAGTTTTGTGTATACGCATATACTCATTTTGTATATCTCGGCACGTGAATGTAGGCATATATATACTATCTAAACCTTGGCGTATGTATACATTCTCCATTCCAAAAGTATGTGTAAATACTCTATTTCCAAAAGTATGTACGTGTGTGTACTCATATGTATTGCATCATACTCGCTTTTTTTCCTAAAAGTATTTGTTCATACTTTATTTTTGTGAAATAGTACATACTACTGTTTATTTTTGTGAAGCACTAGTATGCATGCGTAATTATTGGACTCTCCAACTGACTGCATGCACGGTACGGGAGACAAATTTAAATCGCGCGTGTTTGACGGAGCTGCTCATAGCGAGTCTGGCGGCAGCGACCCATTAGTGCTAACCGGCTGTTGCACCTATTTATATTACTGGTGGGTGTAGTTCTTTTTCGCGGGTGTATAGAAAGTGTTTATATATATATATATATATATATATATATATATATATATATATATATATATATATATATATATATATATATATATATATATATACACGCCAGCACTATTTGGACCCCGGGGTCCAAATACATTCGACCCCGGCCTCCCCGTACAGCCCACGCGCATCCGAGATCCCCAGTCCGGGCGAGCACCTGACTGCCTCCGCTCCCACGTCATCCCAGCGAATGACCACGTGCGGGGTGGTTTCTCATTGTTTCATTTATTCTTTTTCTCACATTTTTTTCATTTTTCTCACATTTGTTTGTTTTTTTTCTTACCACAACGTGGTATCCGTTTTTTCTTTATTATTTTTTAACAGCATGACTTGCTTACCACATAACGTGGATTCCTATTTTCTTTTTTCTCACACGGCATGACATGCCTTGTTGTCTTTATGTGCAACATAGATAATGTTTTTTTCTCGACCAAAGTGAACTTTGATAACATTGATACAAATTAAGGGAAAATTGAGTAAAAAGGATATTTAGAAAAAAATATATAGCACTTTAGAAAAATATAAATTAAGTGCAAGCGGTACAAAATCAGCCTATATGAAGACGTCCGTACAAGAAAATATTTTTACTTCTCTCAAAAAAGGAGACAAATAGATGTTTTGAGAATGTTGTCGACCCAAGGGACAATAATCCAGATAAGTTTTGCAGCGTGAACCAATCTGCTGCCTTTTTTCGTACGGTAGTTGTGGCCAGTTGATTTCTTCTTTGCAGGCACTGTTGCCAGTGCTTGCTTGGAGCACCCGTTCTCAGCTGCAGCAAGGGCAGCCGATCAGGATGCTAATTAGTTTCTTAGTCAATCTCTTTTCAATGCTTTCATTCAAATTTTCGTCTAGTTTCTTGAGAGCTGATGGCCTTGAAGAGGATGAGCCTCCCCATCCAAATGGGACTTGTTAGATATTGCAGGATGAACTTCTTAGTCAATCTCTTTTGCCTGACGGAAAACAACAACAAAGTTAAACATATGAACTATAAAAATCTACCTTTATTTAAAACAAATGTGGCATAATCATAAATAGTATTGTGTGTTGACACATAAAAGCTTTTTTAATTATGCACGTTTTTATAATCAAGTTGGTTTCCAAACCACAACTTGAATTATGTATCTAGCAACAAGCTGATTTCACAATAAAAAAAAGAAATGTTGATGCAAATGATTGTCCAATAAACTATAAAAACATTTATTTATTGTTTATTACAATAATAACCTAGTGAGAATAATAGAGTATGTTAACACAAGAACTCGACTTCCCTAAATTCTGCAGATTTTAGCATCAGGTCAAATTCCAAACAAGTACATGGAGCTCTAATTTGTGGGTCATTTAACAAAAACAAATACTCATTGTTGGGGACTATTGGATGATCATAACAAACTAATTTACTTTGAATATTTATCAGCAGTTGAAAGTTAAAACACATGATAAACAGGTGAATTTCCCACTTGTCAATGTGGGAAATAATGTGATGGAATAGAGAAAATGAACCTACAGCATGTCGAATGGAGTAATAAGGAAGATAAAAAGGAGGAAGACCAAAGAACGACCATCTGTGAATGAAAATGTTGTCGCTAGACATGGATAGTGCATTCACAATTTGCATTCAAAGTTGGTATTGGTCACAATTACAGAACCAAATCCTTCCCCACGAGTGCATTGAACCAGCATTGCCAGTCGAGACAAACTCACCATGCTGCAATTGAAGAGGGGCTCCTGGCTGCGACTTGCACTGACAACCGAACACTTGCAGGGAACACATCCTGCACTCAAATCAACAAATCGAATCAAGAAGCTTTGTGAATGCTTGAAAACTGCTTTCACGGCATTGATGCACTGTAAAGACATGTTTCATGCGTAACTAAAGGAGCTAATTTGTTTTTGTAGATGTAGGTGCATGAAAAAATAAATAAACTTGGTAAAAGCTAGAGAAATTTGAATATAGCAAGCCTGTTTGTCAGCATTTTGACACGTTCTGCAGTAACACAAAGATGTCAGGTCTATTAGCACGTAAATTATGAGTAACTTCGGTATCTATACATGTAGTTTTAGTTTATCATCAAAAATTGACTGGTCTGATGTAATTCAGAATAGATAGCTCTGCAACTGCATGGTACAAGACGATATGACTGATAGAATACCCAACTATGCAATAAATAATATGTTATCTATTTCTCTTAATAATTTGATTACTTTTGAGAAAATAGTATAATAAGGGAAAACATACAAAATAATTGCAAACAAAACATATGCACACTTAGAAGTTCAGGCTAAATGCCAGTAAACCATTACTGAATGTACACTGAACACACACACAGTAGCAGATTGAACTGAACATACAAAAGCCGAATCAATATGTTGCCAATGGCATGATATCAATTTTACTAGCATAAAATACATTACTTTAAGCCTCTCCTTGTCAGCTGATAAAAAGGATCAAATTGCAATCAGGTAGTCCTATGAAGGAGTCAACCTAAAACTTCAACACGAAAACAGAAAAATTAGGACTGGAAATCAATTAACCAGCTAGCAAGAGGCAACGAAATCTTCCATGCAGTCAAATACTCCTATGATTCATGATGGCCAACAATCCATGCACCGATCAAAAATAAAAAGATGGGGCAAGGAAGGGAGGCTAACCTGCAGATCACGAGGACATAGGTGCATAGTGTAAGGGGCAGCGACATGAGATGGTTCGATGTCTAGCAGATAGTGTGTGTCGCTGGCGCTAGGCCTCCAGCCACATAGGGTACACAGCGCCACAACAGTGGCTGCCTCAGGGGTGGTATCCGCTGCCGCTAAGGAGCATGCCAATTGCATGATCTGAAAGACAAATCAGGCCATCCCGCCATGACAACCAGGACGAGCAAGCTGCTAGATCTGCCATTAATGAGCACGCACATGTTGTGATGTCCTCAATGGAGCATATGGGGATTAATTTATTTCCTACGCCAAGAAGAGAACTCCAGGGATACTCAGCGAAAGTGGATCGATCTGCCCCGCCAGTGATGTGCACCACAACGCCCGGCTATGGTACCCAACAATCAACAAGCTGTGAGAGGAAGACCCGGCCCAAGAGAGAAGAGGTCCTGTCACCGCATTAATCAATTGCAGAAAAGTGGTGCCCATGTGTGATGTGAACCTGCCACCGAGCAACATGACAGTATCTGCAGTTTGAAGACAAACTGAGCATGAGAATACACCAAACTAATAGCTCACTATGATGATTGGTGAAAAATAGAGACAGCCAAGTGCCATAAAGCACTACTAAAACCATCTGTCACCTAAATATCCCTCTTGGGACAAACAAAAATTACAATTTTCAGACAGACAACTTTTAGATCAGTTGACCCTGGCCCTTGGGCTGAATATGTAAAAACCTGACCCATCAAGCATAGAACAATTTATTATGCACAAAATCCTTGACTCTGTGTGACTAATGATCAAACTAAGAGTCTACGGTCCACAGTCCACGTGACCAAATTTGCTATAATAACGAGACTGTCCACAATCCACTCGACTATTGATCAAACTCAAGAGTCTTCCAAATTAGTGTCCATAAGGTCTATATATCTGTTTGTACCTACAGGAGGAGCCAGCTGTTGGTGCAGCATTATTATCATGGTATAGGTATGTGGAGAAAGAAAACATGTGTGCATACACGAGACTCTGCTCTAGCAAAATTTGAAGCTGTCATCAAATCCCTGATTGGAATCGTGCACAAAAACATGTATACGCTATACTACAAGATAGCAATAAGCAAAGTATTTTTTTTGCCTCCGTTTCAAATCTCTGATTGCAAGCGTGCACAAAAAAAACATATATACACTCTACTACAAGTAGCAGTAAGCAAAGTATTTTTTGCATCAGTTTCAAATCTATGATTGCAGGCATAAAAAGTTTTTTAAAAAAAGTCTTGCAGGCATAAAAAGTTTTAACAGCAGAAACGTATTTGTGAAAATAATATTTGCTACATTGAAACAAATATTTATTCCTGGGTAAATAAATTATTCCTAATAATCACAAAACAGTATAAACTAGCTATTTGAACGACACAGCGAGCTACTCAAGGAATTACTCGAATTGGTCTTGTGAGAAAATAAAAATTGTCTCAGATTCTCCAAATCATTACACAAAAAGTCCATCAAGATTCGACACGCAAGGATCCACGCGCCTGCATGATCTACTAATGTGTTGGTCGCTACAGCTACAGCCTGCAGAGATCGATCCAAACATCTAGCAAAATGCTGGTCCTTCTTTCAATAAACACAGAAAAATTATCCATCAATCTAGTGCTGCACCAACACAGAAAAAATTATCCATCAATCACAGATGGCTATACAAGACTAAATCGCATATCGAAAAGCGGATATGTTGATCACTTGTGGATTTGTTTTCTAATCAGGGAATTTAATAGTAGAGGCAATCTGGTACAGTTAAAAACTCATTCTTGAACCAGCTATGTGAGAGAACTCAATATAATAACATTAACACAAACACGGAGCATCCAAGAGGCTCATAGAATCCGATTTGGATAATTCGAGACTAAAATGAAGTAGTGCTGTATGAACAATGCGCCTCTATTATACCTAGAATCATGGTTGATAGATTCTGTGCCATGCTGCCACAAAATCTTCAAGTTCATTTGAGCTTCCCTGATTTGAAAAGTGTGTCCACCAAAAACGACTGATAAGTATCCACAAAATCACTAAACAAAATAAAAACCCAACTGAACATGCTGCAACAGGAATAAATAAGCTGAAAACTAGAAAATTTTAGTTCATTTGAAACACAACAGTAACAGCAACAACGACACCAAAGCCTTTTAAGTCCCAAGCAGGTTGGGGGTAGGCTAGAGTTGAAACCCAACATGAGCCCAGAGTCACGATTTGGGCATGTCAATTCAAGTTTGAACTTGCCTGATAAAAGTGTGTCCAGTAGGAAAAATTGCAACATCATAGTTCATGGAGTTTAAATCATGGACTAAAACAAACACACCCTACAGTTAATGAAAAAAAAAAAAGAAGGAAAAAGACATCAAAGAGAGAAGGGAACACTAATTTAATATACGTTTATTGCCAGCTTACACTAATGATGAAATTTGGCTCATATGTTTGGGAAAAAAAAGGCTGAACCAATAAACCATCATTGGCAACAAATCAAAAATCGCACATCAATATGCAAGCATTAAAGGTCTGATGAAGATGAAAAATGGTTGGGAGGCAGGGGTGTGGAGCAATTCAACGGATGGTGGATACATTGATAATTCTCTCCTAGATTAATAGTCTAATAGGTAAGACCATCTGCACATACACAACCTATTAATTATTTATTAAAGTACTGCACAATAATATATTTCTGTTATTCTGTACAGGAATAGTTGCAAAAATAATCACTAGGCTTAGAACTGGAGTATATACAAATGCAAGCCCTTACTGTGAAATAAAGGGGCCAATTTGGATCTTACCAGATTGTGCACCCAACGTGGATGGTAGCCTGCATTCCCAATCTGAACTCCCCCGCCTCCATAGCAACTTTGCCCTCCACAACACCCAGACGCCTCCTAGGACGGTTGTTGACAACAATCACTATGATTAACCACAATCAAGCAAGAAAAAATACGCAACTGCACTGGATTTTACATCTTACCAGCGAGCTTTCCATCTGTGTTCACAGCATCACTCTCTCCTGATCTTTTATCTTAGAAAGAGTTAACATTTACCCTATGGAAGAAAATAATCAGTTAGCATAGTCAATTGATTGATATGAATAGGCATGCCTCAACTTCATCTTAATTTGCCAATAATAACCATGGATCACAATCCATGCTAGCAGTCTGAAGATTAGCATATCATGATTTTTGAACAATTTCGTTGTTACCATTTTCTGATGCAAAACAATAAATAGATCGCTTCATCTAAAGCTTGAATTGACATAGTAACTTCACATGGAACCTGGGGAAAGTGTATGGAAAGAGGAAATCGCTGATAGTGACCATATGGCGTGGCTTCAATTTTTTGGGAACATTCAATGTGTCTGCAACTCTGCCAAACAAACACAGATATCCAGTAAGTGCCGTTGAAGAACTCTTGTGATTGAATAAAAAGCTACAAGTGACCTCTGTTTGCAGAGAATACATTCAAAAAAAGAACACAACGCATAAAAAATTAGAGCAATGCTGAAACAAAAACATAGCCACAAAGCAATGCAGGCTAAATCCTCATTAGGGGAATGGTAGCTTTGCTGGACATGTCAAAAAGTACAGGAAGAAAAATAAATTGTTGGAACAGAGTGGCATATAATTTGGTACCTGCATGGATTTGGTACCGCACCAAGCGTGGAACAGAGTGGTATAAAATTCGGTACCTGCAATTGAACACACCTTTTGAATCCTATATATGCAGATACTTTCAGATCAGAGATAGCTGAAAGTACTCACAAAAAAGCCAGAAAGGGGAGGATCCACAGGGGGAGGGGACGTCGAAGGATGCTGCCGCCGGGATCAAACTGAAGACGAGCGCCGCCGCCGGTCGGGGAAGGAAGAGTCTCCACCGCAGTTGGGGAGGGGAGGGAGCCTCCGCCTACCCTGCAAGCCCGCCAGTGGATGGAATGATGGATGCCGCTAGCGTCGGTGGTGGGGCCGGCCCTAGGCGGCGCGGCATCCGGCTCCGGCGAGGCCTGATCCGCCGCTGGCGCAGGTAAAGGAGGCGGCAGTGCCTCCACACGCCGTCGGGAGGGCGACGGAGAAGGGCGCCGCCGTCACAGCCGGGTGAGGGGTTGGGGATGCCGCTGCCGTCGACGGGAAACAGGGTGGGGGGCAGGGTGGTCCGCGGCTGGTCGCGGGGCCCTGCAGCAGAGCCGCGCAGCCGGCAAAGGGTGGGGAGGCAGCGAGGAGGTTGGATCGGACCAGAGGCAGGCGCGGCGGCGAGCAAGGGCGGGGAGCCACCGGCGGTGACGCGCGGCGCCGTCAGGAAGGCGTGCGGACGGGTTTCTGGAAAATGGAACCGCAAACAAATCGTGGCGGTGGGCAGCTTCGAGCTGATATGAGAGCCGAGCTCGTGGGTGTATGGGTCGGGCCCATGAGGCTCGGGTCCGAACTGCGGGCAGGCCTGTTTGCGGGTGTGCTAAAAAAGAAGCTGGGGACTGAATGTATTTGGTACCGGGTTCCATATATCAATACTATATATATATATATATATATATATATATATATATATATATATATATATATATATATATATCTCAATCCATACACACATATATATAAGAAAGACATAATCAAATATATATCATATACATATATATACATCGATTCATATATACAAGTTTTACCAAACCTAAAAAAGATTTGGGGGACTGAATGTATTTGGTACGGGTTCCATATATCAATACTATATATATATATATATATATATATATATATATATATATATATATATATATATATATATATATATATCTCAATCCATACACACATATATATAAGAAAGACATAATCAAATATATATCATATACATATATATACATCGATTCATATATACAAGTTTTACCGATCGATCCATTTGTTCATATCCAACCAGTACTAGTTAATTACAACTTCCATATAAAAATTGCGAGCTATATGTTGATTTGGATGAAGATAGTCCTTAAGCTCTAGCTCTTCCCATCTCCTTAGCGGCACAAACTCCGGAAATTGACCCTAGCTCTTTGTCCCACATTGAAGTACCGGTGGCCTTCATGAACTACCATGTCTAGAACAAACTTGCGGATGTGCGCTATCGTGCGTCCCGAACCGCATCTCGTCGGTTGCCTTTTGTAGTACCCCTTTCCACTTGTTCTTTGAGTCCTTGAGCGCCGGTATTTGGATTTGTACCTTTTGCGGGCCCCGAGGAACTCACGGGCGAAGAATCCATACAAGTTTGATCCGTATGGTTGTTTTTGAGGCACCGCACACAATAAACCGGTGTTATTAGTAATATCGGGCAATAGCTAGGTAGTCGAACTAAGAAAAACTATGTTTCATTTACGCATCGGGAAATCTCGCTTGATTTTGAGTGTATCTCCATTGCGCTCCTTACATACGGGATCGTCGATCCCAGCCAGTTCGAATCCTTCAAGTAGTGCTTGTAAGCTGCATCGAAATGCACTATATTGTCAACGATATATGATATTCGACTCTAGTAATTGAATAAGGAGTTCATCGATCACTTACAATCTCAAGATTTTTTCGAATTGTCGGTAGCCGTGCGAGTTTGAGCCTTGTAGTGAGTCAAAGACAACGGCCCTCCCGCCCTGAAGAAAGATCATGAAACAGATCCAATGTCCCACGAGCCCTATTCCATATTGGTAAGGCGCGAATACATCGATACCCATTTTCCTTGACCTTTTTTCATTCTTTGATATGACGTACTCTGCTACCTCCAACTTCTTAGCTCTTGCGTTACGATCCCGAGATCTTCTGTCTTTCCTCGTCCGTCAAGTTCACCAAGTCGGGATGGTCCTTTCTTAGATTATAACCGATGATCGCCTCTCATTAATGTTATTTGGAGAGAGGTAAATAATACCATTCTTTAACTTATGGCTGCATCGGCGCTCAACCTACAAGGACATGTGGCTGTGGCATAGGTACCTTTGAAACAAAGAATCTATATACGGATGCAAGGGACATGTGCAAGTAAAATTGCGCTTACATCGCAAACAAGTTGACTTGGGCAACGTCAATGTCCTGTCGACGAAGTAGTCTCGACATGTCTTCGAATGTAACCAAGAACTGGACATCGATGTGGTAGTGGAAGCACTCCTTAGGAAGAAGGACACCGAAGCTATGCAATCCACGCTTTGCGCACTCTATGTACCACGCATGGAACTTCAGGAGTCTCCTAGTCCTCGGCATCGATGAGCCGGGCCTTTGGGATCATGAACTTCCCAAACTCGAACGAGCCGGGGCATTCGGTCGAGACAAACCCGACATAAGGTGGGGATTTTGGCCTGCAAAAGCGGCGGCACAAATGTTAGCTACGGTTGCGAAAAGAAGTAGCTAATAACATAGTACAACTTCGTTGTTTCAGTGGGGCATACCTTTTGGATCGAACATCTAATGCGGGGGCCTCTTGGGTTTAGGGTACTTGTCGGCTACGACCTCCTCTTCATCGAATGTCGGCTTCTTCGGTGGTGGAGGGCATTTGCTAGGTCCAGCTCCTTTACGCTTCTCGGCTTTTGAGGTGTTGTCCATTGGAGGCCTTGAGTGTAGATGGGTGTCTCGTTCCCTATTCTCTCCTCGGGACACGGCAACGTGTTTTCGCCGGTTGCTTCCTCGTATATCGGCTGCCCCTCATGTGCGGCTCACGAGGTGTCGGCTCCCGAGGTGTCGGCTCCTTAGGCTCCTCGGGTGCGGGCTCCTCGTGTGCCGCCTCCTTGGCGCCTGGGGTGTCGGCTCCTTCGGTGTCGGCTCCTTAGGCTCGTCTTTTGCCGGGTCCTTAGCGAGGGTCGCTTTGGAACCATGAGGAGGTCGTTGCCTCCACCATCCCCACCATCTTCATCATCATCGGAAGAGTCACCATAGGGGTCGGTGGCGTACTTTCGGGTCATTCTTTGTCTTCTTTGGTGTACCAGGAAGGTGAAGTCAATTTTGACATCTTGACACAATGTCCACCTTCGGCCACGATGCGTTGTAACCGCAGGCGGTTCCTAGAGTCTTGGCGTCGTTATGACCGGGATAGTCCAGCTCCGATCTTCATGTTACGGTGCCACGTACCCAATGTTGACTTGGCACGATACGGAGGGATCTCGTGGCGCCGTACTCTTTGCAAGATCCGGGAGGAAATACCACCCCCTCGGCCCCTTGGCTTCCTCTTGCCCAACTTGCCGGCGGTATCAACATTATGCCTTTGTGTCTCTTCGGTGATATCATCCGCAGGGGTCTGTCGGTCAACGGCCAGAGGTTCTTTGGGGTGGGTAAGCGGCATACCGGCGTTAGCGGAACATCGGTTCGGACTTCGACCATCCGGGGTCGTTGCTTTCGTGAGGGCCTCTTTGATGGACTGGGTGATCATTTCTTTGCAAGGCCTCATCACGGCCTTCTGTCTTAGACCCTCCTTGTACCTCTGCCGCCGTGTGATGCGGGCAAAGATCCGACCGCCACGAGTCCACCGTCGCCCAACTCTTCCCCGAGCTCATGCCACGACGCCGCCGCGATGCTCGGGGTTTCCAAGGCCAACGTCGGCAAGATCGTGTCCTTTAAATCGATTGAGGGTAGACATTAGTCGCCGGTGGTCCACATCGCTGTAGGTACATGGGTCCCGGCTGTTCTATCCGATCAACCATGTGCATCATCGGGTGTGGCATAATGTCAAGAACGGCGGTGGGAAACACATCTCTATCGGCACATTGTTTCCACGATGAACTCTTTCGGTAGAGGGGAGATCTGCTTTTGGCAATTACCTTACGGTTGATTTGGTTAAAGAAGTATGACAACCTTGTGACCACCATCTTCACGTATTTTGGACCGAATAGCTTTGATCACAATTGGAAGGAACACCGTCGACATGATGATGTGAGCATCATGCGCGTTGAAGTTCGTCCCGTGGAGGTCTTTCATGGATACCGGACTCTTGATGTTGGAAGAGAAACCCGTCGGTACCTTTATACCCCGAATCAACCGGACACATAGCCAACTTCTCATCTCTTGTTAGGTTGTAGGCCGCACGGGGAGTTGGACTTTACCGTTCGGAAGCCGTGTAGCGTGAATTTCGGTCGGATGCCCATGTCAACAAGATCCCGACGCGTGACTTCACACCATCCTTCGTCTTGGTCTTGATATCCATCGGGAGAGACCGATCGTGCTTTCGAAGACATTTTTCTCAAGGTGCATCGATCGATCGCATGGGGTGTATGCAGTATCTTCGATTACTTTAGATACTTGAAGAAGATTGACTTCTTCTTGAAAGGAACGGCTGGAGGCGCCGTCCTCCAATTTATCCCTCTTTTCGCTTCTTTGTCTTGGAGGTGCCATCTTCACGATCATCGTCTTTCTTCTTCTTCTTCTTTCCAAACTCGCACTCCAAGTCCTTCACCATGTCAAACACCTTCGGACCATAACTAGTCGGTCGGGGGTGAGGTTTCGACTTCGCCCTTGTTGTCAAAGTACATATTCATTTTGCATCTCGTACCTATGCTTACTGCAGAGGAAGCGTCACGTGTTCCATGTACACGATTTTGGTGGATCCCTTGGGTAAGTGGAGAGGGTTTCTTCGATGCAAGCTACTGTGAAAGCGATCTTCCCTTTAATGCGCCCGATAATGAAAAAAAAGGCCGAGGGGGTAATCGGTGATGGTGACAAAGATGATGGCACGAAGAGTAAACTTACGCTTCAGATGCGCATCAACCATCGACCCCATCATCAAACAAACACGCGATCTCCTCCATGAGCGGCTCCGGGAACACATCTATATCAAGGTTTGCGGGGCTTGCCGGTCCGAGAAATGAGCATGGTGAGCAAAACATACCCGCGCTTTTGACAAAGATGTGGAGGTAGATTGTACATGGTGAGGACGACCAGGCCACATCTTTGTGTGTGCTTTGCTTTCCAGTCACGAATGGGTTCATTCCATCGGTACTCAACGCGAATCGAACGTTCACGGGCTCCTCTGCAAAGTCGGGTAGGCGACGCCGAAGTCTTGCCACCGCTAGCATCCGAAGGGGTGCCGTAGCTTCCGATCATCCTTTACACGATCGCTAGATGCATGCCGTGTCATGTGCTTAGCATCCTCGGGGTTCCCATAGAGAGCCCGCAGCGTCGATGTGGGAAGGTACCACATTGAGTATTTGGGCGTTTCCTCTGCGTGTAGCCTTCCTCTTCCTCGCCCTGCGTCGACATGATCTTCTTTTGCGGCGGACCTTTGGTTTTCTTCGCCCCTTTCTTTTTTTTTTCGCCGGTCCCCGCTTCCTCATCGAGCTCATCGTCCACGCGACATCGGCATTCCGCTTGTATCGACTAAGCGCCCACGGTCGCGGACAAGCGGTCAAATTCTCGTCTTGATCGCCCGCCCGATATAGGATACGATGGTTGGGGCAGGCATCGAACTTCTTCACTTTCATCGCCACCGGCGGATCAACTTCTTAGCACGACGATCGTATTAGCGGGAACCTTGTTAGGCGTTGGATACGTGGAGGCGGGTAACTACGAGCTCATTGAAGCTAGTGTCGAGACCCGACCCATGACCGAGACTTCAACATCGGCAAATTGGGTTAAAACTCGGCGCCGTGCAACCCCCCGGACTGTCTTTGTAAAGCGGATCAATTCTTCATCTGCTTCATCCGTTTGAAGTTCTCCAACCATCTCGGGCAGCCAAACAAAATATCATCCTCATCGAAGTCGGTTCACCAAATCTTCAAAAACCCGGACATCCTCGGGCCGCATCATAGGATTCTCTCGCCGCCGTCCCCTCCACCACCACCACCGCCATCGCCGTCATCGCCGGCGTCGGTAGATGCTTTCGAACAAATCGATGGAATTGGACCGGTGGTGGACTTTTCGGTATCTTGGATCGGCCGGGGGCCTGTAACCGGATCGGCCCGGTGGATCGAAGGGTGGAACTTCTTCGCCGTGAAAAGTCCGGACCAAATAGTCACTAACGAAGCCATGCATGATTAGGTGAGATCGCACCACGATGTCGAAAAACGCCAGATTCTTGCATTTTGCAAGGACGGATAATCAGGCTCGTTGAATTATCTCATTTGTGTTGCTTCGCCGAGCAACAAACTTCTTCACCTCATCATAGTATTTGTCATCAACCCTCTTCATCTCATACATCCGGTGGGCTCGGTGCCTCTCCATCCCGATCCTCGCTCTTCCAAAAACCTTAGTGCCGTTACATAGTACTCAAACCAAAAAAAAAAGAAGAAGAAGTTCCACCATAGATCTAGATCTAGAGAAAGGCGTTTTTCTCTCTCCTCCATGGATCTAGATCTAGAGAGGGGATGAAAAAGAGGAAAAAGAAAGATGAAAAGAGGCATTTACCGACCAATTAGTGTCTTCTCCTCCCCAAATCAAAGCCAAAAGACCCAAATCAAAGTTTTTGTCAAAATTTTGGTCAAACCCCCCACACCCCCACAAGTTGGAAGAGGAAGATCCGTGGAGGAACATGAAGGGCGGCCGCCCAAATTTTATAGGCCTCGGGCCTTTTGCGTGTGGGCGCCCTAATTTGCCCCGCCACGCCAAAAGAAGGGAGGACGCGCGGGCGGGCGCGCAACGCGCCCGCCACGCACAATGCGTGGCGGGCGCGCTGGGGCGCCCGCCACGGTTAAGATCATCTTTTGCGTAGGCGCCCGCCACGTAAAAGTCGTTGTCCCCTGACGGCGTAGAGGCGAGATCATTTCCGTGGCGGGTGGGAAATGTGCCCGCCACTTTAAAATGATCCGGCCCCGCCGAAAATCAAATCGGTACTAGTGTGCACTACAGGAACTGCCTCTTTGCCGGCGTAAAACTCTTTGCCGAGTGCCAAATATCGAGGAGCAACACTTTCGCAAAGGGGAACCTCGGCATCACAAGCTTTTTACTGAGTGTCTCGCTTCGACAAAGATGCGGACACTTTCAAAGAAAGGGTCTCCTTTGCCAAGTGTTGGCGCCTCAGCAAAAACTAATTCTCGGTAGACAGCCAAGAGCCGAACGCGTTGTCCGCGTCGTTGTCTTTGCCAAGTGCCAGCCATTTGGCACCCTCGCAAAGCTCTACACATTTGCCGAGTGTCCGCCCAACTTCCACTCGGGAAAGAGGGGATTTGCCGAAAGTGCTAGCAATTGTCACTTTCGGCAACCAATTTTTTTTGATTTTAACTTCGAATTTTTTTCTGTAGCTTTACTATACTCCATGTCCAAATTTGGAAAAAAGTTTCATACTTTTACTATATTTATTTAATTTACCTTTTTTATTTGAATTTCTTTTCATAACTCAAATTTTAACAAGTCATTCGAATAATGGAACTAAATGAATGGAGAAATGATATTCTTGCTTGTGAGTATAATGTGAGGCCTAGGGACACACCCAAAAAATCGAACATCTTGTGCGCGAAACATGTTGATTCACTTTTGAGTGAATTGTTTTTAAATTCTATAAAAACCAAACGAAGTCTGAAAATCATGAAATTTGTCGAGTCGTCGTGATATCACATGTATAGACTGTGATTTAAATTTAAGAATGTTTTGTAAAACGTGGCATTCCGGATGGCACAAACCACAACACCTCGTCTCAACATTTACTGGTGGCTACGTGTTTGAGTCTTGTAGATGAGAATGGCCTTGGGAGTAGGGAGAGCTCGTGGAACACTGTAGTGCTAGTGAACTCAAGGACCGCATATGTTGTCCTTCACTCCTTCATGTGCGCCCAGCCATACCGTCGTCGTCATGGCTCCATGCCGTGGCCCGTCCTGGACTGTGAGGTGAGTTGAGATGAGAGGGATGGAACAACAAATCCACCCACGGCCGTATACCATGCTATCGAGCTTAGTTTTTTGCTCGTGCAAAACCAACGTTTTATCTCTAACCGGTCAACGGTTTCTTTGGCAGGCGTTCGCTGCACCTGCACCTCTACCACCAGTACCAGGCTATAGGCCAGTACGTGCCAAACGTCTGGCCCTCGACAAAGATGATGTGCCAGTTGGCGCCCGCCGGCTATCCAATTTGGTTGGGAAAAAAAACTTTGCCGAGTGCCATATCCGGTAGCACTCGGTAGAGACAGGCCCTTGAACTAAAATGGAATTAAGGCAATTGAAGAAAAATGCCTTTAATTAACGGACGTGTTGTAGTGTATGTTCTTTCTTTCTTTTTTTTTTTTTTTTTTTTTTTTCCGAAAGAATGTTTTGTTGAGCGCCTTGGGCATCAAAACAAGATGGTGAAGAAATTCTTTGAGATGTCTATAGTATATGTGACTAATCCTCCTTATTAGAAGCGAAGGGTAGCTTGTAAGTAGGCACCAAGCACTGACACCCATAAGTGGTGGTTATATCTAGTGCTTCATACATATTATATGCATTCGTTCATTTTTAATAACCACGTCTTAGAATGGATATCCATGAACAGGAGGATTGGATCGAAAGCTGCGGCGACATTACATTAATCAATGATTGGTATGCTACAAGCCAAATATTGGGAACTATGCATCTACACAAGCGTGTCGAGTATTGCTTGTCAATTTCTTGTGACACAATTGCACCTAAAAAGGACACTGTATACGAGTACATCACAAGACACTGGTTACTCAACACAAGACATCTCATTTATTTATTATTAGATATATATTGAGTAGGATACTACTCAGTAGATTCATACATATATGAAACCAACCATGGATGGAAGTTCAGATATTACACTCACTCACACATTATTCAACTGATGCTTGCATGCCTTTCAGTCTGTCGTAAGAGATGGTTCATCGGCAACGATGTCTTCACCGGACTCGTCATCGTGCTCGTATACGATAATGGCACGTTCCACTCCTGGTGATCGGTTTGGAGATGGATCATCGCCAAGTTCTACTACAGTTATCTGAAAATTATCTCCCTTTTGTGCCCGGATTGTGTTAATTGCGTATTGAATGGTCTCGCCAATCAGATCACTCCACTCTATAGGCGCCATGTGGTCACGTTTCTCTCTTTTTGAAACTGTTATAATAACAATAAGAATCAATAACTAGGCAATATTGACATATAATCAGTAAAAAATAAGCATGTTGTTTCGAACTAATGCTATCACACCTCCATACTAATAAGTAGATGTCTTAATTTAATGGAATACACACCGAAGGAGCTGCAAACAGTTTACTAAAATGTTTAAAGGAATTTTCTTGAAAGCAAAAACTAACAAAGAAATGCATGAAAACCTGCAGAGAAGAAGAAGAACGCGGTAGCTTGTGGCAATGATATGTGCTCTTTGTATATGTGTTTATATATACACACTGAGATCTATATAGCTGCTTGTTTCTTCTCGGTGAAAATAATGCAAGGGTTTTGTGACATCATCGTATAGCTGTCAATAACTATAGCAGAAAACATCATCTTTCATTTGAAAATAATGCAAGGGTGCTGTCAATAACTATAGCTGTCGACCATAACAATACATAATTTGTACATAATAACAATGCATGTTATCTGCTAGCTTTGATTTATTAAACATCTTCATGTGCTCCTACTTAGTAACGGTCGTGTATTCTTCTCCTGTTTCGCAGGGAGACAGCTGAATGCACATAGTTTACACAGCCCGTGACTCAAACAATATTCGTCAAAGCAATGTTTATACGCAAGCATGTGCGTGAATAATAACAAGAAGAACACATGTATGTGCAAGCATGTGAAGCGTGATAATTAATGACAAAAGGTATGGTTCTTGCACCAAAAACTTACTTTACTAATTAGAAGCTCTAGCATTAATCTCACGGTGAGAAAAAAATCAGAACTCTTAAAATGCTCATAATAATGAACTATGTATCGATATAAAATATTACGGCGCCTAATGACAAGGCGTTAGTGCATATAAGCACTAGCCACATCGATGATAAAACAAAGCCATACGACCCATCCATGGCTTATTCCGACCACCCCTGACTCCGAGCGGGCGCTGTGACAGAGCCGACCAATTTATAAGAAATCAAGTATAATTCGCGAATCGCCAAGCAATCGCAGTCTACACTTGAGTCCATATAAACCCGTATTTTGGAAATCTCAGAGTGATTTCAAACTCATCCGCAATAACAACAGGATCGTTGAGCTCGGTAGTAAAATTCGCAGGTATTTCAAACCAAGTTCGATATATTAAACATCGAGTGCGAGGTATAATTTATTACAAACTCAGGTTCAAGTACGTAAGCAGTAGTTTTGAAAAACCAAATAGTCTTTTTAGCTTAAAAAACAAATATAAGATAGTGCCAGTAGATAGTCATCCCCGCAATAAAGATGAGACAGGGGATATAGATTTGCCTTGCCCCCGGCCTTACTCTTCATCAACAGGAAAGCAGACAAGTCTTACAATAACCATGGTACACATGCTCACCGCAATAACGGGGAATAAAACCCTCGAAAGTACGAAATACTCGCCTAGACTTACCCGCACAAAATAAAATAAAAGACTCCAAGGATCATGCTTGGCTTTATCCGGGGTTTAGCCGACTCACCTTTAATTTCAAAAATAAAGTTGTTTATTGAGCCTACTCATACTACTTGTACTTTTCCAAGTTAAAAGGGTATTTATTTATTTATAACCATAGGTCCCTGTATAGTCAAGATTAATCATTGCTCAAAGATAGTAAAATAAAAGATAAGTAACTTGATCGTAATTAACAAAGAACACATGGTAATAACATATATTGTGATATTAAGACTACGATGTCGCTGAAGCATCCCGGTTCTCACCGTCCCAGAGAGATGGCGATTCGAATCGATTGCAAACCACCGGGCGAATACCCCGCCATAAACCAGGTCTACTTTGCAAAGGCAGACCCGATCACTCCTCGGATGTTACGGACGTAAAGTCACGGTCCCTGCCGGCTACCCCTCCTTCTCGGGCCGCCAAGTGAGCTTAACAACTAAGACGACGCCTGCGGCGCGATCTTCTTGCGCCCAATCATTTCCCCAACTACCATCACCAAAGGAGGAGCGCATACAGCCGTGCAAAGCCGCCCCTAACATTCTCACGAAGCCGTGGCTCACCACCTCGCTGAGCCTACTATATGAATGTGTACTTTCAACTTCCCGACCACGCCCGACAAAGGGTAAGTCCTTAATTGATCGATGGAAGGACCACAATATCCATCCGATCTAAGCATGTTTTATTTAGTCGTTCTCAACAACGCCTTGACAATCACCCATGTGATTGTTCACAACATTTCCTCAAGTGACCGGAATCATCAAGCATCGCAATCATGATACCGAGCATTAACCTAGACCTCTATATAGGATAGGGCAACTTTCAACAAGGATCATAATGCATCAACGGTTTCAACCATTTTCCTGACTTAATGCATGAAACATATAAAGGACACAAGTCAAATTAATTGAAGAAAGTAGGAAAGTCAGAATGGTCCGGGGCTTGCCTCGCAGAACGTCGGCCGAACGTGCTCTCGACACTCAATCGGCTCGCCCGGTTCGACCCTTCTCCTTCGGTGACTCCTCCGACTACACTCCCGGATGGAACAGCTCCCCTGCCGGCTCCTCGATCAGCTCCTCCAACACTTCCCCCGATCCACGAGATGATGCATATGATGAAGAAAAGATATGATTACGATTACATGAATATCAACTTGCATAAAGCAAAATATGTATGATGGATGGATGCTTCATGATGCAAGCTATTAGTAAGTGTATATATCTCTTCTATAGAAACACAATTAATTCTACACAAGAAACCCTAATAACCTACATCAATCAAGCACCACGACTTACTAATCAACGAAAAAATGACAGCTCGACATGCTATCACTAAAACAGTCACATAATAAGAGAGAGTTCTACAACTCCAAATTCAGTGAACTAGGACTCTATGGAAAGCTAACAATATTTCCTACAAAACATTCCACATCACCCAGAACTAAATCTGAACCTAACAGCCTCGAAATTAAGGAAAACGGAGACTCTGTTTTCAACTCAAACCTAACTTACAACCTTCATAACTTGCAAACTACTCATGCAAACCTTATCAAAACTTGACCAGCAGGTAAAACCAAGTAATTATCTATCAAATAAATCTACTGGACAAGCCAAAGAATAAATTAAAGCACATAAAATGATAGGCCCTATCAAACACTACACATGCACACTATAAATATATAAAATGCTAGGAACAAGAAAATGTCAAAACTGTTAAGCTGACCAAAACCAAGCTCACTAACAGATCCTATTCATGCTAGGAACACATAATAAAAATACTAACACACACTTCCTTCATATAAACATGTATTTCTAGTCTATTTTCCATGCACCATAAATATGATAAATACATAACTACTTCAAAAAATTCTACAAAAATTACCAGAGCATCTTACTGGAATATAACAGCTACCATAAAAATTTCATGGCAAGATCATGCCTACACTGCTCTACACAAAAATGACAAGTTGACACCAAATCTATGCATGAAAATACTTTTGTACTATGAAAAGTGTCAGACAACAGATTTATGAGTATGATAAGCTTCTAAAACCTACCAAACATAAGCACACCAAGTCTCACATCCAAAACCCTAACATTTATTTTTCTATGAATTTCTAAAGATCACCTTGCACAAAGCACATAAATAGAAAATCACATTTCTTCTACAGAACATACCATGCATGATATTTTTCCTGATTCTACTCACAAAATTAGGAACATTTTTTGTACAGGAAGCATATTTTTATCTGCACCAATTAAAAGATATGATTTTCCTCAATTTCCATGCATTTATCGCCATAAATAAAACTCTATATAAAAGTTCTCAGAAAATAGGGTTTCATAATTTTATACTGTAGCCTATGACCTAACAAGCATGACAAAATTTGTTTCACTCAAAAAATTCATCCAAATGACCAAGTTATGAATTTCTAAAGCTTTTCAAACAAACTGGAAAAATAGAAAAAGAAAAGGAAAAATAAAAATCGGCGGGGCCCGCTTTCGTCGATGAGACGTATCAGGAACAGCGGTGGATCGGCGGCGAATTTCGCGGCGATGACCAAACTAGGCAACCGGGGCCTAGCCTAAACGCATCTACGCGACGAGAGGTGGTCACGATGGTGCCCTTGGTTTGCACCGAAACCGATCAAACGACGGCGACGACGGCAGACGGCTGCTCCAGGGCGGGCGCGCGAGTGACGGCGGACCGGCCATTCTCCGGTGAAAGACGGCGAACCAGAGGCCGCGTTTTCGACTCTAGGACACCTAACTAAGACATGCAAGCAGGTTTGGGACTCAAACTGAAAGCAACGACGCGGCGACAAACCAAACGCGGCGGCCACGGGCAGCACGCTTCGGCGAGGGCGCGTCCCGGCCAAAATGGCGGCGGATCTACCTCAACCACCTAGCTCGAGACCTCAAGCACCTCTAGGCGACTCTAAAACCGGTAAAAGCGGCCTAAGCTTCGATCCATGAGCTCCCCGCGACGCCTTGCCCCCCAACGGCAAATCATGGCGGGCTCCGCCCTTTCGGCGCTTCGGCGGAAATGGGGTCCTCACCGCGGTTTTTACCTTGATTCGTCGATGGCTTTTGCGTGAGCGCGATGGAGCGGAGCTAGGGGACGAGGTTTGGCGAGCTTTGGCGCGACGGTGACGGGGGGATGCGGCGGCGGAGCTTATGGACGGCGGCGCTGGAAAAGCGGCCGGCGCGTTTCCGCGTGGGAGTGGAGTGGGTGGGCGGGGCTCGGGGAGTGAGGCTAGGGTTAGGGCAGGGCGTTGGCCGCGGCTTTTAAGGCGCATGGGTGAGCTGGCGCGCATGTCCGGCCGCATATCGGCGGGCGTCGGCGCTGTGGGCCACGCCGCCTCGCCATTTGCCGGCCGACAAAAGCCGCCGATAGGTCCCCCCTTCCCTCGCTTTTCTCGAGTCGCGTCGGTTTTGGCCTGTGCATCGAGATTCGTGTGGTATTTGGAAAAAGTCAAAACATCAACTTTGTAGAGAATTTCATAAGCTACAAAAACACTCAATATGAACTTTTTCTAATTCGGCCTAGATTTGGAAATAAAAATTAAAACAGCAAGGTCAACTCAAACCATTCAAAAACAGAGTTTGAATTCAACTCAAATTTGACCCAAAACTGTTGGGCACTATTTGAACCAATTCCAAACCTTTTCACAAGAAACTCATAAAAGATCATTTGTTCTACATAAAAAGTACTTCATTTCATCTATAGAAACTTTTTGCTAGAAACCACTCTATCATGCACTTTTGAAAGGAGTTTCAAAATGACTCAAAAGAGGTTTGACACTCTAGGGCTAATTTATAAAAATTTTCTAAATTGAAACTCAAGCTCAAACATGGTCCTAAATTATGTCAAAAATATATCTAGGCACAATCTAGGTCCAAAACATCATTATAGCAAAGATCCTATAGTAGCTAGATCAAACAAGCATGAAATGAGAGCAATTCAAAGTGAATGTTACAACAACATGATTATGCATGAAATGATGATCATGATATGCAAATGCTCATGCTTTCAAGATGCTTAACACCTAGGGTGTTACAGCGCCGCGCTGGGTTGACTCCTCCAAGGGGACTACCATCCCATCATGGCCGCCCCCGATGTGTGGGCCCATCTCAAAGTGACCCATGGGATGACATATCCGACTCCGCCCAGGCCCGGGGGTGCAGGTCCCATAACAACTGGCCCCACGAAGGAGATCTCCATCTCGCCCAACTCCCTAGAGGGGATCTGCCCTCGCTTCGATGGCATTATGCAAAATAGGCCCTCGACGCAGGCAAATGCGCGCATCAAAACCGCGTGTCCTTTTCCAACCGAGGCGGGTATGCCGTGGATGACTCGAGTCGCTTCCTCTGTTGGAATATGATCCGAATTATATGTGAGTCTTGTGGGGATGCACGGAGGGCCCATGATTTGGGTTATGTTTATTAGTGGATCTTGTTTCCATATTGGACTATGGTCGGTCCATCCTATAAATACATCTTGTATAAGCCACATGGGAAGACTTGGGATGCTCATTGTATTCTTCGCGTTCGTAAAAATCTCATCATATAGTGGAGATCGCTGGTTGGTTTCATGGTTTTTCTTTGGAAGGGTTTTCCATGTAAAATCTGTGTCTCGTGTTCGTCTGTTATTCCATTATTTCATAACAAATGGTATCAAAGCCAGGTTTCGGAGCTAAGTTTGAGCTGTGCTTAGGCTTAGTTGACATTACAGTTTAACTCCTAGTGACTTTTGGCATCGGGCGATTATTTATTATTGAAGTGAGTTGATCGATGATACTTCATTTGATACAAGATGGAATTCGTCTCAAGGTGGAGTTTGTTGGAATATGATCCGTGAATTTTCCACCATGTCGATCAAGTATGATATTCCTCAATTGGATCATGGCACAAGGTCCACTCTATGGCAAGTCAAGATGAAGGACTTAGGTGCAGCTAAGAAAATTCTTGGTATGGAAATTACTAGAGATAGAAAGGTTAATAAAGGTTATATTGAAAAGGTTCTTCAACGTTTCAATATGTATAATACAAAACCAGTGAGTACTCCATTATATAGCTGCACATTTCAGTTTATCCTCAGATTTATGTCTAGAGTCAGATGATGATATTGAGTACATGTCTAGAGTTCCATATTCCAGTGCTGTTGGTTCTCTTATGTATGCCGTGGTTTGTTCCCATCCTGATTTAACTTCAAATTTTTTTTCTGTAGCTTTACTACAGTATTTACTATATACTCCATGTCCAAATTTGGAAAAAAGTTTCATACTTTTTAAATATATTTATTTAATTTACCTTTTTATTTGAATTTCTTTTCATAACTCAAATTTTAACTTCAAGTCATTCAAATAATGGAACTAAATGAATGGAGAAATGATATTCTTGCTTGTGAGTATAATGTGAGGCCTAGGGACACACCCAAAAAATCGAACATCTTGTCTTGTGAAACATGTTGATTCACTTTTTTGAGTGAATTGTTTTTAAATTCTATAAAAAGCAAATGAAGTATGAAAATCATGAAATTTGACGAGTAGATCCTGATATCACATGTATAGACTATGATTTAAATTTAAGAATGTTTCGTAAAACGTGGCATTCGGATGGCACAAACTACAACACCTCGTCTCAACATTAACTGGTGGCTACGTGATGGCCACCGGTAAATGCGGCGCCCCACCTTTGAGTCTTGTAGATGAGAGTGGCCTTGGGAGTTAGGGAGAGCTCGTGGAACACTGTAGTGCTAGTGAACTCAAGGACCGCACTGTTGGCCTCCTGGTCCCAAGAAACCGGCGGCCGAATAGGGCCCGCATACGTTGTCCTTCACTCCTTCATGTGCGCTCAGCCATACCGTCGTCGTCGATGGCTCCATGTCGTGCCCCGTCCTGGACTGTGAGGTGAGGTGAGATGAGAGGGATGGAACAACAAATCCACCCACGGCCGTATACCATGCTATCGAGCTTAGTTTTTTGCTTGTGCGAAACCAATGTTTTATCTCTATCCGGTCGACGGTTTCTTTGGCAGGCGTTCGCTGCACCTGCAGCTCTAGCACCAGTACCAGGCTATAGGCCAGTACGTGCCAAATGTCTGGCCCTCGACAAAGATGATGTGCCAGTTGGCGCCCACCCGCTATCAATTTGGTTGGGAAAAAACTTTGCCATATCTGGCGGCACTCGGTAGAGACAGGCCCTTGAACTAAAATGGAATTAAGGCAATTGAAGAAAAATGCCTTTAATTAACGGACGTGTTGTAGTGTATGTTCTTTTTTTTTTTTTTTTTTTTTTTTTTTTTTGCTTCGGAAAGAATGTTTTGTTGAGGGCCTTGGGCATCAAAACAAGATGGTGAAGAAATTCTTGGAGATGTCTATAGTATATGTGACTAATCCTCCTTATTAGAAGCGAAGGGTAGCTTGTAAGTAGGCACCAAGCACTGACACCCATAAGTGGTGGTTATATCTAGTGCTTCATACAAATTATATGCATTCGTTCATTTTTAATAACCACGTCTTAGAATGGATATCCATGAACAGGAGGATTGGATCGAAAGCTGCGGCGACATTACATTAATCAATGATTGGTATGCTACAAGCCAAATATTGGGAACTACGCATCTACACAAGCGTGTCGAGTATTGCTTGTCAATTTCTTGTGACACAATTGCACCTAAAAGGACACTGTATACGAGTACATAACAAGACACTGGTTACTCAACACAAGACACCTCATTTATTTATTATTAGATATATATTGAGTAGGATACTACTCAGTAGATTCATACATATATGAAACCAACCATGGATGGAAGTTCAGATATTACACTCACTCACACATTATTCAACTGATGCTTGCATGCCTTTCAGTCTGTCGTAAGAGATGGTTCATCGGCAACGATGTCTTCACCGGACTCGTCATCGTGCGTTCATTCGTATACGATAATGGCACGTTCAACTCCTGGTGATCGGTTTGGAGATGGATCATCGCCAAGTTCTACTACAGTTATCTGAAAATTATCTCCTTTTTGTGCCCGGATTGTGTTAATTGCGTATTGAATGGTCTCGCCAATCAGATCACTCCACTCTATAGGCGCCATGTGGTCACGTTTCTCTCTTTTGAAACTGTTATAATAACAATAAGAATCAATAACTAGGCAATACTGACATATAATCAGTAAAAAATAAGCATGTTGTTTCGAACTAATGCTATCACACACCTCCATACTAATAAGTAGATGTCTTAATTTAATGGAATACACACCGAAGGAGCTGCAAACAGTTTACTAAAATGTTTAAAGGAATTTTCTTGAAAGCAAAAACTAACAAAGAAATGCATGAAAACCTGCAGAGAAGAAGAAGAACGCGGTAGCTTGTGGCAATGATATGTGCTCTTTTGTATATGTGTTTATATATACACACTGAGATCTATATAGCTGCTTGTTTCTTCTCGGTGAAAATAATGCAAAGGGTTTTTGTGACATCATCGTATAGCTGTCAATAACTATAGCAGAAAACATCATCTTTCATTTGAAAATAATGCAAGGGTGCTGTCAATAACTACAGCTGTCGACCATAACAATACATAATTTGTACATAATAACAATGCATGTTATCTGCTAGCTTTGATTTATTAAACATCTTCATGTGCTCGTACTTAGTAACGGTCGTGTATTCTTCTCCTGTTTCGCAGGGAGACAGCTGAATGCACATAGTTTACACAGCCCGTGACTCAAACAATATTCGTCAAAGCAATGTTTATACGCAAGCATGTGCGTGAATAATAACAAGAAGAACACATGTATGTGCAAGCATGTGAAGCGTGATAATTAATGACAAAAGGTATGGTTCTTGCACCAAAAACTTACTTTACTAATTAGAAGCTCTAGCATTAATCTCACGGTGAGAAAAAAAAATCAGAACTCTTAAAATGCTCATAATAATGAACTATGTATCGTATATAAAATATTACGGTGCCTAATGGCAAGGCGTTAGTGCATATAAGCACTAGCCACATCAATGATAAAACAAAGCCATACGACCCATCCATGGCTTATTCCGACCACCCCGACTCCCGGAGCTGGCGCCGCCTCGGTTGACTCCTCCAAGGGGGACTACCAACCCATCATGGCGGCCCCACGATGTGTGGGCCCATCTCAGCTGACCCATGGGATGACATATCCGACTCCGCCGACCCTCGAGTGCAGGTCCCATAACAAGCGGCCCCACGAAGGGGAGATCTCCATCTCGCCCAACTCCCTAGAGGATCTCTGCGCCTTGCTCGATGGCATTATGCAAAATAGGCCCCTCGGGCGAGGCAAATGCGCGTGCAAAAAAAGCGCCGTGTCCTTTCCAACTAGGGCGGGTATGCCGTGGATGACTCGAGTCGCCTCCTGTTGGAATATGATCCGAATTATATGTGAGTCTTGTGGGGATGCCTGGAGGGCCCATGATTTGGGTTATGTTTATTAGTGGATCTGTTTCCATATTGGACTGCAGTCAGTCCGTCCTATAAATACATCTTATATAAGCCGCATGGGAAGACTTGGGACGCTCATTGTATTCCCTGCGTTCTGTAAACTCTCATCATATAGTGAAGATCGCATTTGTTGCCCGTGGTTTTTTTTGGAAGGGTTTTCCATGTAAAATCATTGTGTCTCGTGTTCGATCTGTTATTCCATTATTTCATAACAAATGGTATCAAAGCCGGGTTCTGAGCTAAGTTTGAGCTGTGCTTAGCCTTAGTTGACATTACAGTTTAAGTCCTAGTGACTTTTGGCATCGGCGATTATTTATTATTGAAGTGAGTTGATCGATGATACTTCATTAGATACAAGATGGAATTCGCCTCAATGTGGAGTTTGTTGGAATATGATCCGTGAATTTCCACCATGTCGATCAAGTATGATATTCCTCAGTTGGATGATGACACAAGGTCCGCTCTATGGCAAGTCAAGATGAAGAACTTAGGTGCAGCTAAGAAAATTCTTGGTATGGAATTTACTAGAGATAGAAAGGCTAATAAAGGTTATGTTGAAAAGGTTCTTCGCTGTTTCAATATGTATAATACAAAACCAGTGAGTACTCCATTATATAGCTGCACATTTCAGATTATCCTCGATTTATGTCTAGAGTCAGATGATGATATTGAGTACATGTCTAGAGTTCCATATTCAGTCTTTGTTGGTTCTCTTATGTATGCCGTGGTTTGTTCCCATCCTGATTTAACTTCAAATTTTTTCTGTAGCTTTACTACAGTATTTACTACTCCATGTCCAAATTTGGAAAAAAGTTTCATACTTTTTACTATATTTATTTAATTTACCTTTTTATTTGAATTTCTTTTCATAACTCAAATTTTAACTTCAAGTCATTCAAATAATGGAACTAAATGAATGGAGAAATGATATTCTTGCTTGTGAGTATAATGTGAGGCCTAGGGACACACCCAAAAAATCGAACATCTTGTCGCGTGAAACATGTTGATTCACTTTTTGAGTGAATTGTTTTTAAATTCTATAAAAAGCAAATGAAGGTCGAAAAATCATGAAATTTGACGAGTCATCCTCGATATCACATGTATAGACTATGATTTAAATTTAAGAATGTTTCAGTAAAACATGGCATTCGGATGGCACAAACGACAACACCTCGTCTCAACATTTCTTGGGTGGCTACGTGATGGCACTACAAGAAATGTGTTGATACATGACGGTTTCCGGTGACAGGTTTCGAAACCTGCCATCTAATTTTAAATCTATGACGGTATGAAAATTTGGTGCTTGCTCAGGATGATCCGGACCGCCATCACCTATATAGTTGTTTGTGTAGTGGTCCGGTTAAGAAGAAACATCATAGAAATCGTAGGGTGACGTGGATCGTGAATGGTGACGTGGGACGGTGGGGTCAGTAGGTGAAACTGTAGCTTAGTTGTCTATTGTAATTTTAAAAAAAAGATATATCATTATTCGGGCTACTCTTAGTATTCGTCAAATCTTCACCCAACGGAAAAAACACTGCAAAAATAGAAAAAGATTATGCTTATATAGGAATTAAAAAAAAATTGGGAAAACATGTGCATAAATAGGAATTGAACTTGAGACCCGTAGAACAAAAACAAAGTGGACTAACCACTAGGATAGGACAGCCAGTGGTGCCATATTGTGGTGCTCTTATTATTTTTTCAGATATTGACATGCAAGCAAAATATAAAAAATTCTTTAAAAATAATAGTTGATTGGTATCGAACCTGGCACATTTGGTACAAAACCAAATGTAATGGGCATTTATGGGCTTAAACGTCAAAACTGTTCTGCTGGGCTTAGCCTGAAACTTTCTAACCATCGATTCAAGATCAAATGGCTCACACACTACACCACAACCCAATTGAACGTCTGACCAATGGTCGGTAAAAATATCGATATAGCGTTGGACGGTCGGTCGGCATTTCTCTGTAACGGACAGTTGGTCGCTATATCTTACTATTGAGACGTAAGCTTGGTCGCTATTTCTATTTTGATTTAGCGTTGGATAGTTGGTCGGCAAGATAACTCATTTATCGGTCGAACGAACGGTCGGTATATCGAATTGGGCCTACCCGTTCAAGATTTGGCGCTCTGTATGGAAAAAAACCCTAGGGACTCTCCAGAGTCCAGACTCTCCAATTTCCCCTCCCAGCCGCCACACACACACACACAGCCCAGACCACACACACGCACCAGCCAGAGCACGCACGCACCCAGCCGGCACACCGCCGCTGCCCCGTCGCGGCAACACAGCGCGGCTCCCGGCGCCCCGGGCGAGGCTCCCCGGCGCCCTCGGCCCCACGCTCGCTGCCCCCTGCGCTGCAACCCAGCGACTCCCGGAGCCCCGGCGAGGCTCCCCAGCGCCCTCGGCGAGGCTCCCCACCACCTCCCCACGCCGGCCATGGCGGATCCGGCGGATCCAACCCTAGCCATGGCAGATCAGGCCCCAGCCACGGCAGATCCGGTGGATCTGGCCCTGGTCATGGCACCTCCGAGGACTTGCTGTCGGCGCTGGGCAGCAACAGCGTCTCGGCACAGCCACCTCTCCGGTGAGCGGGACACAGATTGTTGTCACAGGTAGCGGATTCCTCAAGTGCTGAACCTGCTAGGCCAGACGCTTTTCTAGCCTCCTGGATGGTGGCAGTGCAGAGCACGAGGAGCACGTTCCTGGATCTGGAGGACTTCCGGGTAACAGCGCTGCGGGGATTCCACTGAGTCTTCGCCTACCCTGCCCCAATCTTCTTCGAGCATGGCATCGCCGTTGAGGCCACCAAGGTCCCCATGCCTAGTATTTCTCTTCCTATTAAAAGTCGTTTAATTAAGCAGCATGTTCTCCGTGTATATGTGAATCTACAAGGTGGATAGGATTTTGATCAAGGCATGGGCGACTCAGGATGTCCACTCCACTAAATTTTGCATTTTTGATGGAAACTGACTGTGATTTCACTGATTGCTAAACTCTTCATGAGTGCTAGTTTTTGATTAGGATTTCAGATAGATTTAGTAGAGCAATACAATGAACTAGCAGACTTATTGCGTAGACCTGAATGTGCACACAATAAAGGCAAATATGCAATTAGTACTTTGGGGTATTTGGAAGATGCTGGAAATTACCATCCTACGATTTATATGTTTTTAACTTGTCTATTCTGGATGTAATGAAAATTGTAATCTAGTTCCACAACACTAGACATTGCACCCCATTAAATATAAAAGAAGACTTCTCAGCTGAAACCCTAGGCGAAAATCACACTCCCTCTCCTGCCGCCCGTTCACTCCACACAGCTCTCTCCTCCCGTCCGACGCCGCTATCCCTATCTTTGGCGGCACGGCGCGCCGACACCCCCACCACCACCCTCCCGGGGCCCCCTCCCTTCCCTGCGGGCGAAGCGGCGCCCTCCCTTCACTCACAGACAAAAATGACTAACCCTTCGTGAATTGTTATGTCTGAAGGTTAGTTTCAATAATTAATTGGGAACCTTCTGTTACTTTTTTTAAAAAATTTGACTAAGCATTCCTCTAATGGTTGCTGATAGCCCATTCCTCTACTTCTGTGCTTAGTTCTTATACTATAAGTCACTTTGCAACACTCAAAAAGGTGGTGTGGCACAGGAAGTCTATCACGACTTGAAGGTATTTTTACTTGAACATTTTGATTTATATATGTGATCCAAACTGTTTGAATTGTGGGAAAGCATTATTTGGCTGCTGATACCTAAGCTTTAAATTCAATCTGCTCTCGAGGAACTGAAAAGAATTATACATGACAGAAATTAACTTGCCGTAGCAAGCATGACATACATGAGGCCTTCACTTTTCCTTAGTAGATAAAACTTAAGTAGACAATATTTAAGGACATATAGAGCCTGTTGATATATGCAAACAATTTGAGAAGTTATATTCATCAAGTTATTATGAATACCAATAGTTACAGCCTTTCAAGTACATATTTTAGGCCTTATGTGAAATCTATGCATCCTGAATGGCTTCAGTCTTTCTACTTGTAAAAGCGAGAATAACTTTGTTATGCTAATATGTAAAAGTATTCAGACTTTATTCTTGATATATGCTCACTTGAAATCACAAGTAGAGTGCGCTAATATGTGGATGACAGCAGCAAATGCACCATTGAGATTCTAGCTTAATTAACAAATACTTTAGTAGTACATGATATAGCAGAGCACATGGCGAAATGGATCTTTGTTGAACTAGTAGTGGATTACTCGGACAACCTTCGGTTTTATTCATTAGTATAGCAGCAGCTCATGCTTTTTTTCCTTTTTTTTTTTCACTGCAGTTCAGCAACCACAGCTGTAGGAGCAGATGGAGAGCAGCTACTCTAATGCAGGATGTCATTTCTTATGTATTGCACTCATTGTAGTCGATTCGTTTAATCTCAAGAACAATCCTTGTACTATGTATAATCTGCTTATGTACTATTAGCAGTCTTCTTGGTAACGGTTTTTGTTTTGTGGCATGAGTTGTATCTGAAGTTTGTAATAAAGAATTTGATTGTTGAAATGGATGAAATATGACTGATGTGTATAGGACCCTAGGTAGGGTTTTTTTTGTTTTCGAATTGTTATCGGTGATGTTCTATTTCGTCACTATATGCTGTAGTCGTCGTTTTTTTGTAAAACTTGCCGAACAGCTATTGCATGACGCATTGTGGTCGCCACCAATCCAGCAGCGTCTGTGGCGTTTTTTTTGAGCAAAGAAGGTTTATGGCGTAGATTCCATGACGGATTTCGAACCCTCATGGATACTTACCTATGACAGTTTTTAGAGCGTCTATGACCAATTGATAATGTCATGTATCAACACAATCCTAGTAGTGTGGCCACCGGTAAATGCGGCGCCCCACCTTTGAGTCTTGTAGATGAGAGTGGCCTTGGGAGTTGGGAGAGCTCGTGGAACACTGTAGTGCTAGTGAACTCAAGGACCGCACTGTTGGCCTCCTGGTCCCAAGAAACCGGCGGCCGAATAGGGCCCGCATACGTTGTCCTTCACTCCTTCATGTGCGCTCAGCCATACCGTCGTCGTCGATGGCTCCATGTCGTGCCCCGTCCTGGACTGTGAGGTGTGGTGAGATGAGCGGGATGGAACAACAAATCCACCCACGGCCGTATACCATGCTATCGAGCTTGTTTTTTCTGCTTGTGCGAAACCAACGTTTTATCTCTATCCGGTCGACGGTTTTCTTTGGCAGGCGTTCGCTGCACCTGCACCTCTAGCACCAGTACCAGGCTATAGGCCAGTATGTGCCAAACGTCTGGCCCTCGACAAAGATGATGTGCCAGTTGGCGCCCGCCCGCTATCCAATTTGGTTGGAAAAAAACTTTGCCATATCTGGCAGCACTCGGTAGAGACAGGCCCTTGAACTAAAATGGAATTAAGGCAATTGAAGAAAAATGCCTTTAATTAACGGACGTGTTGTAGTGTATGTTCTTTTTTTTTTTTTTTTTTTTTTCTTACGGAAAGAATGTTTTGTTGAGGGCCTTGGGCATCAAAACAAGATGGTGAAGAAATTCTTGGAGATGTCTATAGTATATGTGACTAATCCTCCTTATTAGAAGCGAAGGGTAGCTTGTAAGTAGGCACCAAGCACTGACACCCATAAGTGGTGGTTATATCTAGTGCTTCATACATATTATATGCATTCGTTCATTTTTAATAACCACGTCTTAGAATGGATATCCATGAACAGGAGGATTGGATCGAAAGCTGCGGCGACATTACATTAATCAATGATTGGTATGCTACAAGCCAAATATTGGGAACTACGCATCTACACAAGCGTGTCGAGTATTGCTTGTCAATTTCTTGTGACACAATTGCACCTAAAAGGACACTGTATACGAGTACATAACAAGACACTGGTTACTCAACACAAGACACCTCATTTATTTATTATTAGATATATATTGAGTAGGATACTACTCAGTAGATTCATACATATATGAAACCAACCATGGATGGAAGTTCAGATATTACACTCACTCACACATTATTCAACTGATGCTTGCATGCCTTTCAGTCTGTCGTAAGAGATGGTTCATCGGCAACGATGTCTTCACCGGACTCGTCATCGTGCTCGTATACGATAATGGCACGTTCCACTCCTGGTGATCGGTTTGGAGATGGATCATCGCCAAGTTCTACTACAGTTATCTGAAAATTATCTCCCTTTTGTGCCCGGATTGTGTTAATTGCGTATTGAATGGTCTCGCCAATCAGATCACTCCACTCTATAGGCGCCATGTGGTCACGTTTCTCTCTTTTGAAACTGTTATAATAACAATAAGAATCAACAACTAGGCAATATTGACATATAATCAGTAAAAATAAGCATGTTGTTTCGAACTAATGCTATCACACCTCCATACTAATAAGTAGATGTCTTAATTTAATGGAATACACACCGAAGGAGCTGCAAACAGTTTACTAAAATGTTTAAAGGAATTTTCTTGAAAGCAAAAACTAACAAAGAAATGCATGAAAACCTGCAGAGAAGAAGAAGAACGCGGTAGCTTGTGGCAATGATATGTGCTCTTTGTATATGTGTTTATATATACACACTGAGATCTATATAGCTGCTTGTTTCTTCTCGGTGAAAATAATGCAAGGGTTTTGTGACATCATCGTATAGCTGTCAATAACTATAGCAGAAAACATCATCTTTCATTTGAAAATAATGCAAGGGTGCTGTCAATAACTATAGCTGTCGACCATAACAATACATAATTTGTACATAATAACAATGCATGTTATCTGCTAGCTTTGATTTATTAAACATCTTCATGTGCTCCTACTTAGTAACGGTCGTGTATTCTTCTCCTGTTTCGCAGGGAGACAGCTGAATGCACATAGTTTACACAGCCCGTGACTCAAACAATATTCGTCAAAGCAATGTTTATACGCAAGCATGTGCGTGAATAATAACAAGAAGAACACATGTATGTGCAAGCATGTGAAGCGTGATAATTAATGACAAAAGGTATGGTTCTTGCACCAAAAACTTACTTTACTAATTAGAAGCTCTAGCATTAATCCCACGGTGAGAAAAAAAAAATCAGAACTCTTAAAATGCTCATAATAATGAACTATGTATCGTATATAAAATATTACGGTGCCTAATGACAAGGCGTTAGTGCATATAAGCACTAGCCACATCGATGATAAAACAAAGCCATACGACCCATCCATGGCTTATTCCGACCACCCCGACTCCTGGAGCGTGGGCGCCGCCTCGGTTGACTCCTCCAAGGGGGACTACCATCCCATGGCCGGCCCCTGATGTGTGGGCCCATCTCAGCTGACCCATGGGCTGACATATCCGACTCCGCCGACCCCCGGGGTGCAGGTCCCATAACAACTGGCCCCACGAAGGAGATCTCCATCTCGCCCAACTCCCTAGAGGGGATCTCTGCCTCGCTCGATGGCATTATGCAAAATAGGCCCTCAAACGAGGCAAATGCGTACCAAAACTGTCGTGTCCTTTCCAACTAGGGCGGGTATGCCGTGGATGACTCGAGTCGCCTCCTGTTGGAATATGATCCGAATTATATGTGAGTCTTGTGGGGATACACTGAGGGCCCATGATTTCGGTTATGTTTATTAGTGGATCTGTTTCCATATTGGACTGCAAATCGATCCGGCCCTATAAATACATCTTGTATAAGCCGCATGGGAAGACTTGGGACGCTCATTGTATTCCCTGCGTTCTGTAAACTCTCATCATATAGTGAAGATCGCTGGTTGGCGTCCCGTGGTTTTTTACTGGAAGGGTTTTCCATGTAAAATCTGTGTCTCGTGTTCGATCTGTTATTCCATTATTTCATAACAAATGGTATCAAAGCCAGGTTCTGGAGCTAAGTTTGAGCTGTGCTTAGGCTTAGTTGACATTACAGTTTAAGTCCTAGTGACTTTTGGCATCGGCGATTATTTATTATTGAAGTGAGTTGATCGATGATACTTCATTTGATACAAGATGGAATTCGTCTCAAGGTGGAGTTTGTTGGAATATGATTCATGAAGTTTCCACCATGCCGATTAAGTATGATATTCCTCAATTGATCGTGACACAGGGGTCCGCTCTATGGCAAGTCAAGATGAAGGACTTAGGTGCAGCTAAGTAAATTCTTGGTATGGAAATTACTAGAGATAGAAAGGCTAATAAAGGTTATATTGAAAAGGTTCTTCGCCGTTTCAATATGTATAATGCAAAACCAATGAGTACTCCATTAGCCACACATTTCAGATTATCCTCAAATTTATGTCTAGAGTCAGATGATGATATTGAGTACATGTCAAGAGTTCCATATTCCAGTACAGTTGGTTCTCTTATGTATGCCATGGTTTGTTCCCGTCCTGATTTAGCTCATGCATTGAGTATTGTTAGTAGTCGAATCCCGGTAAGGCTATCCGCACCGGCATTCGGGAGCCGCCCCGCTCCGCTCTCTCGAGTACCGGTTTTGCCGCAGTGGCGGAAACCGAAGCGGTAGACACTCTCGTTCGCCAAATCCAGCGAACTTCGCGGAGGAACGCTACGCCTTCTCGGGCCCCACCTCCCAACCACCGAGGAGAGAGACCGGAAGCCGCCCCTCCCTTCCCCTTTCTCCGCCGGCCGCCCGCTCCCACCGCCCCAACCGCGTCCTCGCCCCGGCAGCCTCGGCAGATCCACGCCATGGCTCGACAACATGAGCACGCGCACATGCGCAGCCGCCCGCAACGCCGCTGCTCGCCGCGCCGCCGCGACCATGCTCGCCCGCGCGCTGCAGCCGCCATGGCGGAGCTCCCACGCCGCGGGGCGGCAACCATGGAGGCCCGCCAATCGACCTCCCCCGCGCCAATCGACCTCTCCCGTGGCAGCCAGCGGCGAGGTCGCCCCGTCCCCCCGGGATTTGGGATTTGGCGATTTGGGCGCGCTGTGGCCATTCGCTGTCCGTCTCACGCCAAACTCCCGCCCAAGGCGGCGCGAGCGAGCTCGTAACCGCTGGAGCCGCAGCGAGTCTTCCGCGCGGTGACGGCCTGGCTCCCCTCTCCGTCTCCGCGGACGAGCTTGCTCCATCGCGGCATGGGCGCGAGCGCGAGCGCCTCCTCGGCGAGCGGCCAGGAGCAGAGCCGATGGCGCTCTTCGCTAGGCCGTGCGCGGTGCTCGGGGCGAAGGAACGACGGCAGAGCACCGCTCGCACCCGGCGGCGGAGTGGTCCTGTTCTCGCACGCGGAGGAAAGAGAAGACGCCAAAGCATGGGAAGAAAGAGAACATTTCTGAACTCGGGACCCATGGGATGGTAGTTGATGTAGAGTATGAGATAAAGTATGCACAAGTGCGCAGAAACTGTATATAAAGTAGTGATTAGGACGGAATATTCCTTATAGAGGATGAATTTAAAGTACCACGATTGCGGATAGCCTAAGGAGCTTTGGAGGGTTGTTCAGTGGATTTTCAAATATTTGCAAGGTACCTCTAATGCCTGTTTGTAATTTGGTAAATCTAGAGATGGACTTGTTGGTTATGTTGATTCTGATTTTGCTGGTGATTTGGATAAGAGGATGTCTCTCACGGATTATGTTTTCACCATTGGTGGTTGTGCTGTTAGCTGGAAAGCATGTTTGCAGTCTACTGTTGCTATGGCTATTTCTGAATCTTGTAAAGAAGCTATTTGGTTGAGAGGTTTATACTCTTAACTTTGCGGGGTTACTTCTTGCACTACTATACATTGTGATAGCAAGTGCTATTTGTTTGACTAAAGATTAGATGTTTAATGAAAGGACCGAGCACATTGATGTGTGATATCATTTTATTCAAGGTGTCATTGCTGAAGGTGATGTTAAGGTGTGCAAAATAAGTACTCATGATAATCCCGCTGATATGTTAACAAAGTCAATTCCACGGAGCTAAGTTTGAGCTGTGCTCGAGGCTTAGTTGGCATTACAGATTTAAGTCCTAGTGACTTTTGGCGTCCATAATTATTTATTATTGAAGTGAGTTGATAGATGATACTTCATTCATTACAAGATGGAATTCATCTCAAGGTGGAGGTTGTTGGAATATGATCCGAATTATATGCGAGACTTGTGGCGAGCCCTAGGCGCCGGGGCGGCGTCGGTCTCCTCCCTCCCACTCTCTTCTTCTCCCCTAACCCGAACCCTAGACGCCATTGCCGCCGTCACCTCCGAGCTCCAACCCCGCTGCCATGGGACGATCTCCACGCCCCCGCGCCTCTGAGATACCCAACCGGATGAGTCCGCCCTGGCTCGCTCGGGCGGCGCTCTTGTTGCCGAGCTCACCGCCAGCCACCGCCGTGTCGATGGTCAGCGGCGAGCCGGGCCGGCCGGATTCTACAACCCTGGTCATTCTAGAGGGGGAGGGGTGGCGTTGGACGCTAACTTCGCTGGGAACGCCGCCAGCCTCGCCGCCGCCGCGACCTCCGGTGTCGTCGCTGCCGCCGCCGCCGCTGCCTCTAGCTTCGCCCCGCCGCCGCCGTCCGGCTCGTAGCAGGCCGTGGGTCGCCCAGTACAGGGTGGTCGGCGCGACCTTCGGGCGCTGAAGATTGCCAAAAATTTACCCCCTAGCCATTATATATATTTATTAAGAAAAAGTATCTTTCTTTTTTCAGGAAAAAAAAAAAACAAAAACTCATCCAACGGGTACTGAGAATTATACCAACTGCTGACTTTTTTTTCCATAACGAAAAACCTTCTCTGTAGAAGATCTCGGAGGCAATTTGATTCTATCTACGCCAACAAATTCAAGCACTGTCCTAAATGGCTCCAGCGTGAACTTGGCGTGGTTTGATGCCATCATGTCCGTGAGCGTGCGTAGGACGCTGGCTGGGATCAACCACGCCGCACGCGTCATGCTGGCCATGCTGCCCCGCAGAGTGTTCAATCCTCTACATGGCTAGCATCAGCGGTAGCGATGGCGTTGGGCAGAATTGGGCAGTCCCCATGTCCAAACCCATTAACTTTTTGTCCACCCCGCACCCTCCCCATCCCACATCTTCTTTAATTACCCGTACCGAGTGGATAAAGCATATGGATATGGGTATTATCCAACGTGAATAGTCTAATCTCCAACATCTCTCTCACTCTGCCGTCGTCTTCCATGTCGCCATCAATCACAAAGCATGCATGGTTTTACAGCAGCTACACCTGCGTGATCCAGCGTGCTTAGTCTTGTTTAAATAAATGGTTGGTTTAAATTAGTTTCTGTTCCAAGCACCCAGAAAGTTCCATATATATAATGAAGACGATACATACTCCGTATGCACTAGTGTGAAGTTAGCACACTACTGCAATCAGATATATCCCAACATGGAACTTCAGGTCCATATATTTAACAGGTCCTATATTTAGCATTTTTTTTCGAAACCGGGCACTTTAGCCTGTACTGCATTAAGAGGAAATGGAGTTTAAGTTTACATCCTCGCGAGTGCCCTAGCGAGGTGCACGGGAACACGCGAGGCGGGGCACACTAACATAAATCACCGGCTGCAACGGTGGAGCTTAGAGTGGTGTAACTAGTAAGGAAACTATATGAGGCGACTAAAAAGAGCGGGGGTGGGGTGGTCGAAGCGGTGGTCACCGGCGCCCGGGCGACCGCGGCGAGCACCTCGCCGAGCACCGCGCAAGAGGGGAAGAGGACGCCGCACAGCCCGGCATTTGTAGTCCAAGACGTGTCCCCCCGGTGTCCAAGCAGCCGCCGGTCACGCGTCGTCGGGGTGGAGGAGCCAGCATTGTCCGGGCGCTCCCTCCCACTTGTTGAGCAGACGCCACAGGCGCCGGCTCCGGCCTCGTGTACCGTAGACCGATTTGGCAGCCAGACGGAAGCTCCGCCTAGGGGACCCAATCGCCCACCCGAGAAGTCCGTAGAGGAGGCAGCGGGAGAGGCGAGCGGCTGCCGAGGGGCAGCCGTAAGGAGTCAACAAACGCCGTGATGGCGGCTCCCGTAGGGAGGCAAGCGATCCCGACGACGGCGCATTAGCCGAGACCAGCACATCCGGGGATAGGTAGCGCCGCGGCCGGCCGCGTGACCGGGCCGGGTGGAGGAGCTCGCGCAGCGCCGGAGCGGCGGAAACACCGGGCGAAGGCGCACTGAGGCGGCCGGGCTGTGCCCTGGCCGCCAGCCGTGGACAGCCGGGTGGTGGGGAACGCAAACTCCCGCGTGGACGAGGTCGCCCCACCAAATATATAAGGAGCCCTATCCAACATGTCTTATGATATTATATTACAAAATATTATAAAATAATAACAAGATATATCCAAAACCATGAACAGAAAACCTGATGGCCACAACTTCAGGGTGGTGCGCACCGGTGGAGAAGGAGCAGCCGGGTCCTGTGGCTGGAGGTGGTACCCGCGTCGGCGTGGCATGGTACGATCCCCAGGACCGATGTCGGGAAAGCAGGTGGCCGCAGCCGTAGCGGTGTCTTGAACGCGAGCTCATTGGCTGCCATCTAGATAGCTCATAAACATATAGATTTAGCCCTATCCAACATGTCTTATGATATTATATTACAAAATATTATAAAATAATAACAAGATATATCCAAAAACCATGAACAGAAAACCCGATGGCCACAACTTCAGGGTTCGCTTATTCTTTCATTCCATGGTTCGACCAAATTGCAAGTGTTCACAAATAACCAGACAACATAGGACTTGAAATTACAAACGAGTAGGCACATGTTTGCATATCAACAGAAGATTCCTACATATGCGACCATTGGCAGCACAGGATAAATGCCATCTTTAAAAGCAAACTGAAATGACAATTCATGTAGACACCTATACAATTGACCTGAAAAGGCCACCTTCTCCTTGATTCCTTCTTTGAAAAGGCCTACCCAAAAAATAAGACAAAAGTCAACACCACTACTGCAATCAGTCAGCGACTGATGGAGGCATGATGTGAGAAAAAATAAATAAATTAACCAAAGCCACCGATGGATCCAACTGAAATGAACTATGAACCCACAAACAAATGTGCCAAACATTGAGAAAATCATATTTTCTGTTACAAGTACAGCATGCTGGTACAGGAATAACTGAATTTTATATACACAAATCAACACATCAACTGATAAAGCAGGCCAATACCAGGTAAAGAGTGGTTATTATCACCACCACAACACAGTCAGTGATAAAGGAGGCCAATAACTGAATTTATTTGGACAGTCAGTGAATGAGACATCACTACAAATAGTTGTTCTTTCATCTGCTTCGAGATTGGATTCTTTAGAAGAATGAATGGAGTACACTAGCTGTGATTTGCGAACACTGTGAGATGGATGCAGTGATGTGAAATATCAAATGAAACCCAGGCACTTAGGCTGGAAGAGTTACTTCTCATTAGACAAAGTGGAACTAAAGTATGGATAATGGTGGTCCGACTAAATACATATTCAACAAATAGAAAAATTTTCTAGCAGCCTACGGCAAAAGACTTGGCCTGGACAGAGGACACTAACTGAACAAAGCTACCATTTCATCAATGGTTAAGCATACCAGAAGCATTAGACCTGAGAACTAGTAGCATATTAGTAGCACTAGTATACACATGCTAGACCTGGGCACACACAGAGGAGGACAACATCATATACAACATTTAGTGCTAGAGGATACCTTCTGCAATATGTTTAATCATTAGTATAATCATCAACGCTTTGACCTTCCATGCATGTGACTGGTAGTAGAGATGAATCAGACATAGCTTCTCTCTCTTCTATGGCCATAGACTCAACTGTTGCAAATAAAATAGGTTAGTAAAAATAACAAAAGTGTCATATACAACATTAAACAACGGTCAAATCTCTGTTAACAAAAAGTATGCAAAAAAAAAAAAAAACATGTCTCAAAGATATTGCTGAAATAACTCCATGAGTGCAGGCAAGAGCCCCTGACTGACAAGACATAGCAGAAGCAGAACTCGAATCTGTCTTCAACAGGATTTGTTGGAGAACAGGTCTGTGGCTTTGCTAAAGCAATAGATAACTGAAGGTCATGAGCTCCAGCACTTGTAGCTGAACTCCATGAAGAACCTTCCTGCTGAGGATTCAGCGGCATCCTCAGCGGGCTGCAGATGTACCTGTACTTGGTGTCCATGTTCGCCATCACCGGGATCGCCAAGGCCGCTGGGCCCGAGCTCTCACTCCACGGTGTTTGCATGATTGCAACAACTGCATCTCACCATACGCGGTGCCCATGTCGATGGTGGTGGACCAGTTCACGGCGATGCTGGGCGGAGCCATTGACGGCACAGGTGGCGACCGTCATCAGAGGGCTTGGGAGCTCACGGGCGCCATCTGCGAGGTGGTATGGTGGACATTGCCAAGGCCTCTGTGTTCCTGGCCCCGACGATGCCAAGACGCCAAATGCGTGTGTTAATTTCCCTACCAAGCCACAGGAGTGATCCGCACTGGTTGTGGATGCAAAGTGTTGTGGATTTCATTCTACTCCGTTGCTTTGTACTATAGAAATTCAAAAGCTTGATGTGCAATACAAAAACTGGCTCTTTGCCAAGCGTAAAAACTCTTTGTCAAGTGCCAAGTATTGGGGGCAACACTTGGCAAAGGGGAACACTCGGCATCACAAGCTTTACCGAGCGTCTAGCCCTCGACAAAAGACAGACACTCGGCAAAGGGTCTCCTTTGCCAAGTGTTGGCACTCAACCAACCAAGCACTCGATCGGTAACCAATTTTTATTTTTGATTTTGACTTCGATTTTTTTTTTCTGTAGCTTTCCTATAGTATTTACTGTTCCATGTACAAATTTGGAAAAAGTTTCATACTTTTTACTATTTTCTTTATTTTACCTATTTTATTTGAATTTATTTTCGTAACTCAAAATTTAACTTTAAGTCATTCAAATAATGGAACTAAATGAACTGAAAAATGATATTCTTGCTTGTGAGTCTAATATGAGGCCTAGGGACACACTCGAAAAATCGATCATCTTGTTCGAGTGAATCAGTTTTAAAATCTATAAAAAGCAAACGAAGTTTGAAAATCATTAAATTTGTCGAGTCATCGAGATATCACATGTATAGACTGTGATTTAAATTTAAGAATGTTTCGTTCAACATGGCATTCTGGATGGCACAAACCACAACACCTCATCTCAACATTTACTGGTGGCTACGTGGTGGCCACCGGTAAATGCGGCGCCCCACCTTTGAGTCTTGTAGATGAAAGTGGCCTTGGGAGTTGGGAGAGCTCGTGGAATACAGTAGTACTAGCGAACTCAAGGATCGCACTGTTGGCCTCCCGCATGCCCAAATAGGGCCCGTGTACGTCGTCCTTCACTCCTTCATGGGCGCCCAGCCATACTGTCGTCGTTGATGGTTTGATGCCGTGCCCCGTCCTAGACTGTGAGGTGAGGTGAGATGAGAGGGATGGAACAACGAATCCACCCACGGCCGTATACCATGCTCTCGAGCTTCGATTTTTGCTCGTGCCAAACCAATGTTTTATCTCTATCAGGTCCATGGTTTCTTTGGTGCGCGTTCGCTGCACCTGCACCTCTAGCACCAGTTCCAGCCTATAGGCGAGTGTCAAACATCTGGCCCTCCACAAAGAGGATGTGCTAGCTGGCGCCCGCCCCTCTATCCTATTTGGTTAGGAAAAAAACTTTTGCCAAGTGCCAGATCTGGCAGCACTCGGTAGACACAGGCCCTTGAAATAAAATGAAATTAAGGCAATTTAAGAAAAATGCCTTTAATTAACAGACGTGTTGTAGTGTATTTTTTTTTTTTTTTTTTTTTTTTTTGCTTCTGGAATGAATGTTTTGTTGAGGGTCTTGGACATCAAACAACATGAAGAAATTCGTGGAGATGTCTGTAGTATATGTGACTAATCCTCCTTATTAGAAGCGAAGGGCAGCTTGTAAGTAGGCACCAAGCAGTGACACCCATAAGTGGTGGTTAATTATATCTAGTGATTCACACATATTATATGCATTATTCGTTCATTTTTAATAACCACGTCTTAGAATGGATATCCAAGAACATGAGGATTGGATGGAAAAGCTGCGGCGACATGATTGGTATGCTACATGCCAATATTAGAAACCATGCATGTACACAAGCGTGGCAAGTGTTGCTTGTCAATTTCTTATGACAAAATGGCACCTAAAAGGACTGTATACGAGTACTTCACCAGACACAGGTTACTCAACACAAGACATCTCATTTATTTATTATTAGATATATTGAGTAGGATACTACTCAGTGGATTCATACATATATGAAACCAACCATGGATGGAAGTTCTGATATTACACTCACTCACACAATATTTAGCGGAAGCTTGCCTTTCAGTCTGTGGTGAGAGATGGTTCATTGGCAACGATGTCTTCACCGGTCTCGTCATCGTGCTCGTATATGATAATGGCACGTTCAACTCCTGGTGATCGGTTTGGAGATGGCGCATCGTTAAGTTCTACGATATCTGAATATCATCTCCCTTTTGTCCCCGGATTATGTCAATCACTACGGGAAACTCAGGCTTTGCCGAGTAAAAGTTTTGCTAAGAGCAAAAAGCTTTCCCGAGCCGAAACACGGGCACTTCGGCGGCAAAGCCTCTCTTTGCCGAGAGCCGCCTTTGGTAAAGAAAAGCGCACGGTATTCAAAGATTTCCCGACAATCGGGCGTCAGCAAAACTATACCCTCGGCAAAGGGCCACTTTGTCAAGCGTCGGCTCACGGCAAGGACCCCCGCCTCGGATAAGAGCCGCGCCCTGTAACACCGTCCGCGCCATCGACTTTGCCGAGGGCCAGACGTTTGCCGCTCGGCAGATTGTAAGTAGGCACCAAGCAGTGACACCCATAAGTGGTGGTTAACTAGTGCTTCATACATATTATATGCATTGGTTCATTTTTAACAACCACGTATTAGAATGGATGTCCATGAACAGGATCGGATCGAAAGCTGCGGCTATTAATCCGTGATTGGTATGCTGCATGCCAATATTGGGAACGATGCATCTACACAAGCGTGTCAAGTATTGCTTGTCAATTTCTTGTGACATAATTGCACCTAAAAGGACTGTATATGAGTCAGACATAGGTTACTCAACACAAGACATCTCATTTATTTATTATTAGATATATTGAGTAGAATACTACTCAGTAGATTCATCGTAGACACGTACATATATGAAACCAACCATGGAATTCAGATATTACAGTCACTCACTCATTATTCAACTGATGCTTGCCTTTCAGTCTGTGGTAAGAACTGGTACCTCAGCAACGATGTCCACATCGTCGCCGCCGTTGTGCTCGTATTCGATAATGGCACGTTCACTTCCTGGTGTTCGGTTTGGAGATGGCGTACCGCCAAGTTCTACTACAGTTATCTGAAAATTATCTCCCCTTTTGTGCCCGGATTGTGTTAATTGCGTATTCAAGGGTCTCGCCTTGCAGAGTATCCCACTCTATAGGCGCCATGATCACGTTTCTCTCTTTTTGAAACTGTTATAATAACAATAAGAATCAATAACGGGCAATATTGACATATATATAATCAATAAAAAAATAAACATGTTGTTTGGAACTAATGCTATCACACTTTCCATACTAATAAAGTAGATGTCTTAACGGAATGGAATACATACCAAAGGAGCTGCAAACAGTTTACTAAAATGTTTTATAGGAATTTTCTTGAAAGCAAAAACTAGCAAAGAAATGCATAAAAACCTGCAGCAGAGAAGAAGAACGCAGTAGCTTGTGGCAATGATATGCGCTCTATGTATATGTGTGTATATATACACACAGAGATCTATATAGCAGCTTGTTTCTTCTCGGTGAAAATAATGCAAAGGTTTTGTCCATCTTTCATTTGGAAACATCGTGGTATTGCCCTTTTGCTGTCAATAAACTATAGCTGTAGACCATAACAATACATAATGTGTACATAACAATGCATGCTGTCTCTAGCTTTGACTTATTAAACATCTTCATGTGCTCCTACTTAGTAAACATGGTCCATTCTTCTCCTGTTCGCAGGGAGACACCTGAATGCACATAGTTTGCACAGCCGCGGCACGAACAAAGTTCGTGAAAACACTAATGTGTACTCCCTCTGGGATGGTATTAGAAGTCGTTTAGGATATAGCGACACGGTCTCCAAAACACAACTTTGACATCTTATTATTATAAAAATATTTATGGAAATGTGATATATGTATACTTTTATTGAAGTATTTTCTAAGACAAATCTACTCATATAATTTTGACATTTACAAAATCAACAACTTAAAAGTTATTGATGATTTATATTCCCGATGTTTGACCCAAACCTTGTCCAAAACGACTTCTAATACCAGCCCGAGGGAGTATACATAAGCATGGGATGTATAATAACAAGAAGTACACGTGTATATGCAACCATGTGATGCGTGATAATAACAAGAACGTTGAACTAGCACGCACCTATATATTTGTGTCTAATTAATGTTTAATTACAGAAAAATTACAGTAAATTCATCCTAGTTCACAAAAGGTATGGTTCTTGCACCAGAAATTTACTTTACTAATTCGAAGCTCTAACATTAATCTCACGGTGAGAAAAAAAAAAAAAGATTAAAACTCCTAAAATGCTCATGATAATGAACTATGCGTCATATATAAATATCACCGTGCCTAATGACAAGGTGTTAGTGCGGATAACCACTAGCCACATCGACGGTAAAACAAAGCCATACGGCCCATCCAAGGCGAATTCCGACCACCCAGACTTGCACGGGCGCCGCCTCGGCTGACTCCTCCAAGGGGACAACCGTCCCACCCGACTCCTAGAGTGCTGGTCCCATCATGGTGGACCCCTGATGTGTGTGCACATCTCAAACGACCCACGGGATGATATATCCGACCCGGCCGACACCCAGGGTTCAGGTCCGATAACAACCGACTCCACGAAGGAGATCTCCATGTCGCCCAACTCCCCAGAGGGGATCTCTGCCCACTCGATGGCATTATGCAAAATAGGCCCTCAGACGAGGCAAATGAGTCCCAAGACTTCTGTGTCCTCTCCAACTGGGGCGGGTGTGCCACGGATGACTGGAGTCGCCTCCAATCATTCCAAACTAGACCCATCCACCCCGAAGTGACACAAAACGATGATGGACCGGTTCTCGGGCATCCGCCGGCAGCCCTTGACAAGGCACCGGCGACACTATTCTCGCTTGTTGGTGTATGGCACCTGTCTCATCATTTTTCCTATAACATGATGGGACACCTCGCCTTTTGTCCGCCGCAGACGTACAAGGCAGCAGGACGAGGACATGGAGTTCATCGCCATCAATGACCACACTTCCCAAAGGTCCAGACTCGTGTCTATGTACCCGAATATGATCGGGTTGGACGAATAGAACATCTAGCTCCTCGCTACCATTGCTTAGTAGTTTATTTAACGTGTAATTACAAGCTTGTGCGAGTCTGCTGAGGTTGTTTGGCGTGGGTATCGGTAACCTTTCGATTACCGTAACTCAACACTATTTGTATTTCAATTCCTTTTCTTTTTAATGAAAAACGTGCTAATGCACAATCTTGAACAAAAAAGAGGAGGGCCATACTATTCTTTTGTTTTTCTCTTTCTTCTTTTCCTCGTGTTCCTCTTTTCTTCTTCCCAACTGTAACATGCCCTTCCCTTCCACTATAAAAGGAGAAGCGGGGCTCTCCATGCTGACCATGAGAAAGCAGGCCATCGCTTTCATACACACTCACTCGCACAGAGACTTGAGAACTCTCACTCCACCACCCCTACTAATTAGTGGATGTAGTCATCTATGTGGCTGAATTGATTTAGTCATTGTCAATTAATTAGTATATGTAGTCAAAACATTTCGATAGATTATCTAGCTAGAACATAAGTAGGATTCTTACTGAGGATCCAAGGGAGGCTCCATGTTAAGTCTCACAAGTTGTGCAGAGAAAAAAAAAAGATAAATGCTAGAAATTCTCATGTTAATCATAAACATTCAACCATCAAAACTGAAGTCTATAGCCACCCATGACTATCGAATCTCTTTTATTTTCTAAAAATTACCACCTAGCCAGTATATATATATTAACAAAAAATATCTTTCTTCAGCAAAAAAACAAAATATACCGAGAATTATACCAACTGCTGACCTTTTTTCCATAACGAAAAACCTTCTCCATAGAAGATATCGGAGGCAATCTATTCCAGTCTATCTACGCCAACAAATTCAAGCACCGTCCTCCTCGCAGCTCTCCAGCGTGAACTTCACGTAGTTTGATGCCATCATGTCCGTGAACGTGTGCAGGACGCTGGCTGGGATCAACCACGCCGCGCGCGTCATGCTGGCGACGCTGCCCGCGGGCGCTGCCGCCGGCAGAGTGTTCAATCCTCTACATGTCATGCATATGTCTGACGCAACAGTTTGGAATGCAAGTACGCCTGGTGGGTGGGCTGGATCTGTCACTCTGGGCATTCATTTTCCTCACGATTCTGTGGTGAATTTGGGATGGACGTAACGGCCATGTTTTTCGGAATGAACCTTTCTGCTACCATGTAATCTTGATGAAAGTTTGTGATGACCTTGTAGTCTGGCGAAAGCGGCTCCCTCGTGAGCTTGTAAACAGCCTGCTAGGCTGGTGTTTGTATCTCGGCTATTGTATTGCTACAAGCCTGCACTACTACAGAATTGTCCATTACTGCCGGGCTCCAACCCCCTTCACTGCCGAAAACTGAACCGGCAGAACCATAGCGGTAGTGATGTGGGGTTCGAAACACTACCGGGTCAAAACACCGGCGGTGATTTGAGACAACACTGCCGGGTGTCAATACGACCCGACAGAATTACTTCAAATAACACTACCGGTGTGCAACGGAGCCGGTAGTGTTGAGGAACAAAACACTTTCGGTTGTGTATCGAAAACCAGCAGCACCATAGTAACGAACACCGCCGCTCTGTGTCAACCGACAGAGATGTTTACGATCACACCGCCGGTTGTACATTTTAACCGAAAGTGTTTGTTATGCCAACACCGCCCGGGTTGTTTGAAAACCTACAGATGTTGTAGAGACAGTGGCACTACCGTTTTTTGACGTCCGGCAAGTGATTGCTATGCCAATAAAGGTGCGGTTTGTAATAGCCGGCAGCGTTACAAAATAAGAATGACCCGTAATTACAGCAACGTATAATGTCAGGGTTTATCAACAAACCATTATCATAATCACATGTCCACATCACGGGGTCTTGGTCAGCAGCCAAGTAGTGTAACAATTACAATAGCTCACAAGTTTAGAGGGTCTTGGTCGCCAGGCCAAGACATCGAAAGTAGCTCACACATGTTCAGATCTCTCACAACATCAACAACAAACTACAAGAGTCTCTTGATAAGTTCTCGTGTATTTTCGTTCTTATAGATCAGCCTACCCTTTGCAATGGAAAATCGCCCCGCTTTTGTCAATACCTCATCTATGATGAATTTGGCGCCTCCTCTTGCAATGCCGCAATCTCGCACGGTAGGATATTGTTGGACTTGATTTTCTTGCGCATTTGTCATTTAAAAATATATATATGAATCAGTAGATCAGTTTATTGAATTATTCAAAAAAAACCAAATGAATTGGGGAGTATACACACAGTTTAGTCTTGTGTCGATTTTCGTTTTGCCCGCGGAGGAAATTTAAACATCGCCCACATTGCATACAAAACCGCGATCGGTCGATTCGTCGGGTGGCTGCTCTAACCGAGGCACAATATTTTCCCCATTTTTTCAACCTTGAATGGGACAAATGAAGCCCCGAGTTTTGCTTGACGGACACCGAGCCACATTAAAAAGAGTGAAAAGGGAAAAAATTAGAGCACGTGATGATATCAAGTTCAGATTAGTGGTCAAAAGACCTAACAAAAGGGCCTATATAGAGAGAGTGGAGCTTATCTTCGTGGGTTAGAAAAGTAGTAGTAGTAAAATCTAGTTAGAATTCAAGTGCACCAGTCTCACAAGCATCAAATGTATCTTTGTGGGTTAGAAAAGTAGTAGTAGTAGAATCTAGTTACAATACAATTGTACCAGTCTCACAAGCATCAAATATATCTTGTGGGTTAGAAAATAGTGAGCAACTAACTTGCATCACACACGTGGTGTCAAAATTAATAGGTTATTAGGGTCACTTACCCATTTCAAAGAACTTTACTAGTGGATCCAGAAGAGAAAGTGGTTTATCCTTCGAGTCCCACACCAAGATTTCATTGCGTCTAAGATTGACAACAACGAAGACAAAATGCTTGCTGCAATCACAAATTCCTAATTATCGAATCATCTTAATGATAAAGATGCGCATATATGAATTAAAAGCGGTGAACACATACTCGATGTTGTGGGCTAGTAAGATTTCTGTTTTCTCGAGGAACACAAATTCATCAATAACATCCATCAAAGTTTGCTTCAAGTGTTTGCGGGTCTTCTCCGTGTAGTCCACGACGCCGACTTCGAGAGAATTTGTGGGTTCGAGGAAGCCATACCTTTTGAATAAGCCGATGGCTTCACAATATTGTGAGATATACCCGCATAAAACCATGAGGAATGCTCAGAACTTAACAATTTGTGACTGCATAGTAGTTAATTGCATTGTCGCGGCGAGTCGGTACTTACATCGTCCACGGCGTCAAGATTTTTGTGTATCGAGGGCGCGTTGTTGGTATAGCCGAACAAGACCTCCCATTCAACAAATAGCTTCGTTCTTCTTCATAATGAAAAACAGACTTTTGCGGGGATGATAACCTGAATTCCATCCAAAATTGGAGCCCTTGTTTCAGCTAGGTAATAGTCATGCAATTTTACGCATGGTGGGGTCAAGTTCATCACCACTCATCCTCAACCAAATTATGTCCCTTCACATCTTTGCATTGCCATTGGAGCGAGGTTCATTTTGGTCATAATACATGTCTGCGGCAGAGTCTGCAATACTAATGTGTTTCTTAGCGGCAAGCTTCTCTATCTTCTCTTGGGTTTCTTTCATTATATCTTCTGGTGTCAGAACTTGGCGCTGATCCATTTGGTTGCCGTGTTTTTCCACAAATGAGACCATGAAGCCCACGAATGTATTGTATGCTTTGCCCTCTCGGGGTCGGAAATTTTCTCGTTTTTTGGCCATGTGAACAGGATCCATCGGCCTTGTGTTGGTATGACAGGGTTGGTTCACAGAGCTATCCTTTGCCTTTGCCTTTGATCTTGTGGTTGGCGCCACTTGAGGAGGAGGAACCCGCTTTGGCGGGCCGATGAAGAGTGAGGAGGGTTATGATGTTGGGGGGGTAATGAAGAGGAAGGATGAATCGTCTTGTTGGGGACGATCCGCCACATGTCCGACAGGGGAACTAGGAGTTCTATCGATTAGTATCATGGGAGGGATTAGACTCACGTCTTCCTCATCATCCGATGACAACTCGCTGTCAATTTTAATGTAGCGCTTTTGCGCCAAAAAACTTGTCGGTGGATGTTCGACCAAGTTTGGGCCTGTCTTCCACCGCAAGGTGCTCAATGACTATCTTGTTATACTTCTTATCAAGTATGGCATCAATGCCGACGCCGAGCATACCCCCTCGTGGAATTGGTTGGCCATTGATGACCCCATCTTCAGTGGTTGGCCAGGCCCGCCGATCGCCACCTTGTCTTTCGGCCCATTGCCGACGGACGCATACAACTTGACATTGATGGGTTCTTTGATGTTGTCCACCGCATGAGGCGATTCATATCTTTCTCAAACGGGTCGATCCGTAGTCGCCGCGCCCTTGTGATGAAGGCTCAAGGCATCATTAGGTCCGGTAGTGCCGCTTGTCTTTGAGACAAAAGTTGATCGACTCGACATCCACCAACCTTGACAGACGTCTATCTAACTCTTCGCCGGGTCTCCTCAGACACTCGCGGGCGCCGATACTCGAGAGTAGTCCCAAGCAATGCTAGTTTTCAAGGAACAACACCGCTCCTCTAGTGCGACCGGTGGTGCTCCTTGTTTTCGAAAGTGCTTGGGTGAACACGCCATTCTCCCTCCTAGAAAGTCGCAAAGCATCTACACATGGTTTCATAAGTTTTTACGTACCAATTTCGTGTCACAACCCTCTTGGAAGGAGAAATAATCTTTTAAGAGGAGCCATACAAGCTTTCTTCAGAGTAGCCTCGTGAACCCTCCATGGATCTCGATTCCTTCCCAGTCCACCTCCCCGTACTTAATTGGGATTTTGTCCCTTACAAGTACCCCCAAGACACTAGAGTATTTGGACACCGGTGTTGGGGTGCTGGCGGGTTCCCCCGTATTCATCCACCTCGGTGATATGGTAGGTTGTATTCATCGGAGGAAGCCTTGTTTTGCCTCGCTTGGTTCTCGGCTTCTTGCTTACCGAACCTTCCGGGCCGGGGGCGGGGGCACTACCCGCCTCCGCTACACAAACAAGATACCAAGCAACATAAGACACTCTCAATTAACTTGCGTGTGTACGGCAACCTAGCTAGTCACATGAATCCGGGCACATTACCCGGTCACCTTGATCCGATTGCAAAGACGTCGCTAGGGCTCCAATCCCAAGGCCTCATACGCAGCTTCGCTGGTTCTTGGGCCGATGCGGCTCTCCCGCCCCTCGGGGTTAGCATCCGGTTCTATTCCAACTTGACGACGGAGTAACTTGCAAGGGCGAACCATGGGCGTGACACAACCGTGTTCACGGGGTTGGTACAAATGTTGTAGAAAAACAAAATAACAATTTGTCGCCCAATCTAACACACATTTGAGCAAACAAAGTTGGGGGGGAAATGGCGCCGCACTCACCTTGGACGAGATGGGCCGGAGATGCGTGCGTGGAGGTGGAGGGGCACGTTAGGGGGCGGCTGTGGGACGAGGATGGCGCGAGGGCAGCCGGCAGAGATGGAATACGACGAAAAATGGAGGCAAAGCTACACGAAGAGGGAGGGTGCATTATCATCACGCGGCATTCTATCGAACACATAAGGGGTAGTGAGAGAGAGCACCTAGGGAGGGTGGGAGAAAGCCGCTCCTTGCGCTCCTCCAAGTCCCTGGACGGGCGTTGTGGGACAAAAGTATGATGGGGGGCGTAACGAGACGTTGACGGACGGCGGCCGAGGTTGGCGAAGGCCGGGTCAAGAAGGCGTAAGGAAGGCGCCGAGGTGGGAGGCGCCGATGGAGGCGAAGGAGGGCATCGAGGTGGGAGGCGTCGATGGAGGCAAAGGAGGGCGCCGAGGTGGGCGGCGCCGCGGGAGGCGGCGTCGATGGAGGCGAAGGACGGTGTCGAGGTGGGCGGCGGTGCTGTCGGCGCCGTGTGTGGTGGCTCAGTTTGCGGGGGGGGAACTAGTGGCGCGGTGTTCAAAAGAATTGGGGAAAATTTCAAGGCAGCGCCGATTCGCATATATATATAAGCATAACACATCACCGCCGAAAGTCATTACATCCCGACAAGGATATATGTTCACACCCGGTTTAATTAACCCGGCAAAGTGATGTACATACAAATTTGTCGATTCATGAATTTTAAGCTTTTGTAAAGAGTCAAAGGGATCATGCATGTGCCTTTGTGAAGCAAGTGTCATCCACCAACGTGTAAATGGCTTGAATTTTTTTTTTGCAAATCATTTAGACCCAAAATATGCCCCCACACAAGATCTTAGGTTTTTCCGGTGAATATTTTCATTTTTAGGTTTTTCGATTATTGCTAAACGGGCATGGAAAATGGCAAATTACATCATGGAAACACAAGAACTTAGCATGTATATGTGCATAAATTTGACTCCTAGGCCAAATGAGACCATGTGGAAAAGTTTGGCATGGTGCCTATTCTTTTGGGGGGTAGCTGTTGGCGTTTCTTAATGCAAACAGAAAGAGTTCCGCAAGCGCACGGAAATGCCATTGTAGCATTCACCCGTAAGTATTCAGGGTATCGTATTTTCCACAGGGAAGGCATGGTGTAAATGTCTCTAATATGAATAAAGACAAGATAACACGACTATGCAATAGACCACAATCCATAATAGGGATAAACTAAATGGTAAGATAACTTGATACACACACTTGAATCAATCTCAAGGATAAAGATAAATAAAAAGAATGAAAGAATAAATCTAACAAGGAGCAGGCATATCCTAAATAGCTATGTTAAGATAGTGGATATACATACATGCTTTTGTAATGTTAGATATTCTAAGTTAAGTTAGTCATGGTTGCTATTTTCTTTACGACCACCGAGGGGCGATCCGGTCCGGCCAGCGATACCGCATAGCATCTACCCAAATACGAGACGTGGGGATTACAAGGGCCGGACAGTATCGCCACCACCGCCGCTTACCACCTCGTCCCGTCCCAGAATGGAGCGCCCGAAGGTAACCTCTAACATAGACACCACGCGTCTACGCTATGGCCACTACTCTAGCGTGTCGACAAGGCTTACCCGCCCCCGGGGTCCTTCTACTAGAGCACCCGCCTCGAGGGCTTAAAGCAAATGAACCTATAATCCAACAACAACTAAGACTAATTCAAGGTAGAACTCAACATCTCAACTTAGCTCTTGGTCTAAACATGTATATATAGCATATTAAGCATAAAAAGTTTCTATACGACAAGATCATAACATGAAAACTATATACTAGTTCATATGCTAAGATCGTATCATAAGAACTATACTCTAGTTCATAAGCATAACTATATCGATAAATAAAGAACAAGAACAAGACGAAAGAACTCAATATTGATCATACCGAATACTTCTAAGATGTTCTTGATCTCCATGTACAAGCCTTGCCAAGCTCCTACTACAAACTACTAATAAAAGGTAAAAGATACAAGTGGAGAAGAATGACTCTTGTGTGGTGTGTTGAGAGAGGTGGTGTGCGTGTCTTTATATAGGGGAAAGGAGGGAGAGAATGGAGGGCTATGCTTGTTTGTAGACTAAAATTTGAAACTCTTGGGCATGCAACCGCCTAGTCTTGGCGCCTAATTTAATTCTCATTGCATGCAACCAAGCATTCTTGGCGGAACGTCTTCTTCCACGCATGCCACCGTTCTTCCAAGCCATGCAACCGCATATGTGAAATGTTTTGGCGGGATTTCTTGGCGCCATCCCAAAAGCAGCACCGCATGCAACCGCCTTCTTTCCTCCGGGACAAGGTCAAGGCAAAAACATTATGGCGGGATCGGGGGTTATGTCCACTGGGCGGGCGCCGCGGGTGCGGCGCCGCAGTTTGGCCCATCTCGCGCGGCTTCTGCACGTGGGCTTGTGGCCCACTCTTGCTCGTCCCGGGGGTGCTTTGGCCCGGATCACATTGGTTTTGGTCCATGTGCATTTCCCTTGTCCAAAACGCAAGTCCTCATGTGCGCTTTCTTTCTTTATTCGGTATTTTCACCTGTTTCCACATTTGTGCCCGCAAAACATATTTTCTTCGAATACAAGTGGAACTAGGTGAGTAGTAACGGTTTATGTGACATAAGTTTGCCTGTTTCTTATGAATTGGATATAAGTTGGCGGTATTAATTACTCGATAATGACCGCCAACAAATCCCCAAGCTTAACCTTTGCTCGCCCCCGAGCAAATAGCCAAGTGTTTGGTTGTTGATCAGAGTTGCTTCAATGCGAGATATTTCAAAATGCATCATGTTTATAACTAAATGTTCCTCCTTTGTTTAAATAAGTTGGCATTTTTGCACCATCCTTTTCACTCAAGTCATGTGGGGCTTATAATATTTTCCAACTCTTGGGTCATTGCAAGACGTAATGGTTTTAATAGAAGCACTAGTCATTCATTCTTTGATCAACTAATCATCAGGGAGATTTTGTCATATTTTTTATTATTCCTCAAGTCATCTCAAGAAGTAAACCATATGAAGGAACGAGTCATAACCTTTGATCAAGATGCATAAGTTAGATCTTTTTGTTTTTGAGAGGGTATGGGCTAGCTCTTTTTTTAAAGGGAGAAGTGGGCTCTTCTCGCCCTCGGACACTTGTCCATTATTCTTCTCTTTTTTTCCTTTTTTTAGGCGGGCATCGAGTACCCATTGTTTTATTTATTTGCGGACACGTCCATTTTTTTTACATAGCCCATACCCTATATCCTAGCATCATTGATCATAGGTGTATGACGGTTTTCGACATAAGTTATCACAATTCTAGCGGTTTGATCATTGAGGAATTTTTTTCTTTTTTTTGAAAATTGTTCTCCGGATGTTAAGTTTCTCTTAGAACAAAAGTCATAGCAGATTCTATTTGCACCATATCATATCAAGCAATAACTTATTGAAGGATCATATGTTTGCATTCCCACGAATCATTAAGTTTCTAGGGCGAGGCAAAATTATCCAACAAATCTAAACATAGGGGAATTCAAAGTTATAAACTAGGCAAAATTGAACTATAAAGAGAGCAACTATTCATCATTTCAACTTTAGAGGAACTTAAGCATTCCTATGTCGGATATAGGAGTGGAATAAATCTTATTATTATTATTCTTTTTTTTTTTTTTATCGCCTTTCATTTCATTTTTTTTTGTATATATATATTTTAATATATTTTATTTTTTGTTTTTATTATTAGTAAAATGAATTGGGAAGTTTGGGAAAATACATACTTACCTCTCTCTGGGGGTCCTCCCCAAGCTAGCTCGTGGTCTTTGCTTCGGGTTGTACCCTTCGTTCTCCGTAAGGCTCTATCCGAGGGTCCACTATAGAATGGTGGCATTTCCTCGAGTCGGATTGATTGTCTGTGCGGCTCCCGCCCATGTTGGGAAACAAGACAAAAGAGAACAAACTCGGGCGAGGGTTATGTCAGTGAGTGAAACTCTACGAGCTTTGCTTGTGGATGGGTTGTGACTGAAATTCCTACAGAGGTTTCTTGCACTAGAATTTGGAGAAGCTTGAAGAATGCAAGAATTGGAGCGAGCGGCGCGAGAGAGTGAAAATGAAAAGAGTGGAGTGCTCTCCCGGCCACATTGCGTTTTAATTGTGCGTTGCCCCCACGATACGCAGCGAGCACATTGGCCGTGAACCCGATAGCAAGTGGAAAATAGTGAACGGTCGCCTTAGTGGCACGGTCGGGCCAGAGGTCCGGCCAGCACCAAGATCGGGTTCAATGCCGCCCAGCCTTTAAGCGGTGCTCATGCCAATGGTCGAGGTCGATTGTAGACCGTTGGGGCAACAGTTGGTCTCGATAGTTTGCTCCGATTTTCGATTTTCCCAAGTTTTTATTTGCTTTTATATATATATATATATTCATTTAGATAATTTCTTCAATAATAAAAACAAGAGTTTATTTTATTAGTTAAGGTATTTCTTTCATTTTTTTTTTCAAAGATAGTTTTATATAGATGGTATATATAGGTTGTATATATATAAATTTTTTTCTTAAATATATAAAGTTCACTATAATGATAAAATAGATTAAAATGGTGAAGGATAACTAAATGTAAGAAAAGACTTTTAATTTAAATAAAAAGAATCATAAAAATTATTACCGACTTACCTTCATAGGGAGTACCGCTAGTTGGCGCACGCCATAGTTCGATTTTGTGGATTGTGGCCTCTCTTGAGCGCCGCTTAGGAGACTCGCCCCAAGCTTGTCTTTGGATGTCATTAAAAATAATAGGACAAGAATACTTGGGTTGAAAGTTTTTTTTTTATTACTATTATATTTTTTTTGGTTCACTAAACAAGACTTCATCTCCATTGTCATCTCAAGGACTTACCCTTATGAATTTGACAAATTCCTACATGGATTAGATCCATATGATCACCCAAAATCTATACTAGCAACTTTTAGTTCAATAATCAAACTTGACTCCATGTCTAATTTGATTAAGGTAGACTTTGCTAACCTAAGCACCATGCTTAATTTAGAAAGCCTATGAGAGCATGATCATCAATTGTATGACCAAAACTTCCAAACCGAAAGCATACTAATTTAGAGAAAGGAAACACGGATAACAAGATTCATCCAATGAGAGGTGAAGATATTTAAACGGTGAAGATATTTAAACAAGTGAAGAAGATGATCATAGTAATTTTTTTATATTTCTAAGGTAACGAAAAGAGATGAGAATGCAAGATATATGTTACCTTGTTGTGGTACTCCCCCCAAGCTAGCTCAAAGTACATCGAATCGGGGTTGTACCTTGTGTTGTCGGGCTTTGCACGCATGTTTTACGATATGGTGGAACACGAGGAGACTTACCATCCCTCGTGATTACCTCAATGCAATTCGGATGCGGTGTAGTAGCAATTCATCGAGCTAGTTGTTTTTTTTAACCTTATCATTCTAGGGGAACTTTCATTTCACAATACTTTTTATACTCTAGCAAGGCTAAGATAAAGATGCAATGTAAGTCTAGCCTTGTTTCATCTCCGTTATAAAATAGTTTTATGACATCACCCCGAAGTTCATTAATCAATTTTCAATGCCTTATCAAAATTTTGATTAGCTTAAAAAATCATTTTAACCTTACTATTATATTTATGAACATGAACCCCTTTTTTCATGGAGACAAAAGTGAGTAAAATGAGTTGGTGAAATATTACCTTGCATACCCGAGTGTGTATATGTAGCGTCATTAAACTTTTTGTGGCAATAGCTTGATTGTCCACCTCGGGCGGGCCACAAGGCTTGATGATCATCATTCACAATTTATGATTGAATTGTGAGTGATGAGTGTAGTCGTTCCGTCATTTAAGATGATCATGTTTTCTCTTGACGATGACTTTCTCTCCATCCGCATAGAGTTAGGCCGAGGTCATTTAGTGCTCCGTTTGGCCGAGGTTTGACCAAGTCAAACTTTGGTGATTTTCAAAATGGAATCTTCAATCCAGTTTTAGAAACTTCAGATGGTTTCAAATCGAAAAGTTATGAATACCAGTTTTGTTAAGCTCTTCAAGATCTACATTTGGTATTAGAGTGAACTTTTCATGTTTCAAAGTTTTGATGCCTCGAATTTTGAATTTTAATTTTTTGACGACATCGGATGAGTTTTCGAAGCCCTAGACGGCCTCCATTTGAAAAGTCATGAATACCAAAAATTCATAACTCATCAAGATCTACATTTGGTATTCGAGTCATTTTTGCATCCGAGGAAGTGTTCGGAAAGTGTAGTTCAAAAGCCACTAGTCTCTCACAAAGTTTCATAAACTTTTTTTGTGAGATATATGGTTTTTGCGACTAGGGGTTCCTAACACTTTCTCAAATGCAAAAATGACCTATATATAGAATGTAGATCTTGATGAGTTCTAATACCCTTATATTCAAAAGTTTTGCGGCCCGAGGTCATTTAGTGCTCCGTTTGGCGAGGTTTGACCAAGTCAAACTTTGGTGATTTTCAAAATGGAATCTTTAGTCCAGTTTTTTAGAAACTTCAGATGGTTTCAAATCGAAAAGTTATGAATACCAGTTTTGTTAAGCTCTTCAAGATCTACATTTGGTATTAGAGTGAACTTTTCATGTTTCAAAGTTTTGATGCCTCGAATTTTGAATTTTAATTTTTTTTGACGACATCGGACGAAGTTTTTCAAAGCCCTATCGACCTCCATTTTAAAGGTCATGAATACCAAAAAGTTCATAACTAATCAAGATCTACATTTTGTATTTAGGTCATTTTTGCATCCGAGGAAGTGTTAGGAAAGTGTAGTTCAAAAACCACTAGTCTCTCACCGAAGTTTCATAAACTTTTTTTTTTTGAGATATATGGTTTTGCGACTAGGGGTTCCTAATACTTTATCAAATGCAAAAATGACATATATATAGAATGTAGATCTTGATGAGTTCTAACACCCTTTGTATTCAAAAGTTTTTTTTCACCGAGGTCATTTAGTGTCCGTTTGGCCGAGGTTTGACCAAGTCAAACTTTAGTGACTTTTAAAATAGCACCTTCGGGCCGTTTTCCAAAACTCTAGATGGTTTCAAATAGTTGATAAGTTGATAGAGCATGATTTTAGAAACATTTAGAAAAAAGAATCACTGCATTTCAAGTTAGTATGATAGAGAAAGACTTGTTGCAAAATTTCATTGCAGATTAAAATGAAAAAAAAACTTTGGTTCGTTTTCTTGATTTTCTACCATTTTAAGCAATTATTTTTCTATTGAAAAATATCAACTCATATTTCAATCGGTGTTTTCATGAGTGTTTTTTATGGTATTTCGTGAGAGTAAGCCTTCACGAATGGATTTCGTAAGAGTTTGCTATTTTTGTGAGAGCTTGCCTTCACGAAAGTGGATGTTGCCACCAAGTTTGCATCGGTGTTTTCATGACTGGTTTTTGTCGTATTTGTGGGAGTAAACCTTCACAAATGGATTTCGTGGAGAGTTAGCTATTTACGTGAGAGTTCACCTTCACGAGTGAATGTTGCCATCATGTTAGCATCGGTATTTTCATAAGTGTTTTTTATGGTTTTTCGTGAGAGTAAACCTTAACGAATGGATTTCATGAGAGTTTGCTATTTTCATGAGAGTTCACCTTCACGAGTAGATGTTGGCACCCGTTTCCATCAATGTTTTCATGACTGGTTATATTGGCATTTCGTGAGTGTAAACCTTCACGAATGGAATTCGTGAGAGTTTAGTAGTTCCGTGAGAGTAAACCTTCTACGAAAAGAGGTGATTGTCATGATGGTATTTGGAGTACTCTCACGAAAAAAAGTTTTCGTGGGCGGGATTTACATCACTCTCATGAAAATATTAGTTTCGTGAGAGTTTATTTTCTACTCTCATGAAAAATCGCTCCTCCCACGAAATGTCCGGGCCGGTAGTGGATGTACCTGTACTTGGTGTCCATGTTCGCCATCACCGGGATCGTCAAGGCCGCTGGGCCCGAGCTCTCACTCCACGGTGTTTGCATGATTGCATCAACTGCATCTCACCATACACAGTGCCCATGTCGATGGTGGTGGACCAGTTCACGGCGATGCCGGGCGGAGCCATTGACGGCATTGTGGCCACCGTCATCGAGGGCTTGGGGAGCTCACGGGCGCCATCCGCGAGGTGGTGTGGTGGACATCGCCAAGGCCGCTGTGTTCCCGCCCCGATGATGCCAAGACGCCAAATGCGTGTGTTAATTTCCCTACCAAGCCACAGGAGTGATCCGCAAGACCGGTTGTGGATGCAAAGTGTTGTGGATTTCATTCTACTCCGTTGCTTTGTACTATGGAAATTCAAAAGCTTGATGTGCACTAAGGAAACTGGCTCTTTGCCAATCGTAAAACTCTTTGTCGAGTGCCAAGTATCGTGAGCAACACTCGGCATCACACGCTTTACCGAGCCGCCTAGGCTCGACAAAGACAAACACTCGGCAAAGGGTCTCCTTTGCCAAGTGTTGGCACTCAAAGAATCGGCACTCGATCGCAGAACCAATTTTATTTTTGATTTTGACTTCGAATTTTTTTTTTGGCTTTCCTATAGTATTTACTGCTCCATGTACAAATTTGGAAAAAAGTTTCATACTTTTACTATATTTCTTTAATTTACCTATTTTATTTGAATTTATTTTCATAACTCAAATTTTAACTTTAACACTACTACTAAATTGAACTTCCGCCACGCTAGACTATGGTCACTTTAAAATCGACGGATTTTCCGTGGCGGTTACTTTGATGCCCAAAAAACCGCCATGGTAAATATTAACACCACGGTTAATCTAAAAATTAAAAAAAGAAAAAAAGAAAATAAAAAAGAAAAAAAATCTAGATCTGGCCCAAACGGGCCCGCCATTCTGGGCCCAGATGCGCCGCCGCTCGGATCCGCGGCCGCCGAGGATCCGGCCGCCGGGTCGTAATCCGGGCCGCCGGAGGAGCTACGCCCGCGGATGACGGATCCGCCGGAGGAGGTCGCGACCGCTCGGGATCGAGGCGTGATGCGCCGCCGCCGCCGAGGAGCCGCGCCCGCCGATGGGATCCGCCAGCCAGCACCGACGGATCCGCCAGAGGAGGTCGCGACCGCCGGATCCGGGCCGATGATGCGCCGCCGCCGACGGATCCGCCGTGCACCGACGGGATCCGCCAGAGGAGGTCGCGACCGCCCGGACTAGGCCAGGGATGCGCCGCCGCCGCCGGGAGGAGCTGCGCCGCCGCTGCCGGGAGGAGGGCCACCGCCGGGAGGAGCCACCATCGGGGAGGGGAGGAGGCCACCGCCGGAGGAGCACGCGGCCACCGCCGGGCGCCGCCATCTGGGTGAGAAAGGGATTTTTATATATAGAATGGAGAGAGAGGGCTCCCGAAAGTGAGAGAGATGGTTCAAGAGAGAGAAGAGTGATTGTCCGGAAACCCTAAGACTCCCCTCTCTCTATATACGACCCCAAATTTAGATTGGTATTGGGCTTTTTTCTGGGCTCTCTTTGGGCTGGCTGGTTGGGCACCATTAACCGTGGCGGTTTTTTAATAAAAAACACCACGGTTAATCGATTTTCCATGGCGGTTATTAAAACCGCCACGGAAAATTGTAACAAAGCGCCATGGTTAATTGAGGTATTTTCCGCGGCGGTTTCTCAAATGCCCGCCACGGAAAATAAAATTCAAACACCACGCAAAAATCAATCCCGTAGTAGTGTAAGTCATTCAAATAATGGAACTAAATGAATGGAAAATGATATTCTTGCTTTTGAGTCTAATATGAGGCCTAGGACACACCCGAAAAATCGATCATCTTGTGCGCTGAACATGTTGATTCACTTGCGAAAGTGAATCAGTTTTAAATATAAAAGGAAAAAAAAAGCAAACGAAGTTTGAAAATCATTAAATTTGTCAAGTCATCGTGATATCACATGTCTATACTGTGATTTAAATTTAAGAATGTTTCGTTCAACGTGGCATTCCGGATGGCACAAACCACAACACCTCATCTCAACATTTACTGGTGGCTACGTGGTGGCCACCAGTAAATGCGGCGCCCTACCTTTGAGTCTTGTAGATGAGTGTGGCCTTGGGAGTTGGGAGAGCTTGTGGAATACTGTAGTACTAGTGAACTCAAGGACCGCACTGTTTGGGGCCTCCACAAATAGAGCCCGCATACGTTGTCCTTCACTCCTTCATGAGCGCCCAGCCATACCGTCGTCGTCGATGGCTCGATGTGGTGCCCCGTCCTGGACTGTGAGGTGAGGTGAGATGAGAGGGATGGAACAGCGAATCCACCCACGGCCGTATACCATGCTGTCGAGCTTCGATTTTTGCTCGTGCCAAACCGATATTTTATCTCTATCGGGTCCACGGTTTCTTTGGTGCGCGTTCGCTGCACCTGCACCTCTAGCACCAGTACTAGCATATAGGCGAGTGTAAAACATCTGGCCCTCCACAAAGAGGATGTGCCGGCTGGCGCCGGCCCTCTATCCTATTTGGCTGGAAAAAAAAACTTTGCCGAGTGCCAGATCTGGCAGCACTCGGTAGAGATAGGCCCTTGAAATAAAATGAAACTAAGGCAATTTAAGAAAGATGTCTTTAATAAAATGCCTTTAATTAACAGACGTGTTGTAGTGTATATATATATATATATATATATATATATATATATTTTGCTTCTAGAATGAATGTTTTGTTGAGGGTCTTGGACATCAAACAAGATGAAGAAATTCGTGGAGATGTCTATAGTATATGTGGCTAATCCTCCTTATTAGAAGCGAAGGGCAGCTTGTAAGTAGGCACCAAGAAGTGACATCCATAAGTGGTGGTTATATCTAGTGATTCACACATATTATATGCATTCGTTCATTTTTAATAACCACGTCTTAGAATGGATATCCAAGAACAGGAGGATTGGATCGAAAAGCTGCGGCGACATTATATTAAACCATGATTGGTATGCTACATGCCAATATTAGAAACCATGCATCTACAGAAGCGTGTCAAGTATTGCTTGTCAATTTCTTATGACAAAATGGCACCCACTACTACAGAATTGTCCATCACTGCCGGGCTCCAACCCCCCTTCACTGCTGAAAACTGAACCGGCAGAACCATAGCAGTAGTAATGTGGGGTTCGAAACACTACCGGGTCAAAACACCGGGCGGTGATTTGAGGAGGGACTACCGGGTTTGCTATCAAACCCGCAGCAAGACCGCCACCGAACACCGCCGGGAGATCCATGGACCGGCAACATTTTTTATCAAAGCAATGCCGGTACGGAAGTCAGCCGGCAGAGTTGACACTAAGAGCACCGTTGGGCTTTAACAAACCGATTTAATCGAGGAGATAACACTATCGGGTTAGATTGTGCCGCATGCTGTATCGAAGAGCTAACAATGTCGGTTTACTTTGGACCGTCGCTGAACTTTTACGTGAACACCGCTCGGTTGATTTGAACCCGACAGAGTTATTAGAGCGGACACTATTGGTTGGTTAATGTAGCCGATGCTGATGTTTCGCTCATCGATGACGGTTTGTAATTCAAACCGATAGTGTTTAGTGTAGTTACACTACCGGTTGTTCCTCATTCTTTGTTGGGCCCATGCCACCCGACTTGAGCAGAAAGCAATCTTCCCAGGTTCAATAGATCTCTCGAAACTTGACTAACATGCACTACATACCACGCCATGATTTGCCTATACATGCAACCAAAATAGGATGTTAATGCTATTTCATTCAGAAATGTTATACAAGAAGATTTTGAACACCACAAACTCATGAATTTCAACATCTATCTCATTTCAATCACACTTCGAGCATTAGTATGTCTTCAATCATGCTGTAAACTTACCATAATGTTTAAATCTAATTTGTTCACCATAGACCAAAAACATTTGCTACTATATAAGGATCCCGAATCGTTTGAAAGCAAAATCTAAATAGAAAAGGGAAATATCATGTTGGAGTTATCAACACGGGCATTTCAACAAACAACTCAAAGGCAATGGACCGACGCACTCACCGAAGCTTCCGCGGCGGTCCGCGCCTCCCCCCCCTGTCTCGGCGGTGCGAGACGCATGCGCGCCCTAGAAGGAAGTAGTGGGCATGGACGGAGTGTTGCTCCCGCCGAATTGTGGAGTTCGAGGTCGCGGCAGTACAACGCCGGGTCTAGACGGGGACGGTGTGAGGCCGCAGAGACGGTGGTGTAGTGTAGCGGTCCCCCCCGTCAATGTGGAGGAAGAACAAAGGAGGCGAGAACAACAAATGACCTAGGTCTCATTCTCATAGGAAAAATCTCAAGAACTAAATGGCTAATTAATTCTCACCGTGGAAGGGCAGTGAACGCCGGGCGCGGTGTTGTGGACGCCGGAGAAGAAGAGAATGGCCGAGGCGCAAAGAGGGGGCTTACGCACGATCGCGTGTGTGTGTGGTGGTGCCGCTCCACCCGTGACGCCGGTGGGGAAACGAATGGGGCGCCGGAGTTGAAATGACCCGGGAAAATTTCAGCTCGCCGCGCCAGCCATTATATATTGTCAAGGTCGGAACGAATGGCACGGGGTTCAAATGACTTGTGAAATTTTCACCCGCGCGCCCACATCTATAGTTAATCATCGCCGGTGTGCAGTAGCACCAGCAGTGTTACATTAAAGGTTCACTGTCGGGTCTCATGGTTATAAGACAATGTTGCCACCTACCACCGCTCAATCCACCTACCACCGCCTATAAAAATAGCCACGCGCAGAGAGCCATGTATGGCGAGCCCTGTGCCGACTAAACTCTTGATTCTCTTCTATTATTTGCCCATTTTCCTATCCACATATATGTCCTCTATTTGGAAGAAAGCCCTCCATATAAACATTTTATTATGGGTAGACAAAGTGTATACAATGTGTACTAGAAGGGTGTTTTTGAAGATTAAGCTACAATGTTGCTTACGTAAGTTGGTGTGATGCTCGCAGGCAACGCCATTGTTGCACAGACCTCCGAAGACGGAAAGCGAGAGCCAAGTAGCATGCATTCTTGTGCTTCTTTTTGGGAGATGAGAGCCCCATCTCCCTGTCGGGCCTTTGCCGACACGGAGAGACATTGGTTCTTCCGCAGGTCTCCCATCCGCCTTAATTAGAGTAAGCATAACGGGTAGCATTGTAACCACCTCGGGCATAGGTGCTAGAAGGGGGTTTTTGAGGTGGTTATTTCTTAATGTGTTTGTACACTTTGCTTATTGTACCGTGTTGAACTATCAATTAATTGTAATGCTTTTGTGAAGCATGTATAATCCCAGTTCGACCTGTAATTACTTCATGTCGTCGCGTACAAATTTTGGCACCACTCTGACTCTGTTAGTGGGTAACCCCAGTTCAACCTCGTAATTACTCGGGGTCATCGCGTAGAAATTCAATTTAATTGAAAACAATACCAAACCTTATCCAAAAATCTCAAACATCATAGTTCCTTCACACATGGCATGTGCACGTCTAGGAAAAAGTTTGAGGCCGAGACGATTTGAACGAAGATGACCCAAAGAAAGCTTATGGATGTAATTGTCTAGTCATGCTTCCGATGAAAGGGGGTCATGTACCTTTGTGAAGCATGTATACTCCCACAAAGTAGAAATGCCTTGAATTTTTTTCTACAACCATGTACACCCAAATTATGCCCCCCACACAAGATCTTAGGGTTTTTCCGATGATATTTTCATCATTAGATTTTCCTAGGTGATAAACGCGATAGAAGGAGGGTTAATTACAGCTTGCAAACTTATGAATTTTGCAGCTACATACACACTGAATTGCCTCTTAGGGCACACGAGACCATGTGGAAAATTTTGGCATCACTGGCTCGTTAGTGGGTAACCCTAGTTTAACCTGTAATTACCTGGTCGTCGCGTAGAAATTTAATTTAATTGACAAAAATACCAAACCTTATGCGAAAAATCTCAAACATCGTGGTTCCTTTACACATGGCATGTGCACGTCTCGGAAAAAGTTTGAGGCCGAGACGACACCGAACGAAGATGATCCAAAGAAAGCTTATGGATGTAATTGTCTAGTCATGCTTCCGATGAAAGGGATCATGTACCTTTGTGAAGCATGCATACTCCCACAATATAGAAATGTCTTGAATTTTGTTTTACAACCATGTACACCCAAATTATGCCCCCACACAAGATCTTAGGTTTTTTCGATCGATATTTTTATTATTAGATTTTCCTAGGTGATAAACACGATAGGAGGTTAATTACAGCTTGCAAACTTATGAATTTTGCAAAGCAACCTACACACCGAATTGCCTCCTAGGGCACACGAGACCATGTGGAAAATTTTGACACCATTCTCGCTCGTTAGTGGGTAACCCCAGTTCAATCTGTAATTACTCAGTGGTCGCCGCGTAGAAATTCAATTTAATTAAAAAATATGAAACCTTATCTAAAAAATCTCAAACATCGTGGTTCCTTCACACATGGCATGTGCACGTCTAAGAAAAAGTTTGAGGCCCAAAATCTCAAACTTCGTGGTTCCTAAATCCTAGGTGATAAACGCGATAGAAGGCTCATCACTATAGGTTTCTTATTTCCAAACCGGTAGTGTAGTCTCTTTCACCGCCGGTGTTCTATTAAAACCCGGGCAAAGTGATATATTTCAAACCGCCCGGTGTAATCTCTTTCACTACCGTGAGATTAATTCTTGGACCTTTCTTTTTTTTCACCGAAGTTGTGTGTTTCAATGATGTTTACCAACTTTTCGGTTAGTACATAGAGCATTTATATATTTTTGTTTGTCCATGAAAAATAAGAAGTGCGTCGAAAAAAATAAGAAATCGCGCCAATATGATATATAAATGCAAACATCCATTGGAAAAGAACATGATACTTTTATTATATATAGAGAGAGAGGAGCAAACATAAATATAACTACAATATCCGATTACATATATGATAACAAAGACCTTGAAAAAAATTACATTTATGATAACAAAGACCTTTCCACGAATAGATCAATGTTATCATCAATGTGTACAAACACATTTAAAATAAAAACATTGAAGGTTATGTGATTCTTGCCGATGAAATGACGATGGGATTTTGAAGGCCTCGCGGTGCCCACCGAGGTCCCATTGGTGCTCGTGAGGTTTCTTGTGCTCGATCTAACAAGGAGGGCATGACTGGATTTACATTTAATCGACAACAAGGCCGGAGGAGACATGCCAAGAATTTTTTTTTTTTTGCTCGCCCAAGCTATGGTTTAGTCCAAAGAGAGCATGCATAGGCATCCACGGGAGAAGGTCATGTCAATCTATGAAAATCTCTTTTTGATCACCAAAGGAGATTTTCATGGATTGAAGGAGATTTTCATAGATGGCTATGATCTTCTCCAGGAGGATGCCATGTCTCTCATGGACATGTAAATCTACTGTCCACTCTCTCAAGCAATACGTAACCGGATGGCTCCGTGAATCTCACGGCCGGTTCTAACCTTCGACGCTGCTCAATCTTCAGTAAGACTCTTCTAGCACCTCTTGTGTGTGAACCATTTTGGTGGCCTAAGATGCATAAGAACGATATCTATACTTAGAGGGCTTTCTCCCATAAATAGGCCATAGATATGTATGTGGAGAGTAGCAAAGAAGATTGAGGAAGAAGAACAGGCAGAGTATCAAGAAAGAGGACCAAGAGAACTGATTTGCAAAACCAAGGGCCGCACTAGCCGTTTTTATAGGCCAGATGTCATGGTAGTGTTCGTGGTCGTGGTAATGAGTGATCACTGCCGGTTTCCATGCACCCCGGCAGTGATATGAACGATCCCTGCCGGATAATTGGCACCGGCATAAACCAAGCACCGCGGGCCGGGGGTACGGAGAACGTGGCGGCAGGTGTTCTCCCGTAATGGCATAGTGGTCCGCCGTCATGGCGCATCGCTCGCCCATTGACAATGCAAAACACCGCCGCTTCGCTTTTAACCCGCCGGTGATACTCCATAACACCGCCGTGTAGTGATCACCGACGCTGATATATGTGATCACTACGGTTCTCGAAAGTGCACTGGCAAAGTGTTATTATCGACATTGATATAACCCATTGATGCAAAGCAGGAGCACAACCTTTTTTCTCATCGAAAGCGAGAGACACTATCGGTTTATTGAAGTGGAACCGTAGTGAATACTAGAGCAACACGATTCTCAAGGCTGCGGCCGTGACGTATCACGTGCCATGACCTATTATCGAACACTACACGGCAGCCTATACATATACTAAAATGAAAATTTTATAATACGGAGTGTACGTGGCAGCTAAACGAGGTTAGTTGAACTCTCAATGCATTAACGCCGAGATAAAATTAATGATTTCAATAAATCGATTTTTTATAGATATAACTATTTGTTTCACTGCTTTGTTAATCACCGCCGGTTCAAGTGTGGGCCCGATAGTGATCAATGAAGGTGGAGACCGGTTGTCGTCCCGCCATTGGAAACGCAACCCGTGAATTAAGCGCAACCGCACGCCACGGAAACGCAGTTGCCGCCAGAGTGATCATGCGATTCCAACCGGTGATCGTGGGAATTCCAAGCGGTTGCGTTGACGCCGCGTTCGATCATGGGGAAGTGGAGCGCCGGCGAACTCACTATTTAAGAACACACTCGATCCCGGCGTTCATCCTTTCCAGGTTCTCTAGCAATCATCGGCACCATGGTCGCCTCAAGCTCAGGGATCCAATAAGCACACCCGTGGAGGAGATGGAGGCGGCGGAGGGCAAGGGAAAGGATCCGTGGTGGAGGCGTTGGCGGCCGAGCCCGGTCCGATCGCTACGCCCCGCCCTCTCCTAAGCGGGACCACATGGAGGTTCTGGCCTCCCGGCTAGAGGAGGTGGCCAATTCTGATCAGCACCGCCTTCAGGAGATAATTGAGAGGGATTTCACCCTCGATCATCTCCACCGCCTTCAAGAAGCCGAAGGAGCCGGGCGGACGGCCATGCTCTTCTTCCAAAGGTGGAGCCACCTCCGGAAGAAAAGATCAACCACTATGCCCCCAATGTGGACGAGTTGGCGTGGATCGCCCTCAAGGCCTTGGCCAAGAAGGACGATGCCGCCGAGGAGGAGGAGGACGACGACGATGACGAGTACTAGGGCCGGGCGGCTTCCCTTTTTTGTTTTCTTATCATTTCTAATATGTTTCGTTTTTTGTTTTTACATATTAATAAAGTAGATATATTATTGCCGTGTGTTGCTCCCTCTATCCCAGAATCTGTTTCGTTACCAGCTCAAAGAGCGATTAAAATTAAATAACGCTTAAATTTGATTTGAATCTTAAGTTGTTCAATGTAAAATATGTCAAAAACAAACAATTAACTATCGGTTGTGCCTTGGAAAATAGAGTTGCCATTGAGTGCCGACGAGACAGCCATTGGGCACAGCGGTCACCATTAACATTTTTTTTCGAGGAACCGTCTTTTGAAACGCTACATTTATACCCGCCCCTCGCCCTGTTCCGTTGTCCAACACTAACTTCTCTTTCGTGCCCCTCTCACAGGAAAGCCGGACTCACCGCCGACGATCGTCGACATGGCCGCCAACAGGGAGGAGATGGAGTTCGCCTGGAGGAGCGCCCCCGCCGCCCCTCACCAAGTTGAACGGCTTGGCCGACGATGTTGGCCTCCGCCAAAGGTGAATCTCGCCCCTCGAGGAGAGGGCCAACTTCTACGCCCTCCAGATCGACTCTCTAGCCGATACCCTCACCGAGGGGATACCGGCCAAACTGGAGGAGATGGAGGAGGAGGCCAGGAAGGCTGCTGCCAGGAAGCCGGCCAAGCGGGCGGCCAAGAAGGCCAAGAAGGCGGCCTAGGTTCTCTTCCTTTTTATGTCAATTTATCTATTGTCTGATTTGTGTGGATGTGTAAGATACAATGATCTGTGTCGTTAATTTGCTAATGAATCAGTTGTTGGTTAATCCGATGCATGTCAATCTCTTTATCTGTCGTTAGTTTGTGTTCTCTACCGTTTCCTTGTATCGGTTTAATATGGTGCGTGTTAATCTTCAATTTTCTATCATTTGCATTCTACTGTTCCCTCATCTTAGAAATCACGGTGGAGTCCTATTTATATGTACATAACCCCCCTGTCTCCGGTCCGCTCTCCAACACTCTGCTCTCCAAACACACTCCCTATCTACCCCTTTTACACAAGAAGCCCGGTCGACGACGCCGCCGACGATCGACATGGTCGCCAACCGGTGGAGAAGGTCACCCCGCAACGCCCCGCCGCCCCTCAACAAGCTCAACAGCCTGGCCGACCAAGTTGGCTCGCCAACGGTGAATCACCCCTTCGAGGAGAAGTCCATCATCGCCTCCGGATCAGTACTTGGTCGATACCCTCGCCGAGGGATACCGCCAAATCGAGAGGAGATGTAGTCGGCCACCGTGAAGAAGGCCAAGCTGGCGGCTAAGAAGGCCAAGAAGGCGGCTTAATTAGGTCGCGCGCTTTCTTTTTTTATGTTAATTTATTATATCGCTTGTTTGTATGACAGTTTAATTTGGTTTGTGTCGTTTGTTAATGGATCGGGCCGCTTGTTAATCTAATGCGTGTTAATCTTCTATTTCGCCGCTTGTTTTACTATTCCTTGTCATCGTATTTTGCTTCCCTTCCAAATCGCTATCGGTTCTAATTCAACCCGATTGTGTGAATCTTCAAATCGTTATCGGTTCTAATTCAAACCCACGAGTGATATGTGTCCATCAAGACCACCGCCGGGAATGATTTAACCCGGTGGATCTAAGTCTTCACTTCCGGAATTGATCGAGTCCGTGGAGTTTGATTTTCCCACGCCTCGAACGGTTCATCATCGCCGGGCGAGGGTTCACCACACTGCCGGTGGACTAAATTCGGCAGTGAAACCGGCGGTAGTGATGAACGATTCTGTAGTAGTGACCTAAAAGGACTATATACGAGTACTTCACCAGACACAGGTTACTCAACACAAGACATCTCATTTATTTATTATTAGATATATTGAGTAGGATACTACTCAGTGGATTCATACATATATGAAACCAACCATGGATGGAAGTTCTGATATTACACTCACTCACACAATATTTAGCTGATGCTTGCCTTTCAGTCTGTAGTAAGAGATGGTTCATCGGCAACGATGTCTTCACCGGTCTCGTCATCGTGCTCGTGATATGATAATGGCACGTTCAACTCCCGGTGATCGGTTTGGAGATGGCGATCGTTAAGTTCTACGACAATTATCTGAATATCATCTCCCTTTTGTCCCCGGATTGTGTCAATCACTATGGGAAACTCAGGCTTTGCCGAGTAAAAAGTGTTGCTGAGAGCAAAAAGCTTTCCCCAGAGCCGAAACACGGGCACTCGGCAAAGCCTCTCTTTGCCAAGAGCCACCTTTGGTAAAGAAAAGCGCACGGTATTGAAAGATTTCCGAGAATCGGGCCGTCAGCAAAACTATACTCTCGGCAAGGGGCCACTTTGTCGAAGGTCGCTCACGGCAACGACCCCGCTCTCAGAGAAGAACCGTGTCCTGTAACACCGTCCGCGTTTACATCGACTTTTGCCGAGGGCCGACGCTTGCTGCTCGGCAGATTGTAAGTAGGCACCAAGCAGTGACACCCATAAGTGGTGGTTAACTAGTGCTTCATACATATTATATGCATTGGTTCATTTTTAATAACCACGTATTAGAATGGATGTCCATGAACAGGATCGGATCGAAAGCTGCGGCTATTAATCCATGATTGGTATGCTGCATGCCAATATTGGGAACGATGCATCTACACAAGCGTGTCAAGTATTGCTTGTCAATTTCTTATGACATAATTGCACCTAAAAGGACTTTATATGAGTCAGACATAGGTTACTCAACACAAGACATCTCATTTATTTATTATTAGATATATTGAGTAGAATACTACTCAGTAGATTCATCGTAGACACGTACATATAGGAAACCAACCATGGAATGGAAGTTCAGATATTACACTCACTCACTCATTATTCAACTGATGCTTGCCTTTCAGTCTGTGGTAAGAACTGGTACCTCAGCAACGATGTCCACATCGTCGTCGTCGTTGTGCTCGTATTCGATAATGGCACGTTCACTTCCTGGTGTTCGGTTTGGAGATGGCGTACCGCCAAGTTCTACTACAGTTATCTGAAAATTATCTCCCTTTTGTGCCCGGATTGTGTTAATTGCGTATTCAAGGGTCTCGCCTTGCAGAGTATCCCACTCTATAGGCGCCATGATCACGTTTCTCTCTTTTGAAACTGTTATAATAACAATAAGAATCAATAACGGGCAATATTGACATATATATAATCAATAAAAAAATAAACATGTTGTTTGGAACTAATGCTATCACACTTTCCATACTAATAAAGTAGATGTCTTAACGGAATGGAATACATACCAAAGGAGCTGCAAACAGTTTACTAAAATGTTTTATAGGAATTTTCTTGAAAGCAAAAAACTAGCAAAGAAATGCATAAAAACCTGCAGAGAAGAAGAACGCAGTAGCTTGTGGCAATGATATGCGCTCTATGTATATGTGTGTATATATACACACAGAGATCTATATAGCAGCTTGTTTCTTCTCGGTGAAAATAATGCAAAGGTTTTGTCCATCTTTCATTTGGAAACATCGTGGTATTGCCCTTTTGCTGTCAATAAACTATAGCTGTCGACCATAACAATACATAATGTGTACACAACAATGCATGCTGTCTCTAGCTTTGACTTATTAAACATCTTCATGTGCTCCTACTTAGTAAACATGGTCCATTCTTCTCCTGTTCGCAGGGAGACACCTGAATGCACATAGTTTGCACAGCCGCGGCACGAACAAAGTTCGTGAAAACACTAATGTGTACTCCCTCTGGGATGGTATTAGAAGTCGTTTTAGGATATAGCGACACGGTCTCCAAAACACAACTTTGACCTCTTATTATTATAAAAATATTTATGGAAATGTGATATATGTATACTTTTATTGAAGTATTTTCTATGACAAATCTACTCATATAATTTTGACATTTACAAAATCAACAACTTAAAAGTTATTGATGATTTATATTCCCGATGTTTGACCCAAACCGTGTCCAAAACGACTTCTAATACCAGCCCGGAGGGAGTATACGCAAGCATGGGATGTATAATAACAAGAAGTAGACGTGTATATGCAACCATGTGATGCGTGATAATAACAAGAACGTTGAACTAGCACGCACCTATATATTTGTGTCTAATTAATGTTTAATTACAGAAAAATTACAGTAAATTCATCCTAGTTCACAAAAAGGTATGGTTCTTGCACCAGAAATTTACTTTACTAATTCGAAGCTCTAACATTAATCTCACGGTGAGAAAAAAAAAGATTAAAACTCCTAAAATGCTCATGATAATGAACTATGCGTCATATATAAATATCACCGTGCCTAATGACAAGGTGTTAGTGCGGATAACCACTAGCCACATCGACGGTAAAACAAAGCCATACGGCCCATCCAAGGCGAATTCCGACCACCCGCACTTGCATGGGGCCGCCCGGCTGACTCCTCCAAGGGGACAACCGTCCCACCCGACTCCTAGAGTGCTGGTCCCATCATGGTGGACCCCCGATGTGTGTGCACATCTCAAACGACCCACGGATGATATATCCGACCCGGCCGACACCCGGGGTTCAGTCCGATAACAACCGACTCCACGAAGGAGATCTCCATGTCGCCCAACTCCCCCCGTAGGGGATCTCTGCCCACTCGATGGCATTATGCAAAATAGGCCCTCAGACGAGGCAAATGAGTCCCAAGACTTCTGTGTCCTCTCCAACTGGGGCGGGTGTGCCACGGATGACTGGAGTCGCCTCCAATCATTCCAAACTAGACCCATCCACCCCGAAGTGACACAAAACGATGATGGACCGGTTCTGGGCATCTGTCGGCAGCCCTTGACAGTGCACCAGGCGACACTATTCTGCATGTTGGTGTATGGCACCTGTCTCATCCTTTTCCTATAACATGATGGGACACCTCGCCTTTGTCTGCCGCAGACGTACAAGGCAGCAGGACGAGGACATGGAGTTCATCGCCATCAATGACCACACTTCCCAAAGGTCCAGACTCGTGTCTATGTACCTGAATATGATCGGGTTGGACGAATAGAACATCTAGCTCCTCGCTACCGTTGCTTAGTAGTTTATTTAACGTGTAATTACAAGCTTGTGCGAGTCTCGCTGAGGTTGTTTGGCGTGGGTATCGGTAACCTTCGATTACCGTAACTCAACACTATTTGTATTTCAATTCCTTTTCTTTTTAATGAAAACGTGCTAATGCACAATCTTGAACAAAAAAAGAGGAGGGCCATACTATTCTTTTGTTTTCTCTTTCTTCTTTTCCTCGTGTTCCTCTTTTCTTCTTCCCAACTGTAACATGCCCTTCCCTTCCACTATAAAAGGAGAAGGGGGCTCTCCATGCTGACCACGAGAAAGCAGGCCATCGCTTTCATACACACTCACTCGCACAGAGACTTGAGAACTCTCTCACTCCACCACCCCTACTAATTAGTGGATGTAGTCATCTATGTGGCTGAATTGATTTAGTCATTGTCAATTAATTAGTATATGTAGTCAAAACATTTCGATAGATTATCTAGCTAGAACATAAGTAGGATTCTTACTGAGGATCCAAGGGAGGCTCCATGTTAAGTCTCACAAGTTGTGCAGAGAAAAAAGATAAATGCTAGAAATACTTATGTTAATCATAAACATTCAACCATCAAAACTGAAGTCTATAGCCACCCATGACTATCGAATCTCTTTTATTTTCTAAAATTACCACCTAGCCAGTATATATATATTAACAAAAATATCTTTCTTCAGCAAAAAAAAAACAAAATATACCGAGAATTATACCAACTGCTGACCTTTTTCCATAACGAAAAACCTTCTCCATAGAAGATATCGGAGGCAATCTATTCCAGTCTATCTACGCCAACAAATTCAAGCACCGTCCTCCTCGCAGCTCTCCAGCGTGAACTTCACGTAGTTTGATGCCATCATGTCCGTGAACGTGTGCAGGACGCTGGCTGGGATCAACCACGCCGCGCGCGTCATGCTGGCGACGCTGCCCGCGGGCGCTGCCGCCGGCAGAGTGTTCAATCCTCTACATGTCATGCATATGTCTGACGCAACAGTTTGGAATGCAAGTACGCCTGGTGGGTGGGCTGGATCTGTCACTCTGGGCATTCATTTTCCTCACGATTCTGTGGTGAATTTGGGATGGACGTAACGGCCATGTTTTTTCGGAATGAACCTTTCTGCTACCATGTAATCTTGATGAAAGTTTGTGATGACCTTGTAGTCTGGCGAAAGCGGCTCCCTCGTGAGCTTGTAAACAGCCTGCTAGGCTGGTGTTTGTATCTCGGCTATTGTATTGCTACAAGCCTGCACTACTACAGAATTGTCCATTACCGCCGGGGCTCCAACCCCTTCACCGCGAAAAACTGAACCGCAGAACCATAGCGGTAGTGATGTGGGGTTCGAAACACTACCGGGTCAAAACACCGGCGGTGATTTGAGACAACACTGCCGGGTGTCAATACGACCCGACAGAATTACTTCAAATAACACTACCGGTGTGCAACGGAGCCGGTAGTGTTGAGGAACAAAACACTTTCGGTTGTGTATCGAAACCAGCAGTACCATAGTAACGAACACTGTCGGCTCTGTGTCAACCGACAGAGATGTTTACGATCACACTGCCGGTTGTACATTTCAACCGAAAGTGTTTGTTATGCCAACACCGCCGGGTTGTTTCGAAACCTACAGTGTTGTAGACAGTGGCACTACCGTTTTTTTGGACGTCCGGCAGTGATTGCTATGCCAACAGTGCCGGTTTGTAATAGCCGGCAGCGTTACAAAATAAGAATGACCAGTAATTACAGCAACGTATAATGTCAGGTTTATCAACAAACCATTATCATAATCACATGTCCACATCACAGGGTCTTGGTCAGCAGCCAAGTAGTGTACAGCTTACAATAGCTCACAAGTTTAGAGGGTCTTGGTCAGCAGCCAAGACATCGAGTAGCTCACACATGTTCAGATCTCTCACAACATCAACAACAAACTACGTAGTCTCTTGATAAGTTCCGTGTATTTTCGTTCTTATAGATCAGCCTACCCTTTGCAATGGAAAATCGCCCCGCTTTTTGTCAATACCTCATCTATGATGAATTTGGCCAGCTCCTCTTGTAGTGTCGCAATCTCGCACGGTAGGATATTGTTGGACTTGATTTTCTTGCGCCGTCATTGTAAAATATATATGAATCAAGAGATCGGTTTATTGAATTATTCAAAAAACCAAATGAATTGGGGAGTATACACACAGTTTCGTCTTGTCGTTTCGTTTGCCCGCGGAGGAATTTAAACATCGCCCACATTGCATACAAACCGCACTGATCGTTCGCTGGTGGCTGCTCTAACCGAGGCACAATATTTTCCCCCATTTTTTCAACCTTGAATGGGACAAATGAAGCCCCGAGTTTTGCTTAACGGACACCGAGCCACATTAAAAGAGTGAAAAGGGAAAAATTAGAGCATGGTGATGATATCAAGTTCAGATTAGTGGTCTAAAGACCTAACAAAAGGGCCTATATAGAGAGAGTGGAGCTTATACTGTGGGTTAGAAAAGTAGTAGTAGTAAAATCTAGTTAGAATTCAAGTGCACCAGTCTCACAAGCATCAAATGTATACTGTGGGTTAGAAAAGTAGTAGTAGTAGAATCTAGTTACAATACAATTGTACCGCCTCACAAGCATCAAATATATACCGTGGGTTAGAAAATAGTGAGCAACTAACTTGCATCACACACGTGATGTCAAAATTAATAGGTTATTAGGGTCACTTACGCTCAAAGAACTTTACTAGTGGATCCGTAAGAGAAAGTGGTTTATCCTTCGAGTCCCACACCAAGATTTCATAAGGCGCCTAAGATTGATAACAACGAAGACAAAATGCTTGCTGCAATCACAAATTCCTAATTATCGAATCATCTTAATGATAAAGATGCGTACATATGAATTAAAAGTGGTGAACACATACTCGATGTTGTGGGCTAGTAAGATTTTCGTTTTCTCGAGGAACACAAATTCATCAATAACATCCATCAAAGTTTGCTTCGTGTTTTATGGTCTTCTCCGTGTAGTCCATTGACGCCGACTTCGAGAGAATTTGGTGGGTTCGAGGAAGCCATACCTTTGAATAAGTCGATGGCTTCACAATATTGTGAGATATACTCGCATAAAACCATAAGGAATGGTCGAACTTAACAATTTGTGATCGCATAGTAGTTAATTGCATTGTCGGCGAGTCGTACTTACATCGTCCACAGCGCCAAGATTTGTGTATCGAGGGCGCGTTGTTGGTATATTTGGAACAAGACCTCCCATTCAACAAATAGCTTCGTTTCTTCTTCATAATGAAAAACAGACTTTGCGGTGGATGATAACCTGAATTCCATCCAAAATTGGAGCCCTTGTTTCAGCTAGGTAATAGTCATGCAATTTACGCATGGTGGGGTCAAGTTCATCACCCACTCATCCTCAACCAAATTATGTCCCTTCACATACCGCATTGCCATTGGAGCAGGTTCATTTTGGTCATAATACATGTCCGGCAAAGAATGCAATACTAATGTGTTTCTTAGCGGCAAGCTTCTCTATCTTCTCTTGGGTTTCTTTCATTATATCTTCGGTGTCGAACTTGGCGCCGATCCATTTGGTTGCCGTGTTTTTCCACAAATGAGACCATGAAGCCCACAAATGTATTGTATGCTGCCCTCGGGGTCGGAAATTTTCTTTTTTTGGCCATGTGAACGGGATCCATCGGCCTTGTGTTGGTATGACAGGTTGGTTCACGTGAGCTATCCTTTGCCTTTGCCTTTGATCTTGTGGTTGGCGCCACTTGAGGAGGAGGAACCTCGCTTTGGCGGGCCGATGAAGAGTGAGGAGGGTTATGATGTTCGGGGTAATGAAGAGGAAGGATGAATTGCCTTGCCGGGACGATGCCGCCACATGTCCGACAGGGGAACTAGGAGTTCTATCAGATTAGTATCATGGGAGGGATTAGACTCACGCCTTCCTCATCATCCGATGACAACTCATTTGTCCAAAATTTAATGTAGCGCTTTGCGCCCAAAAACTTGCCGGTGGATGTTTCGACCAAGTTTGGGCCCGTCTTCCACCGCAAGGTGCTCAATAACTATCTTGTTATACTTCTTATCAAGTATGGTATCAATGCCGACGCGAGCATACCCCCGTGGAATTGGTTGGCCATTGATGACCCCATCTTCGCTGGTCGGCCGGGCCCGGCCGACCGCCACCTTGTCTTTCGGTCCATTGCCGACGGACGCACAACTTGACATTGACGGGTTCTTTGATGTTGTCCACCGCATGAGGCGCATTCACATCTTTCTCAAACGGGGTCGATCCGCACCGCCGCGCCCTTGTGATGAAGGCTCAAGGCATCATTAGGTCCGTAGTGCCGCTTGTCTTTGAGACAAAAGTTGCTCGACTCGACATCCACCAACCTTGACGGACGTCTATCTAATTCTTCGTCGCCTCTCAGACACTCCTCGCGGCGCCGATACTCGAGAGTAGTCCAAGCAATGCTAGTTTCCAAGGAACAACACCGGCTCCTCTAGTGCGACCGTGGTGCTCCTTGTTTTCGAGTGCTTGGGTGAACACGTCATTCTCCCTCCTAGAAACGCGAGACCCTTTCTTCACCTCCTCGTTACTTCGGCGATCTTGTTGACGAGGTTGCGCATGGGTTGATTTTCAGTGCTAAAGCTCGCCTTCTTTAGAGTGGTGTACGTTCCTCGCCATACAAGATAATAACGATCTTGTCTCCCATTCTTCGCCTCAACAGTAAAACCTTGAGCGCGGCGTCTCTCCATCTCATCCAGCCCGCTTGAAAATCCGCCATCTTTTGGGCATAGCCACGAGAGCCGAGACGATGAGGATTTACGTTTTTTCAGCGAGTTCTCGCTTGTTCTTTGTGCTCACTTCTATGAACTCAGCTTAGCCCTGTGTTCCTTGAATTCCTCCCGTAGATCCTCCTGTCATTGTACTCTCCTCCATCCCAATTTGGCTCTTTACCTTGAGCACAAACTTTTTATACAGCTCCCCCTTGAAAGTCGCAAAGCATCTACACATGGTTTCATAAGTTTTTTTTCTGTACCAATTTTCGTGTCACAACCCTCTTGGAAGGAGAAATAATCTTTTAAGAGGAGCCATACAAGCTTCTTCGTAGCCTCGGGGAACCCTCCATGGATCTCGATTCCTTCCCGTCCACCTCCCGTACTTAATTGGGATTTTGTCCCTTACAAGTACCCCCAAGACACTAGAGTATTTGGACACAGCTGTTGGGGGTGCGGCTGGTTCCCCGTATTCATCCACCTCAGTGATATGGTAGGTTGTATTCGTCGGAGGAAGCCTTGTTTTGCCTCGCTTGGTTCTCGGCTTCTTGCTTACCGAACCCGTCTTTGGGGCACTACCCGCTCCCGCCACGCAAACAAGCACCAAGCAACATAAGACACTCTCAATTAACTTGCGTGTGTACGGCAACCTAGCTAGTCACATGAATCCAGGCACATTACCTGGTCACCTTGTTCACCTTGGTCACCTTGATCCAGTTGCAGCACGTCGCTAGGGCTCCAATCCGGTGCCTCATACGCAGCTTCCGCGGTTGCCGGCTGATGCGGCTCTCCCGTCCCAGGGTTAGCATCCGGTTCTATTCTAACTTGACGATGGAGTAACTTGCAAGGACGAACCATGGCTGTGACACAACCGTGTTCACGAGTTTGGTACAAATGTTGTAGAAAAACAAAATAACAATTTGTTGCCCAATCTAACACACATTTGAGCAAACAGGTTGGGGGAAATGGCGTCGCACTCACCTTGGACGAGATGGGCCGGAGATGCAGGCGTGGAGGTGGAGGGGCACGCTGCTAGGCCGGCGGCGTGGGACGAGGATGGCGCGAGGGCAGCCGGCAGGAGATGGAATACGACGAAAAATGGAGGCAAAGCTACACGAATAGGGAGGGTGCAGTTATCATCAGCGGCATTCTATCGAACACATAAGGGGTAGTGAGAGAGAGCACCTAGGGAGGGTGGGAGAAAGCCACTCTCCTTGCACTCCTCCAAGTCCCTGACGGGCGTTGTGGACAAAAGTATGATGGGGGCGTAAACGAGACGTTGACGGACGGGCGCCGAGGTTGGCGAAGGCCGGCCGTCGAAGAAGGCGTAAGAAAGGCATCGAGGTGGGAGGCGCCGATGGAGGCGAAGGAGGGCGTTGAGGTGGGAGGCGTCGATGGAGGCGAAGGAGGGCGTCGAGGTGGGCGGCGCCGCGGGAGGCGGCGTCGATGGAGGCGCGGGACGGTGTCGAGGTGGGCGGCGGTGCTCTCGCCGGCGCCGTGTGGTGGCTCAGGTTTGCGCTGGGGAACTAGTGGCGCGGTGTTCAAAAGAATTGGGGAAAATTTCAAGGTCGCGCCGATTCGCATATATATATAAGCATAACACATCACCGCTGGTCATTACATCCTCGACAAAGGATATATGTTCACACCGGTTTAATTAACCGGCAAAGTGATGTACATACAATTTGTCGGGTTCATGAATTTTAAGCTTTTATAAAGAGTCAAAGGAATCATGCATGTGCCTTTGTGAAGCAAGTGTCATCCACCAACGTGTAAATGGCTTGAATTTTTTTTTTTTTTCATTTAGACCCAAAATATGCCCCCCCACACAAGATCTTAGGTTTTTCGGTGAATATTTTCATTTTTAGGTTTTAGATTATCGCTAAACGGGCGGAAAATGGCAAATTACATCATGAAAACACAAGAACTTAGCATGTATATGTGCATAAATTTGACTCCTAGGCCAAATGAGACCATGTGGAAAAGTTTGGCATGGTGCCTATTCTTTTGGGGGTAGCTTCAGTTAAACCTAGAATTTTCGGCCTCGTCGCGCTAAAATCAATAAAAACTGCAGAAAAGTACCAAACCAACTCCTAAAAATCTCCAAATTTTTTGATGACTCACCCATCGATTGTCAAAGACTTGGAAAAAGTTTGAGACCCACAGACACCCGAGTGCATATCACTACTACAAAATTGATTTTACGTGGTGTTTTGATTTTATTTTCCGTGGCGGGCATTTGAGAAACCGCCACGGAAAATAGGTGGCCTGGCACCCCTTCGGCGGGGAGAAAAACCGCCACGGTTAATCAATTTTCCGTGGCGGGCATTAAAAAAATAACCGCCACGGTTAATAGGGATTAACCGTGGCGGTTATTTTACAATGTCTCCGCCACGGAAAATGATTAACCGTGGCGGTTTTTATAAAAAGCCCGCCACGGTTATAAGCAAGCCCAAAGAGCCCACAAAACCGTCGGCCCATTCCATCTTATCGGGTCCATATATATAGCGCTTAGGTTTTCCAAATCACTCGCCTCTCCTTCCCATTCCATAGCCGCTCCTTCCCCCTTCTCTTCCTTCTCCGCTCATCCACGCAGACCCAAAGGCCCATCCACATCGATCCCCATCGATCCCATCCCCCCCTCCACTCGATCTCGTCCCCATCGATCCCATCCCCTCCCTCCTCCACCGGGGCAGCCGACGGCAGCGGGGCTCGGGCGGCGGCGCTGAGCGCGCTGGACGGCGAAGCGGCGGCGCCAGCGTGGGGGTCCGCGTGCCGCGGGGGCGGGCGGCGCCGCCGCGAGCGCTGTGGCGTCGAGTCGCGCGGCGGCGCCGCGCCGCGGGCTGGCGGGCGTGGCGGGCGGCGGGGCTGCACGGCGACGGCGGCGCGGGCGGAGCCGACCTTCCTCTTCCCCAAGCCCCGGCGCGCGGGCGGATCCGTGGCTTCCCCATGGCGCGGCGGATCGGGGCTTCCCCACGGGCCGCGGCATCCTCGAGCTCGCGGTGGCGGATCCGGCGTCGGCGGCGGCCGATCCGGCGCCCCCAACCTCGGATCCATCGTCCTCAAGCACGGCGGGCCCCCCAGCCGCGAATCCGGTGGCGGCGGCGGTAGGTCCGGCGTCGGCGGCGAAGGAGCCGACCCGCGAAACCCTAACGGGCTCGTGGCCTAGATCTGGGCCCGTTAGGGTTCCGGATCGGGTTTTTCTTTTTTTTTTTTTTTAAATTTATTTACCATGGCGGGCATTGTAAGAAGTCCGCCACGGTTCTCTCTATTTTCCGTGGCGGGCATTGTTAAAAGTCCGCCACGGTTATCGATTTTTGCGTGGCGGACATTTGCCCGCCACGGTTAATCGCTCGATTAACTGCGTGACCTTAGCTCCGTGGCGGACCCAATGCCCGCCACGGAAAATCAAAAAATGCCCGCCACGGAAGTTCCATTCAGTAGTAGTGTATGAACCACGGGTAACATAAACCTTAGTGTATAGTTATGGTGACAAGGGATCATGCATGTGCCTTTGTGAAACAAGTGTAATCCACCAATGTGTAAATGGCTTGAATTTTTTTTTGCAGTCATTTAGACCCAAAATATGCCCCCACACAAGATCTTAGATTTTTTTCGGTGAATATTTTTTCATTTTTAGGTTTTTTTCGTTTCGCTAAACGGGCGAAAAATGGCAAATTACATCATGGAAACACAAGAACTTAGCATGTATATGTGCATAAATTTGACTCCTAGGCCAAATGAGACCATGTGGAAAAGTTTGGCATGGTGCCTATTCTTTTGGGGGTAGCCTCGGTTAAACCTAGAGTTTCTCGGGCCGTCGTGCGTAAAAATCAATAAAACTACGTAAAGTACCAAACCAACTCCTAAAAATCTCCAAATTTTTTGATGACTCACCCAACGATTGTCAAAGACTTGGAAAAAGTTTGAGACCCACAGACACCCGAGTGCATATGAACCACGGGTAACATAAACCTTAGTGTATAGTTATGGTGACAAGGGATCATGCATGTGCCTTTGTGAAGCAAGTATCATCCACCAACGTGTAAATGGCTTGAATTTTTTTTAAATCATTTAGACCCAAAATATGCCCCCACACAAGATCTTAGGTTTTTTAGGTGAATATTTTCATTTTTAGGTTTTAGATTCTATCGCTAAACGGGCGGAAAATGGCAAATTACATCATGGAAACACAAGAACTTAGCATGTATATGTGCATAAATTTGACTCCTAGGCCAAATGAGACCATGTGGAAAAGTTTGGCATGGTGCCTATTCTTTTGGGGGTAGTTGGCGTTTCTTAACGCAAACGTAAAGAGTTCAAAAGCGCACGGAAATGCCGTTGTAGCATTCACCCGTAAGTATTCGTGGTATCGTATTTTCCACGTGGAAGGCATGGTGTAAAAGTCTCTAATATGAATAAAGACAAGATAACACGACTATGCAATAGACCACAATCCATAATAGGGATAAACTAAATGGTAAGATAACTTGATACACACACTTGAATCAATCTCAAGGATAAAGATAAATAAAAGAATGAAAGAATAAATCTAACAAGGAGCAGGCATATCCTAAATAGCTATGTTAAGATAGTGGATATACATACATGCTTTTGTAATGTTAGAGATTCTAAGTTAAGTTAGTCATGGTTGCTATTTTCTTACTCGACGACCACCGAGCGCACTGGGTCCGCCAGCGATACGGCATAGCATCTACCCAAATATGAGACGTGGGGGATTACAAGGGCCGGACAGGGCTGTCACCACCTGCCGCCTACCACCTCGTCCGTCCGTAAATGGAGCGGCCCGAAGGTAACCTCTAACATAGACACCACGTCTACGCTATGGCCACTACTCTAGCGTGTCGACAAGGCTTACCCGTCCCCGGGGTCCTTCTACTAGAGCACCCGCCTCGAGGGCGAGCAGCGAACCTATAATCCAACAACAACTAAGACTAATTCAAGGTAGAACTCAACATCTCAACTTAGCTCTTGGTCTAAACATGTATATATAGCATATTAAGCATAAAGTTCTATACGACAAGATCATAACATGAAAACTATATACTAGTTCATATGCTAAGATCGTATCATAAGAACTATACTCTAGTTCATAAGCATAACTATATCGATAAATAAAGAACAAGAACAAGACGAAGAACTCAATATTGATCATACCGAATACTTCTAAGATGTTCTTGATCTCCATGTACAAGCCTTGCCAAGCTCCTACTACAAACTACTAATAAAACGTAAAAGATACAAGTGGAGAAGAATGACTCTTGTGTGGTGTGTTGAGAGAGGTGGTGTGCGTGTCTTTATATAGGGAAAGGAGGGAGAGAATGGAGGGCTATGCTTGTTTGTAGACTAAAATTTGAAACTCTTGGGCATGCAACCGCCTAGTCTTGGCGCCAATTTAATTCTCATTGCATGCAACCAAGCATTCTTGGCGGGAACGTCTTCTTCCACGCATGCCACCGTCTTCCAAGCCATGCAACCGCATATGTGAAATGTTTTGGCGGGATTTCTTGGCGCCATCCCAAAAAGCACCGCATGCAACCGCCTTCTTTCCTCCGGACGCTGGTCAAGGCAAAAACGGGCGGATCGGGGCCATGTCCACGGCGGGCGCCGCCGGGGCGCGCCGCCGCAGTTTGGCCCATCTCGCGCCGGCCTTCGCACGTGGGCTTGTGGCCCACTCTTGCTCGCGTCCCCGGGGTGCTTTGGCCCGATCACATTGGTTTTGGTCCATGTGCATTTCCCTTGTCCAAAACGCAGTCCTCATGTGCGCTTTCACTCCAAACCGACAGCGGTGACATAACCGACGCTGAAACCTCCCGGTAGTGATAACGGCTATCACTCTCGATTTTGAACCGGCGGTGAACCTAAATTCCTCGCTTCGCTACCGATCGGTTCACTAAAACACAGCTTGCAAATCGAGGCACATAGTATAAATAGACTAACTCCATCGATTACATATAGTGAACAATATAATCTAACTCCATCGATTACATATAGTGAACAATATAATCTAACTCCATCGATTACAATAGTGATCGAGCTTGTACTAAGGTGCTCACCTTCACCCTCATCTACGACTGTTGGGCTACGCACGAATCACGCGTGCATTTCGTGATAACCTCTATAGTTTTCAGCTTCATCCGTCACTCCATCCACTCCGACAATCTTCCTTTTCCATTCTAGCCGTACGTGTAGCTTTCCATTTGTTTTGTTGTCCGGTGCATAGAAAACTTGCGTAACATCTTTTTGCAAGGATGAAGGGGTCCTCTCTATGTGCGGTCTTGCTTGAGATCAATCGTATTGAACCCTTCGTATCGATGTTGATGGCTGATATCCGAACCCACCGGCAAATAAACAGTAGTCGCCTTCACCGACCGTAGTCTAGTTCCCAAATCTCCTCTATGAAACCATAGTAGGTATCTTCCACTCTGTTGTTGTCGCTCACGATTCAAAAAAGAACACCACCTGTTTTGGTATTGGCTCTTTCCATCTTGCTTTTTGTGTAAAATGTGTATCCATTGATTTTACCCTTTGGTACATAACATATGTACTCTTAGGCCCCGCACCCAGAAATCCGGGTTGATTACCCAACTCTTTACCAAGCAAGCTTACTCGCAACCAATCGCAAAATTCAACCGTATGCTTCTTATGTAGCCCATTCTCTCGACATGTTGGGATTTTGCTCTTTAAGCATTGCCTTGTGCCGCACAAGGTATGGCCTCGTCCTCGCCTTGTCGTAAAACAAATAAATGTTCCTGTCTCGAATGCCTTGGCGTCTTTTATCAGAACAGATTTAGGGTCCGATCGTTCCTTTGCCACATATTCTTCCCGCGTGACGAGATTCTGGAAGTCCAACCCTCTCCATGTCTAGATAATATGTGCGTAACTCGATGGCTTCTTCCGTTGACCATCCTTCAACCATGCTCCCTTTCGGTCCGAACACGTTCTCGACATACCTCCTAAAAACTTTCATCAACCTTTCGAAAAGGGAACATCCGATGCAGTGCATTGGGCCAAGGCCTCTAATTTGTTCATCAAGATGAACCAGCGGATGCACCGAGATATCAAAGAAAGTCGGCGGGAATTCCACCTCAAGCAAGCTTAGTGCTTCGGATATCTGGCCGCTGCGTACCTGGTCCAAAGCGTGGGACGTAGGAATGACCTTTTTGAGATCGCATTGAGGAACTAGCACAACTTTAGGATTCCCTCAGTGAGCCTTGGGGGGAGCTAGAGACCACGTATAGCAACAGGGGGCAGTTGAGTCATAATGACATGACAATCATGGGCCTTCATGCAGCCATAGTTGAACTTGAGTTCTTTCATGTTCACTAGCCTCTTTAGGCTACCACAGTAGCCTATTGGGAGTTTGAGTTCATTGAAGGAGATAAACTTTTTCTTTGCTGCCCCGTTTAAGGTCCATGTCGTAGGCGGAAGGTACACCTGATCATTCTCTAGCCGCACTGGATGCAGACCCTTCATGATTCCCATGTACTCCATGTCTTCCCGTGTGGCTAGTGAATCCTTCGAGGTCCCCGGTGTTCATCAAATGGTTTAGGGTGCCACAAAGACACATTTTTAGTAAGGTGCATGGGATCAAGACAAGTGGCGTACCCTCAATAGTGGCCGAAGGGCGTTTCAAAAAAGCAACTTTTTCTTCTAGATACTCCCCCAGTCTCGTGTTGGCGGTCCTTATCATACACTTTATACCGCCAACTTAGTTATATAACATGGTGAATAACGTACTTTTGCCACATGAACCTTTGCTATTAATCTAGTTCCACTTGTATTGAAGAAAATATGTTTTGCAGGCATAAACGTGGAAAAGTAAAAAGTACGCCAAAGGAAGAGAGAAGCGCACATCGAATCTGCGCTTCGGACAAGGGGGATGCCACCAGGCCAAAACCAATGCGAACCAGGCCAAAGCACCCCGAGGACGCGACTTGGAGTGGGCCACAAGCCCACCGCCGAAGATGGGCGCGAGGCGGGTCAAACCCACGGCGGCCACCGCAGCTGCGGTGCCCGCCGCAGAGACGCCCGATCCCGCCGCGCCTTGGATGGTGTCCCGGGCCGGAGGAGTAGAGGCGGTGCATGGAGGTGTTTTTCACCGTTTCCCGCCAAACTTTCCCGCCAAAACCACCTTTCACTTGTGTATAAAAGGAGGGTCACCCCCCCCTTCCATAGAGCACTAATTCACTCATCCCTCACTCATCCACATTCAATAAAGGAATCCCACATTCCTTCACCATGTGATCCATCATTCACCCCACATTCCTTCGGGAATTACACTCCACGTCTCGCACATAGGGTGGTGTAGAGAGTGCCAAGACACTCAGTGGGAGTGAGAGAGAGTGCAAGGTAGAGAGGAAGAGAGGAGTAGCGACCCCGCGGTCTTTTGGCCGTCGGAGTGCCAGATCTGTCGGCCTCCCGCTCCCTACCTTGTACCTCTACGGGTAACTTTACGGCTTGGTGAGAGTTATTCATGTCTTACTTTCAGTATCATTCTTAAGTTCCATGCTATCATTTATTGTATCGAGAATTATGGGATCGTTGTTTGCCCCTGTGGTAAATGCTCTAGTAGAGGGCCCCCGATGAAGACGGGATCCCCGATCGACGCTAGAGTAGTGACAAGTAACGTAGATGTGGTGTCTAGGTTATGAATCACCCTCGTTTGCTCTGCAATCCACGGTAGTGAGGTAGGGGATAGGTGGTGACAGCCCTATTCGCCCATCGTACTCCTCCACGTCCGGTTGCGTAGTAGAGCAAGAGGCCGGCATCGCTAAGCGAGACCAAGTGCACCCGGATGCCCGAAGTAATACTCGATTAATAGACGAGTAGCCCGACTTAGTCTAAGTGTTGAAAGAACACATCGCTCCTAGGATCACCTCCTATGCTTGACCCTTGATAGCTAGAAGAACAGGACTTAGCTCCCGCTCCCCGTGGAAATTCGATGCACCGGAATACTTCTAGGTGAAGTGCTACAACGGTACTTTCCCGTGCGCTATGGACTTTTCGCTACGCTAAGAAATACCAACAAGCATTTCGGCTCCATTGCCGGGAATGGTTGTCGTTAAAGTTTGTGAAACCTAGTTATCGCGGTGTGAGCCCTACCCCTCGCCATTCTTTTTTTATTTTTTATTTTCTTTTAATTATGGAGCAACCCTTTCAAAACCCTTTTTGCTCCTAAGGGCGAGCTCTTAGAACCATGTCAATCTTCGAAGCCAATCACGACTTCAAGATTTGAGCTCCGCCCCGGCTTTATAGCCATGGTTCAGTCCAAACATTTTTAGGCTTGAAATTGAAAAAAAAAACTTTTTTGATACAAAGATCAATCTTACCGCTTGTGACATAACTACCGGAGGGCCATTTTCACATAAAAACCCAGCGGAAGGAGGAGCTTTCCTAAACCATATTTTTGAGAATACTCTCCCGCTAGAACCCATCCGAGTAGAACCCAAGCAGATCAAAGGGAAGTCTCTTCGGCTGTTGTCGAACCTGATACACCTTTAGAGAGACCCTTGCCTGAACCAAAACCCAAGGGGACCACATGGTAGGATCTCCTATTTTTCGAGGCTGACCTTGCCGAGGGATTAAGTAACACCTCGAAATACGAACAATAGAAGAAACCACCAATCCCGACCGATCCACGAAACACTCTTCAATGAACATTTTTCTATGACTCTATTAAGGATTGGTGGAGGTCATGTATAATCATGCTATGGGTATAAACATTCAAATCCCTTACACTAAAATGTGACAAGGAATCCTTTAGAACCCAAACAACACGGGCTTTTGCCAAGAGACCATACATGACCGAATTCTTCTGCACAAGAATGTAAAAAAAAAAGGAGAGTTCTAGGTGCAGCTTGAGCCAGGCTTACTATGTTAATACACACTGGCCTAGACCTATCATTACCCGAGAGTATGTTTTCACATATCTTTCGTTCGGGTCTTGACATAGACACTGCCCTACGCATTGACATGACCGCTGGAGGGATATTTATCGATAAAATTACGATGGAAGCACACTTCTCCCATCGTAAAACACAAACCCCACCAAAACCAGGGCATGTCAAGCTTTGAGAAGCCCTCATCAGCCGAACCCGTACCTTTACCATCCTTAGGATCGACTGTTGAGACATCACGAACACCGAAGAAAAATTCATCCTTCGAAGTTTCCAATTGAATTTGAGGATTATGGCAATACCTCGAACCTCTCTTGGCACGTAAAACCCCACAACAAATTAAGTTTTCCCTAAAGCTAAACCATCAACAAAATGGTCTTTGGAAGTGAAACGTTCTTCCGGAAGCATTTGATTCTTTCACCTTCCAACATCATTACTTGTTTGTTAAAGGGAACTTTTTGAAAAAAAAAATCTATCAGGACTTATCTTTGAGTGTTGTGGGATCGCGAGGGCCGTGCCATTGGAGATTGACAAAGCCGAGGTGTTCTTAGATCCCTATATCTTTCCCATCCTCAACTTCAAACTTTTGATAGGCTACCCACTCAAAGACCTTGTCCATAAAAAAAAAATACCCATGGGAGCCTTGGTGAAAAGTTGGGAGAAGGTTGCTTATGCCACTCCAAACCCATATCCGAAAAGTCCGGTGGCAAAGCAACATCCCAACCATGATATGTCGAGGAGGCGAAGTTAATAACTCCATTCGATTCACTTAAAGTTGCTCTCGCATCTTAGTGAAATAAAACACCTGTCACCCTCGCCGAACACAAGCCATGTCCCTCTGGCCAACAAAACATTATTCGTGATAATAGTCAAGATACAACATTTGTCTTTCATGACATACCTTTTGAGGATTAAAACTCATGTGCCATGGACATGCACGAGGCACCAACTCTAGAGACCAAGATAGAAACCACTAATGAGCATGAACAATCGTCCTTTGAAATCCCTCAAATTTCATGCTCACCTTTTGAATCTCTAGAATTGTCCCGTTTCTAACCACGTGCCCCTATGAGGAACCCAACCTTCTCTTAATCTTCGTTCACAAACTTTTCAAGAGGATGGTTGTGGATGTCTTCGTCTATCACAAGTTTTGTCGATATCTAGTGGCACGATGGCACTAACCTTGCAGCTTAAGTGTAACGCTAAAATCTTCTCGAGAAGCCGGGAACTTCACCACCCTCGATAGCCGCAAGAAGAATTCCCGCATCAAGCTTACGACCATAAACAAAAGCACTACCGGGAGATACCCGGACCATAAAAAAATCGTTACATATATTTTATCTCTCTTAATATTTTCATAAAAAGAGCACTTTCTCTCGATTAATAAAAAGCAATGACTTGTTGTCAAGTTAGCATGCACCTTCGGGTATTCTTGTCGCTAACATTTCAGGTGGAGATCGATTAAGAAGATCAAAAGAGGCACACAATGCTTGAGAGCATAGGGGCACATCAACAAGAAACTTTGATGCTCATGGATAATGGGACATGCTAAAAGGGAGACGGACCTTGCACACTTGACTTTACACAAAGTCCAAGTGTGTGTGTGTGGGGGGAAGATGGTGAGAATCTTAAGTTCCATCCACCAAGGGGTCATAAAAAATAATAAAAAAAAAAAAAAGATGATGTCACCTTGCCTTGCTGAAAAAAAAAAGAGAAAAAGAAGAAAAAAAAATGAGAGAGAAAAGAAATATATAAAAAAAGAAAAAGAGAGAATATATATATATATATATATATATAAATGTACAAGAGGAGAAGAGCAAGGTTGGCCCCACATGGTCAAGATTCATACCAAAAGTCTTTGCTGACTCCACCCATCATTGCTTCCACAAGCAAGATGGGTTTGTCTCTCATCCTTTCTTCGCTACCATCAAGACCCATGGCCCGTACACACAAATTTGTGTGTGTGGCCTAGTCTTGTGGTACATCCGACAAGCCATCATGCAACCGCAACATCAACCTCGACATCCATCCACAAATGTTGCCGGTGCACGTATATCCGTGTACGCAAAGGAAATAAAAAGTTCACTAACACTCTTACTCATTATTATCTCCATACGGTCACACAAATTCCTACTCCCCTCGGTTTTTGACATATGCTTTGAGTTTGGGTACATTTTACACGGGCACGTGTAATGCATCTATAGGTCTTTTACATTAAGCATGGTGCTTAGGGTAAAATGATCTTCTTTAATCAAACTTTGACATGGTGCTAGAGTTTGGTAAATGAACTTAGGGCGTTGTTGTCATGATCTATGAGAGTATCTTTTAGGTTAGAGATAAATCAAGGCTATGCTTACACTGTTTCTTTATGATTAGCCTTGCTTGAGTGATCTTTGTTGAGAAGAAATAAAATTGAATAATAATAATAATAATAATAATAATATATATATTTATATATATATAAAAAAGTTCTCACAATAAGGCTCTACAATGTTCATGCCGACAGAGCAGTGTTTTTTCTTCTTTTTGTTTTGTTTTCTTGTTTTTGAATAAAAACCGGTACAAGACCAAGTCCAGGGGAGATCTCCCAACACAATGAACAAACTTCGAGATCTCCCCAACACAATGCACAATCATCGAGCAATTCACGATAAAGAAGGATGAGACAAACAACTATCGTGAACTCCTTCCTCTCCAAACGGTGGTTTGTGCAAAACTCTCGCTCTCACATCTCCCAAAAGTTTTGAATGTTTAAATTTAACACATCAACAAAACAAACCTTTTTGGATGCACACTTGTTCCTTTTTGTCTTTTTCTCGTCTTTATAATTTGTCAAAGGAACAAGTGTGGGGGAGGAGACTACACAAGGTAAAAATTGAAATCCTTTACCTTCCCTTTTGAACAAGATTAAAATGTATAATCATTAAAATGATTTAATCATCCTTGAGCTCCACCTCATTAAATCTCTCAATATCTTTTAGTCAACATATATTATTCCTCACTAAAAGATAAACAAAACTTTTTGAGGCTCCATCTCCATGCTATCCTTTGATAAAAACTTGCATACTCTTTATTCCTCGCTAATATTCCTATTGCTTGTGAAATATCTATCATAGGGACCCCATGTTATCTAAGTATTTGAAATATGTGATATAACTGGATGATTTGAACCTTGCTCTTTTATATGAACTTGGGATTTGTTTTCAAAAAATTCAAAATTCAATTAGCATGCTCCTCAATGATATGCAAATTCCTACCATAGCCATATTGAGTTTATCAAAGGCAAAAACCTACCATATACATATGCTACTTATCTTTGCATTGAGCTTATGTCAAGTCTCGTTGACCCTTGTTGAGATAGTTGTCATGCCCCCAAGATCAAGATCACGTACACGCCACATATATTAGCTATTCCTACACGGGAATACGCTAAAAACATGCTTTCATCCACCATACCAAAAGCTCTACTCCTACTTGGGAGTAGACACAAAAAGATATCTTAGAAATAAATACTCCATGTTCTAAAAGATAGTGATCTCTCTTTAATTTAATAATTCAAGAGACATGGCTATGAAAAAAAGAGGGACACATGAAGGTCCCATGAAAAAAAGTTGGACACATAAAGGTCCAAGAGTTTAATGAAAAAAAAAAAAGCGAGATGAGCACATGAAGGCTCATGCAAAAGATAGCCATGTTCTCAAGAACAAAGTTTTCATAAAGAGAGATCATTCATATCAAGGAGTACACTATATATAGTATAGGTTCCACTACAACATATCCACACACATGCACTTCTTGATCTAGGGGTATGCCATCCTTCTCCTTGGATCCGAGCTTTGGCCTAGCAATATATGCGAGTAAGTATGCCTTCATATCTTTTCCCTACCCAAAGATCCATATAAGCTTTTTAGAAGTAGAAAGAAAGAAGGCAAAACTCTCATATGCCTCGGTTAGGAAACAGGACACAAATATTTGAGTGATCCGAGTGAATCATTCGAGGAGCAACGCTATATTTACATTTTTAAAATCATATGAAAACCCAACTTAGTGGAAGAAAATATGTTTTGCAGGCATATGTTATATAACTAAGTTGGCGGTATAAAGTGTATGATAAGGACCGCCAACAACTCCCCACACTTAGTCTTTACTGCCCCTCGAGTAAAGTGCAAGACTAGGTGGGTTTACCTCAAATGAAATAAAATCACGCATACAAGTTATTCCAAGCTTCACCAACACTTGTGAAATTTTGATGTGTCTACCACATTAATCTTGGGTAATTGAATTATGGAACAATCATGGATTCAAATCCCTTGCTTGAGATAAGTGCAGGAACTTGGGTTTTCATATGATTTTAAAAATGTAAATATAGCGTTGCTCCTCGAATGATTCACTCGGATCACTCAAATATTTGTGTGCGGTTCCTCACCGAGGCATATGAGAGTTTTGCCTTCTTTCTTTTCTACTTCTAAAAAAGCTTATATGGATCTTTGGGTAGGGAAAAGATATGAAGGCATACTTACTCCGCATATATTGCTAGGCCAAAGCTCGGATCCAAGGAGAAGGATGGCATACCCCTAGATCAAGAAGTGCATGTGTGTGGATATGTTGTAGTGGAACCTATACTATATATAGTGTACTCCTTGATATGAATGATCTCTCTCTTATGAAAACTTTATTCTTGAGAACATACTGCTACTGCCCCCTCCCCCTTCCCAAGGACAAAATTCAGTTTGTCTAGTTCTCGAAGCATCGCTTTTCCGTCTCGATAATCTGGAGCCCTCCCGTCTTCATATTCCCCGAACGTTCTTTTTGTTCCTTCGGATGACGAGTGTCCCTCCGGTAGGAACCTACGGTTTCTCATATAAACCATTTTATTGTTGCCGGTAGATGTACCGCATGTGTTTCATCCAAGCACTCGACACATCCAAGATAGCCTTTTTTTGTCTTTTCTCCGGATAAGCAACCTCGGCCCGGCAAGTCGGTGATAGTAGCGATTAGTATTCCCTTGACCGTGACATGTTCCTTTTTGTACTCGCCCCAAACATCCTTCACACCCGTAGTGAACATCTCTAGCAGTTCATCGATCACGGGTTCTTGAAGCGTGTCTATGTCATTCCCCTCGGGTGTCTTGGCCCTTGGATCGAAGAGTGGCATTTCGATGAGCGAATGCTTCATCTGAGAGGTGTGGCGGAAGATTGTATATGCAGAGTGTCACGGCCATGTGCTATGGTTGCTCCTAACCCAGGGTCGAAAGGATTCATCCCATCTCGTGCTCAAACCAAACCAAAGGTGCCTTACCTCTCCATCGAGCTCCTTGTAGAACATAGTATTGACAGTCCCTCCGATCCACGCCCGCCGGCCGGGTGCCTCATCTTGGTGTCTTTCACCGCGCTCTTCGCCATGCCCAGTAGAAACTTGGCCGACTTTGCACATGCAAACAAAGCGGCCTATGCACCCGGGAGCTATTGGGAAATACCAAACGACTTTATTGGGACCTCCTCTGCGCTCTTGCTACCTTCATTTGATGGCCCATGCTTGTAGCGTGGTTCTTTACACTTGGGGCATGCATCCAACTTTCCGTATTTTTTTTCCACGGTACAATATACAATCATTGACACATGCGTGATTTTTTCGACCTCGAGGCCGAGGGGCGAGATCATCCGCTTGGCTTTGGTATGTCTTCTCCGCCAACTCATTGTCTTTTTGGGAGCATTTTCTCGATTACACTTAACAAGAAATCGAAGCCTTTGTCGCTCACCCCTTCTACGGATTTGTAGTCTAACAAAGAATATGTTGGCCTCCGGTTTGCTCAATTCACAATCCTTGTACAATGGTGTTTTTCCATCTTTCCTCATTTTCTCTAGCTTTTGCATTTGTTTGGCACTAAGAAATGCGGACTCGCATTACATAGCAACAAAGAAAGGCCATCCTCTTCGTCGTTGTCATTAGCAAGAGTACCACTAAGCAAGCCAAGAGTGCCCTCATGCCGCTTTCGTCCATGGCGACGTCGTTGTTTTCCCGATCATCATTGTTTTTCCTCGTGCACAACAACAGAATGGCCTCGATCATCATTGTTTTCCCGCGGAACATTCAAACCAATCTCACCATGCTCTGTCCATGTGGTATACCCCGGCATGAACCCCGTGTATACAAGTGGTTCCGGATACACTCGTGTTAGCATATTTCCGTTCATTCTTGCAATCCAAGCATGGGCAAAAAACATACTTCCAAACCCTCAAGCATGATCTCTCGCCAACACGCGTAAAATGGGAGACTCCATGAAAGAACCCTCGGTTTGCACGGACCCATACATCCACTCTCGATCCATCTCTACAAAAAAGGTGAAATTGAAGACTTGATCAATTCATTTCGAAAAAAAATGTGGTCGGTAGGTGACACATGGACTATTTTTGGTCGGCAAAATTGTAAAATCTCGACTCACATACTAACAAGAAATAATTATAGCACCACAGAAAACGGCATAAGTAATTAGGCGACCAACCTTATAGATGATGGATTCTCCACAAATTGCTTAGCGTAAATTAAGTTCAATTGGAGCTCGCGGCACTAGAATGTAGAAAGAACAAGAACAAGAATCAAGGGATGTACCCATCATTAACAAGAGGTAATTTGGCAATAAAATCAAAGGAGCAGATGATTGTTACTAACCTTCAACCAAAAACCGTCAAGCCATTCTTCAAATGCAAGCGATTCCTTCACACGGATTAGAACGGTCGCAAAGACCGGAGGGGAGGGTCTAAACGAGTGCCTCTGTTTTTGGGATGGTACGTGAGTAGGAAGGAGAGAACACCCCTGTCACCTTTTTGAGTTCGCAGACTTATCACCGCCGGCATTATTTTAGAACCGAGAGTGAACCGCACAAAGACTACCGGATCGGTCACACCATAGTTTTCGGTGACAACAACAACCAAGCGGTGTATGCAGAGATCACTGCCGGTTCTTATTTTCACCCGGCAGTGATATGAGTCCATCCGATCACCGCCGGGGCATAATTTTCCCCGGTAGAGATATAAATCTTCACCGCCGGTATTGGTCGCAGTCCGTGGAGTTTTCGGGTTTGTCCCGCGCTCGAACGGTTCATCAGCGCGGGCGCGGTTCATCCGCCGGTGGACTAAATTTTGGCAAAGGATACCGGCGGTAGTGATGAGCGATTCTGTAGTAGTGCTGTAAATCGTTCCTTGTGCTCTTGTGCTTTGCTTGAGCATGAGTTCTTTTGTAATGGAATGGTGGGGAAGCTCTCCCGCTGGTTACTTTAAAAAAAAAAGAACTCTCACAAGTTGTACAGAGAAAAGAAAAAGATAAATGCAAGAAATTCTTACGTTAATCATAAACATCATTCAGCCATCAAATCTCAAGTTTATAGCCACCCATGACCATAGAATCTATTTTATTTGCTAAAAATTACCCCTAGCCATTATATATATATATTATGATAAAATATCTCTCTTATTTCAGGAACAAAACACACTATTACTCATTCTATTACTTGTGGCGGTTTTTTTTTATTATCCGTGACCGTTTTTCAAACCGCCACAAAGGGGAGGTCACCGTAAATGGTAGGATTATCAGTGGTGGTTTTTGGACCCCAAAAACCACCATAGTTAATAAATAAAGAAAAGAGAAAATCCAATCGAAACCCAAACGGGCCGGATCCGGGCCGTCCGGGCTCGTTAGGGTTTCGTGATGCCGCCGCCGTGCGCCGCGCCGGGCGATCCACAGCGACAAGCTTCATTTGCCGCCGCGCCTGTGGTCGAGGTTGAGGTAGCCACGAGCCGGATCCGAGGGTCGAGGTTGAGGTCGCCCGCGCCTCGGTCGAGGTCATCCGCGGACGCCGCCGGATCCGTGCCCGATCCACCACCGCGCGCATGCCTCCGGGTTTGTCGCCACCACCGCCGCCCGGGGCCAAGGTCGCTGCACGCGCGCGCCTCCCGGGCCGGGCCGGCAAGCGCGGTAGGGAGGGCGCCGCCGTGATCTAGGAGAGGAGGGGAGGAGAGGTGTGGCGCCGCATTTGGAAGGGTTGGGGACGGCGCACACACTGTGGGAATAGGGAGGACGGGGACGTAGGAGAGAGAGTGTGGGAGGTGAGGTAGAGTGCGGGCCGGGAGGGAGTCAAATGAATTAGGTTTCCCAACTTCCCTCGCTTTTATACTATGGTTTCTTTATCGGGCTGGTATGGGCCACTTATTGTAATGTGGGTTGGATGTTTAGGCCCGATTAACCATGTCGTTTTTTTTATAAAAAACCACCACGGTTAATTGATTTACCATGGCGGTTATTATAGCTGCCGCCATTAGTTTAAAATAACCACCACGGTTAATAGAGACGTGCCGGTGGTGGTTTTCTAAATAACCACCACCGTTAATGTTTTTGAAGTGCCACGCAAAATCAAATCTGCAGAGTGAAAAAACTCCGTCCAACAAGTACCGAAAAATTATACCAATCGCCGATTTTTTTCATAACGAAAAACCTTAAGATATCGGAGGCAATCTATTCCGGTCTATCTACGCCAACAAATTCAAGCACCGCCCTCCGCACATCGCAGCTCTCCATCATGAAGTTCGCGTAGTTTTTGTTGCCATCATATTCGTAAACATGCGCAGGACGCCGACCGGGATTAACTACGCCGCACTTACTTGGCGTCATGCGGCAACGCGCCGCGGGCGGTATTCGCCGTCGGCAGAGTGTTCAATCCTCTACATGGCTAGCATCGGTGGCATCCTCGCCGAGCCGCCGATGTACCTGTACTTGGTGTCCATGTTCGCCATCGCCGCCACGGGCGTTTCGTGATTGCATCAACTACATCTCACCATACACGCGGTGCCCATGTCAATGGTGGTGGACCGATTCTCGACAATGCGGTATGAGCCACCGACGGCGCAAGTGGTGTAACACCCCGGTGTTAAGCATGTCATTATCATCTTCATTTCATGAGCATAATCATCATTTAGTCATATGCATTCATGCACATGAAATGATAGAGGTCATTTGTCCGTTTAAATGTATTCAATTTGCTTGTTATGCTTTGCCTTGTCATTTCTTGTATGAAATGCTTGCATAAATAGTTGTTTAATCTTTATTTATTCCTAGTTATGATCATAGTATGTTTTAGAGCATGAGTCATGTTGGTCATATCCTCTGATCATGTTTAATTAGAGTAGTTTGACATTGTTTGACCTTGATGGTGATTTAGCTTGTTTTACTTAAAGGTCCTAGCTAGGGTCTATGCATGTGTGTGCACCCTTCATGAAAAGTGTAGCTAATTTCATGTAGAACAAAAGTCATCACATGCTTGTTTCATGAATTAATTTGAGTGGATCATGTTGCAAAAGCCGAAGTTTGTTTGAATTGGGGATGAATTAGGGTTTACTTTGACCACAAAGTAGTTTATCGTTGACCAACCGTAGTTTCAAATCCAAGCCAAAGTAGACAAAACTTTCTATACATGAAACGCTTTAGAATTTCATGAGGAAAATTTTGTTCAATTAGAGGTTTTGCTGAATCAGCACGTATCTCGAGGCACAAGGCAAAAACAGGTTTGATTAGGGTTTAGTTTTAGGTCTTTAGAGACGCTTCCGTTCTTGACGGTCGCTAAAGACGCCGCCGCCACCGCCACGCCCATGACCACGTTTTGATGCGCACGCCGCGGCGTGGCGTGTCCTCTCGCTCTCCCCGCCGAAGCGCCGGTGCCTTGAAGAAGGGGGAAGCGGTAGGGATGAAAACGGTGGAAAACGATCGGAAGGAGGCCAAATCACTTTCATTTTCTTTTCTCGAAAAAACGAAATCGATATGATATCCGTTCGGAAATGAATACGGGCGCCGATATTCCGGAATTTCAAAACGATATAGTCGGTCGGACAATACAACGATAACGATCGAATTCTATGATAACGTATCCTCAAAAATGATAAACACACTAAACTATAGAAAATGAGAAGAGCCATATAACTCACAACATCACCACGGTTCTTGACAATGACACAAATAAACGATCAAGTTTTAAGTTGACTCGACATAGCATAGTGATAAAAATATGAATTCTTAGAGTTTCTTCTTAAGTAGAGGTTGTTCCTATATGTGTTCAATCCTTGCCGTATAGTTAGTTTCCAAAAAGTATTTGCCTTATGTGCATGTTGGTTGTGTGTGTCTTTGATTGGTAATTACCAACGGTAAATTACCGCTTAAATACAAGAATCTTCGAAAAACGATCGGAAGAGGGCAAAATTGTTTTCACTTTCATTTCCATTTATTTTTAACATTATCATTTTCATTTTTAGGATACCACTTCTGTTTTCATTTAGGCATCAAATTCGAAAAATACGAAAACGACTTCAAAAAAATCGGAAACTATCATTTTCGTTTTCATCCCTAGAAACAAGGTCCCTTGCACTCCACTCTACACACTCTCCCTCCCCTCGCTCTCCTCTCCCGAGCAAAGCAGCGCCCACCGCCGCGCCATAGTCACCGTTGTGCGCCGCCCGCCGCCCAACGCCGCATCCCTATCCGTCCCAGCTCGGTCGGCTCGCTCATGTCCCCACTATATCCCTCGACCGCTAGAGCATCCAATCGAGCAAGAAAAACGGTGCCAAACCGCCACCTTTTCCTTTCGCCTCCCGGGTTTTAACGCCGCAACCTCACGGTCCTCCGTCGCCGCCCTCGTCCCCCGACCATCTCTAGCCTTACCAAAGACGCGCCCCGTGTTCCCCATGAAGTCTCGAAGGTAGTTCCCCAGCCCGTTGAGTCTTTAGTGGCCCTAGCTCGCTGAACGGAACCTCGCCGCCGTGAGCACCAGCGCCGCCGCCATGTTTGCCGCCGCCACGGCGAGCTCCTCACCGTCGTCGTCGTTCTACCTTTTCATGCACTGACTTGCATTCCGTGGTCGCCTGGTCTTGCTTGTGCTAGGTGTGCAACTTCTCGAAGCCTCTCGCCATCGTCTAGCCGGACCGACACACCGCCGCCGCTGCGTGCCCGTGGCCGCCGCCGAATGTCGTCCGGTCGGCAAACCCGTCGACCAGCTATAGTGTTTTCGCATCGCCGGAGATGCTAAAGCTTGTGCGTGCCTTGCCCCGCCCCTCGCCATCGATGGGAACCGCCTGAAGCTGCCGCCGACCGCGACGCCCATCACCGCCCGCGACGCCATTGAGCCCTCCATCGGCCGCATTAGCTTGGGAAACCGGTCCATCGATAGATCTCGCCGCCCACGAATCCAATGGTGTGCTCAATTTCACCGAGGATAAACGATGGCGGAGACCGCCGCCGACCCGCCCGGTGCCTCTGTTTTGTCTTGTTGACGAGCGGGCCCCACGCGGTCAGCCCTTTTCTTATTGTTTTTAATTTCGAATTCCATTCATGCCTTAGAAAATTCATATCTCTCTTGTTTTAGCTCGAATTGAGTGGGACAAATTTTTGTCGTGATCCTTGTGCGTAGATCTACAGTATAAAAATATTTCATGTCAGTTTTATAATATGTTTCTGTATAGTTACATTTATTGCTTTAATTGCCATGTAAATAGGGAAATGCATATCTAATTTTTGGTGCATGATAAAACAGTGGTCCCTCGTACAAAATGTTCATGTTTTTGGATGTAGAGTGCAGGAAAAATATCATACATGCTATGTGTTGTGGTGGAAATGTGATTTTCTATTTATGTGCTATTTACCATGCTTTTTAGGAAATTCATAGAAACATAATTACTAGGGTTTTTTTGCCATGATAATTTTTGTACATGCATTTGTTCTTTGCTATGTAGCTTTTCATGTTCATGGTTAGGCAGTTTCATACTTTTCATAGTACAAAGTATTTTCATGCCTTGCTTTTATGCTAGTATGCCATTTTTGTGTAGGGACAGTATATGCAAGAGTTTGCCATGAAATTTTTATGGTAGCTTTTGTAGACTAGTAGCATGCTCTGGTAGTTTTTGTAGATTTTTCTAAGGTGTTTATGTATTTATCATATTTATGTTGCATAGGAAATACCCTAGAAATGCATGTTTATGTTAGGGTAATATGTTTTGGTTGGATTACCATTTGTTCCTAGCATGATTAGGACCAGTTGATGTTCTTAGTTTGATAGCCTTGTGCTTTTGGTCAATTTATTAATCCTAGCTTTTATATATTTAAAGAGTGCATGTGTAGTGGATATTTAGGGCATGTCATTTCATGTGATTTAATTCATCTTTTGGGTTGATCAGTAGGTTATTTTGATGCTTTATGGTCCTATTTTCTTGCTGTTCAAGTTTGGTAATAGTTGCATGCTTGGTTAGAGAGTTATAGGAGTTGCATGTTGCAAGTCGTCCAGAAACAGAGTCTCTGTTTTTCCTGTTTTCGAGGCTGTAAATGTTAGAATCTGGTCTAGAGTGTATTGAATGTTTTGTAGATAATTTTGTTAGCTTTCCAACGAGTATTTGTTTGCTGGTTTTGGAGTTATCGATCTCCCTGTGTGACTGTTTTAGTAACAGCATGTCTAGCTGCCATTTCAGTGTATTCGTGAAATAGGGTGTTTGCTTGACGAGGTTACTAGGGTTTCTTGTGTAGTTATTTATGTGTGTCTACAGAAGAGATATGCACTTACTAGTATCATACATCATAATGCATTCATTTATCCTTGCATTCGTAATACTTACTCTCGCATATGCATGCATCATATCGATCGGAGGAGTTAGTTCTGGGAGGACATCAAGGAGCAGGACACTACTACAGATTCGCTCATCACTACCGCCGGCATCACCGCGAATTTAATCCACCGGCAAGTGTTGAACCTCGCCCGCAATGATGAACCGTTCAGCGCTGGAAACTCGTAAACTCCACGGATTAGACCAATTCCCGCAGTGAAGATTTCGCATCACCACCGGGTTGAATCATTCGCCGGCAAGATGGTCTTGATGGACCACGGATCACTCGCGGGTTTGAATTAGAACCGAAAAGCGATTTGAAGATTGACACAACCAAAGTTGAATTAGAACCGATAGCGATTTGGGAGGGGAACCAAAAGGAACCGATAGCTCGCGGGGTTGAATGAAGAAGGAACAAAGAAAAAAACAAACGATAGAAAAGAGAACGAAGATGAATTAAAAATGACTTGAGAGTCATTATATATTACTAGATAATATATTTACAAAATGAAAAAAATAAAAGCGGCGCGGCCGCCATCGCTCCGCCCGCACGCCGGGCCGCCATCGCCTCCTCCGCCACCGGCCGCCTAGGCCTCATCGCCGCCGCCGCCCACGCTCCCTTCCTCCGCGTCCCGCCGCCGGCCGCCCGGGAGCTCCCGGCGCCGCCAGTATCCCCTAGCGAGGATGTCGGCGATGGCCTCGACCTTGAAGGCGAGAATTTCACCTTCTCCACCAACGGCCAAGGCACCGTTGGCAGGCCGACTTCTTCAGCCCGGTGGGTGAGCTTCCTGGAGGGCGCCGTGGAGGCGCGCCACGGTGAACAAAAGCTCCTCGTTGGTGTAGACGCCGGCCATCGCCGATGAAGAAGAAGCTAGCTGCACGGGGTTTATAGAAAGAAAGAGGCTAATTAGCGATGGAGATGGTACCAAATCGAGCGTTCTTATATAGGAGCAAGCCATGGAATGCATGCAGTCCATTGTCATTCCCAAGACGCAGCCGCCATGAAAAATTGATCAACAAAGGCACGCATCCGGCTCATCCAATGGCCGCCGTGACCGTCCCATCTCCCCACGAACGGCCGACCGGCCACGCTTTTTGCGCAGCGTTTCCAATGGCCGCTTCCTCGTCGGCACGGCGCTTCCCAACACCCAATCCCGAAATCCCCGGTTCGATCCCCAACAAGCCGAGTTTTGACCATTTTTTCAAGAACGTTGATCGAAGTTTAGCATTGTTATTTTAAAACAAGGAATGCATGCTTCACATTGTTTACCATTGCTACAAGATCAACCACACGTACCTTCGATGCCGACGGGTGAGGGAGCGGGGAGGGAGGGGAGGGAGACGAGAGACTTCGTGGGCCGGAGCACAAAATGACACACTCAACTAAGTTTGTAGCACGCCCACAACATCGCCGGGGCTATTTAAAGAATCAAACTTTGTACCGCCCAACGGATAGCCATCATCTTTTTTTTTCTTTTTACCACAATACCGTAGCTATCACATTCACTTAGCGTGTTCCAAGTGGCTCGTCTTTGCATGCATGCATGCGGCTCGCTTGAGAACCGCATTGGCGGTAGTATTCACTGCCGGTTAGGAAAACCGACCGGTGTCTCTCGAATCGATGAGAAAAGCCTGTGGCACCGGTGCGGCGTCGGCGGGTTAAATCAATGTCGGTTAAAACACCGCGGGGTGTAGTTTTTACACCCGGCAGTTGATGCATAGATCACTATCGGGTGTAGTTTTACACCCGGTGTGATGTGTAGATCACCGCGGTCGCGAGATCTTTCTCGCCGGTGGTATTCGACATCACTACCGGGTGAAAACTTAGACCCGGCGGTGATTTTGCAATATTCAACGGCCGCGGTTCTCAACTCGATCGGCCGACCTTTGCACCAATCTTTGGCGCGACCGCTTCCACGTCCCTCCGTACAACGGCGATTGACTCAACCACGCCATCTCGCCTATTTAAGCGGCAAGGGGAACGCTGTGTTTTGCACCCAGTTTCTCCTCTCGCTCTTGCATTCTTGGTTCGTCTAGTAGTTCCTAACCCTCTCCTCAAAAAATACGAGGGCTTAGTTTTGAATTTTAGTGTATGGGTTTTGGATCTAGGAAATCTTTTTTCTCCTTATTTTCCTTGTTCTTCGCCCTCGATCTTTTTGCTAGCAAGTACTTTTCGGTTCCACATACATATGTTCTTTCTTTGGGAGAAAGCCCTCCACATACGATATGCCTAGTCCAAGAAAATGGTTTACGTAAAAGGTGCTAGAAGAGTCTTCCGATGAAGGAGAGACACCGGGGCTTGCGGCTTTTGTGGGTGCCATGATTCAAGATCGAACTTCCGGACTCATATTAAGAGTCAGTCCTTGTGCTTTGGGGTGCTAGTGTTCACCAATATCCCAAGCATATGGGCATATAGTATCTCGAATCATATGGTGCATCCATGGAAAAACAATGACCATTGGACCTAGTTCTTTGTGATTTCATCCTCGGTCCAATGGTCAAGTTTGGGCGAAGATGAAGCTCTCGGTGAATCTCATCCTCCAACCTCCTCAATGAGTGCACGTAGCAGACCTCGCCACTTCTTCGATCCGAGGAGGTGCTACAAGAGACTTACTAACGTGGTTAAATTTTAATGTGTTTGTACACTTTGATTGTAGCATTGACCTATCTCGTAAATTGGTCTTTATTACCATATATTTAGTTCTATGTAAGGTCTTTGCTATGGAAATATATGTAATGTAAGGTCTTTGTTATGGAAATATATGCAATCAAATTTCTTATCCATTTGTATTTACATTTTGTTATGAATGTTGATTGTCTCTTCGATATCTTTGAGTTCCCATTTTTACCCTTCATCGAACATAATAAAGACGGTTATGCGTCAATGAAATATGCTTTGCATATTGTGAGGAAAATTCAACGAGATATATCGAAATCTAATGTGAATGAAATAAAGTTATATATGTAACAAAAACAAAGAACGAGATAATGAATTTTATTCACGTCCATATCCCCTTAAGAACAAATAACCAAAACCCCGACTTTGCGTGAAGCATCTACTCGTACATATGCAAAGAAGATTGCAACAATGCATGCATGCAAAACCGAAAGTGAAGTGACAACACTATGAATTCCTTTGCGGGATACATACAAACAACCAGTAGTGATATTGTATTCCTTTGCGGCTCCATTCAAATAACCGGTAGTCATGTTGTTATCACTAGGGTATATCTTAATACCCGGCGGTGATGTACGCACCGATCAAGCGCTATAAATCAAGGCGCCCCGCATCCATCCACACACATACCCAAGCACGAAATCCACTCGGCTCTTTCACTCTCTCTCTCTCTCTTTCTAGGAGATTTGTTCATGGCTCGAGGATATTACATTGGTAAGGATATTTTTTTCTCGTCTAGAATTCCTATATATATGCATATGAACAATACATATATATATACTATATATATTTATGAGCTTTGTCCTTTTTTTCTTTTTTATCTTTCGGTGGTGGTATGAGCGGTCCTACGCCTTTGCCGCCACCACAAGAACCGAGGTTTCCACGCCGGGCGATGAGCCATTCGCCCGGTGTGGACACAAGGCCATTCCCTTATCCAATCATCCTATGTAATTTTTCTAACATTTTTTTATTTCTTATTTTACCTATAACAAATACATGGACAATTAGTTTAACTTAACGTCATTTTGTTGCATTTATATGTGTCACGGACTTTTATCCCCAAGTACAATGGCTAGAAAAGCGACTTATTTGGTTCTCTATCTCTGGTTTTGTGGAGACCACGACATCTAGAGCATCGTAATTTGGTCATCAACTATATATGTGTGAAATAAGTTTTGACATCCCTTCGAGGATTCGGGACACAATGACCACCTAATCCATGAGAGGGGAAAGCGAGAGAGAACGGCGTACCAAAGCGCCGAAAGTACCATGTCGTTTCCTTTGTGCTTAGATTCTCTTCGACGTGTTTGCTACATTGTGCCACGATTTCGCACTTCAAGATATTTGCCTTGTCTGGCGATAATATCCTCCCATGGCAATATAGCGAATATGTTGGGAGTTACAACCATGATGATGTGGTAATAAATTAAATTCATCATTTTGGCAATGCATATTAAATAGATTCACATCATCCTCATTCATTTTGATTCTCCCACTTGCAGATTTTGCTCGACGATCTTACTTATGCCGCATGTGGCTTGGCGGCCGTTCTCGACCAAGCTACGGACCGACTTCGAGCACGATTGGGACTTCGTTGCACGCCGGCTAGCAAACTACGGAAGGGCGACAATCTTGCATAAGGTTTACTAACTTAGACAGCGGTCGATCAAGAGGGGGTTATATCTATGGTCGAGCATTTTTACGTCCCTTGCGAGGAGCGAGAGTGCAATCATAAGGGCATTGACCTTCATCGACTCAAGCGGATACTTAATCCGTGACATCAATTACCCGATATTTCTACAATCCTACATTCATGTGCATGGATCACAATTTGGACCCAATATTGATCCCGACGGCGATAATGATGATTAGTGTGTTTACTATGTTAATTATTTGTAAGGTTGTATGGTTCCTTCCTAATTAATTTGTAATGTTCTTGTGGCCCATGTGGTCTCAAACTTTTTTTCGAGCCTTTCACATGCAAATGGGGAAGCACCCCAGTTTGAGATTTTTCGGAGTTGGTTTGGTACTTTTCCCGGTTTATTTGAATTTCAAGGCTTGCGACACCACCTTGTAATTATAGTTTGAACTAAGCGTACCCTTACCTAAAAGAGCCGGAATCTTTGCTAGACTTTTCCACGTGGTCTCATGTGCCCTAGGAGGCAAATCACCGTGGAGGTCCAAGACAAATTCTTGTGTTTCCATGGTTTAATTAGCCTTCTTGTCGCCCGGTTTAGCTAGAAGAAAATCATAGTAATTCAAATATTTATTAGAAAAACCTAAGAACTTATGTGGGGTCATATTTTGGGTGTACATGGCTGGGAAAAAATTCAAGCCATTTCCACCAAGGAGGATTATACATCCTTCACAAAGGCACATGATCCCTACCATCGAACCCCGAGGGACTATCTTGTGTAGTTCTTGTGCTCCATGTGGTTCATATGTTTGTCGGTGTTGTAGTGGTCTCAAACTTTTTTTCGAGCCTTTCACATGCAAATGGGGAAGCACCCACGAAGTTTGAGATTTTTCGGAGTTGGTTTGGTACTTTTTCCGGTTTATTTGAATTTCTACGACGCCACCTTGTAATTATAGTTTGAACGAGAGCGTACCCACGAAAAGAGCCGAATCTTTGCTAGACTTTTCCACGGGGTCTCATGTGCCCTAGGAGGTGTTGACACTGTTATAGCATAATACTACTAGTCAACTAAACATGGATAAGGGCTTAAAATGAATATCAACATAGACTAGGGGTCTAACTAATATAATTCCACGAGCTTTGGTGATTTATATCTTTTCAGGGACTTAACAGATAAATGAAGAGAAGAATGGAGAAAGTTCCAAAATATATCTCACATACGATGACAAGACTTAACCATGAAGTAACTTCGACCCAAAATGTGGACTAAAACACTCTAGAAGGTACCGTAAGACACCGAAGAAAGATGACATGGTTTGGCCACGGGGGCCAGCGGCCGTCGCCTAAATCGCACTTTGGCGGCCGCCAGGCTATAGTAGCCAATCAGGCTCATCTTCCTAGGTCGGTTTGTAACCGACCTTGAGGTTGTATCTACACCGTTATTGAAGGTCGGTTTGATCCAATGGTCATCATTCATCGCCAAGGCCTATATAAGAAGACCCCCTAACCCCATGGCTAAACCCTAATTCATTCTATCTCATTCTATTCATTATCTCTTAGTTGTAGAGGTGTCCCAATGTAAGGATAACCTCTCTCTGAGATTAGTGAATTAGAAGTAGATTAGCTATGTAATTAGAAGTAGATTAGACATGTAATTAGAACTAGATTAGATCTAACTTAGATCTAATCAAGAGTAGAGGAGAGTGGAGCTATGCTCCTGTTCTGGAGATGTCTTCAGAGTATGGTATGTCTTTGTATCTTCTCTACAATACTTATGATTCATATATTTATCTTCTCTATTCAGTTCCATGCCTTTCATATATGGTTAAGTATAGTTGTTGTTCTATTGCATGGGATCTCCGCTCGTATGAGGACTCTAGTTATTCGCGGTAGCTAGAGTAGTGTCGATAGTGTAGACTTGGTGTCTAGGCTATTGGTTACCCGAGGTTCGCCCCAAACCTACGGATAGTTGTGGTAGCCCGGGGGGTGTGACCCTATCGGGCCTTTGTAGTCCACCACGTATGGGTTAGTGTTTCGTAGAGCTTTAGGCAACCTTCTCCCAACTACCTTCTTCCTAGTCTTTTCTCGAGTTGGAAAGGAACCGTTGCTCCAAAGTGCATTAGTGTACTTGCTATCATAAGACCTAAGTAATAGAGAAGTACCCGGGAACCTTGATCTCTCCCTTTGATCTCTTGATTAGTTTAATTATTCTTTTTATAATCTTAGGTGTGTTTTGTTTTACCCTTTACCATTTACCCCCTCACTAGTCTAGTGGTTTGCTAAGTTAGTGGATACATGATTGTGACTTATTAGAATTCTTTAGCCAAAGTTTTCCCTGTGGATACGATACTCTACAATACTCATCCTAGGGAAAAGCTACAATGGTAGGTGTTCAGGCGCTGCGAGAATCCTTCATATTCTTTTAGCACTTAACAAATGCCAACAAGCTTTTTTTGGCACATTCTTGCGGGGAAGCAATTGGCCTAAAGATTCTAATGATGATCATGATGTACGCTAATTTAATGTATCACTAGCTTTAGTAGGATTATCCTTGTTACGTTGAATTGTGGAATAGACAGGGACAAAAAGATGTCGTTGTGATCTTCCGACAAGATTCCACGAGAAAAGAAAAGATTGAAGAACCGAGTGGTACCTGATCATTCAAGATTCATCACACATTGGAACCCTGCTATCTCAAGGTATGTATTTAAATATATATTATTCTAACCATGTATAGATTGAAGAAGAAGTCACCGTCACAAGAATTCAATGCACACATCTCAAGTGACGTACATAGATCTTTGCACGTTGTGGTAAGTATGATTAAAAGGTGAGAAAGTCTTGCTCATGGACTATAAATTGATTGAGTAGGTATCATTTAATTTCTCGCATTGCATTGCATGTTTACTTGATCAACTCATGCATTCACTCCGCTTAGTTTATGTTCTTTCATAGTAGATCCATTGCATGTTTAATTCCTTGCATCCATCCATGTTTGCATTTAAAAAAAACCTCACCTTGATCATGCTCTTTCGTCTCTATTTGAGTAAATCTCGTGATGCTTTCATGTTACCTTTGTTTGCTATAATATGCTAAGGTTTGGAATATCTTCATACATCTCTTAAATGAAGCATGGTGCTTAGTTTAGAGTGGTGATTTTACTTCTATTGGCTTTTAAATTAAGCGTGGTGCTTAGGTTAAAATGCCTTCCTAAATCAAATTGGACGTGGTGTCTAGGTTGATTTTTGAACCAATAGTATGTTGTAGTAGATTTGGTATATTTTGTTGGACTAACCCCTGCAGAAAACTCTCGGATCCAAATCGGGAAAGTCAAGAGATGAACTTAGATCGAGGAGATGAAGCAAGGCATATGATGAACTCCAACCTTGTGCAAAAGATACGGCTCATTCATCATTGATGAAAGAATTGTAAGTATCAAATCATTCACGCTCTCTTTTGCTACAAGTTACCTTTGCCTTGATCCACATGCTAGAGTGCAGCCATAAATAAAAAAAAAAGTGTTATAAGACATGAGAAATAAAGTCACGTGCTAAGAATAATCAAAGAACCATCTTTTTGCTAGCATAGATGAAATCTTATGAACTTTTGGATAACAACCCTGCTTCAACCATGTTGTATGTTCCCTCGGGTATGTGTCCACTAATATTTTGTAGAAAAAGAGTCTATGCTATGTCTATTCGATGAAGAACAAAGTGTCATACAACACGATCACAAAATGTAATCACTCTAAAGAAGTGAATGGACAAAGCTACAGGCCATAAGAACATCAAAGACAGGTAAGTGAATACAACTCACATATTTATATACAACTTTTTGTCTTATGTTCTAAAGAAAATAAAAATAATATATATATCGAGCACATGATGGCTCATGGTAAAAGTAACATGTTCCTAGGACAAGTTCCCTTCGGGTATTCTTTGTCACTAACCTTGCGAGAAACAAAGGATGAACAACGTCTAAGGACATGGTGATTGCAACACACGATTAGGGACGGTCCAACATTCACACTTGAAGTGTCGAGTGACGGGAAGGCTCAAGCATGGGGGAGGAAGGTCGAGCTCTATAAAGATCATCCGACATTACTCTTCCTCTACTCAAGCTCCCATCACTCCGACATGCTGGTTTTGCAATCCCTCTACTCACTATTATTTTGTCTCCCTAAGTTTGAATGGTTAATAAATGTCATACATCAAAATCAAACTTAAGATAATAAAATTTTCCACTAGAGAAAAAGTAATAGTGAGCACTTGTTACTTAAAATTTCCAAACAATCTTTTTTGTAACATAGATGCAACCTTTAGCCCCATGACAATCCTGCCCTTGTTTGAAATTACTTGTATATTCCTTCGGGTATGTGTTGTCAACTAAAAATTGCAGGACTAAAACAATCGGAGGAGCTAAAAGGTCCTAGCACAATTTAAAGAACAAGAAAGAAAACACGATGCAATAAAGGAGAGGCGAGTGAGGAACAAGATACACAAGAGGCCAAATAAGGAAAGCTTCAAGCAGATGGAAAGATCCACCATGAGGTGTTATGGTGCAAAGATGCTCTAACAATTAAGGTAACATCTTGAGGTAAGTTGTCAATAAATAAGCTTTCTCTCAACTACTATGGCGTGTTTATAAACAAATAGCCAAACATGTTAGAGCAACACCTTTGCATGATCCAACTTCATTAGCTCAACATGTTTCTTTAGATTGTTCCTACCACCATTCTTTTTTGATCTCTTAGTCCTCATCTTGTAAGCGAATATTGCTTACCTTGCTTTGGAAGAATCATAATCATGCTTTTGATGTTGAGATAAGAAAAACCCTTCCAAGAGTCAACGAGCTTGATTTGATCTGTCGAATGTTTTAATCACAAACAATCATGCTCAATCTTTTTGATCTTGTCACCCAAGTTAGGTTTAAAGAAAAGTGTATAATAAAACAACTCTATCTTCTTTGTTGTGCCTATGGTTAGAGAAGAATGAATGAAGTTTTTGGTTACTGTTGGTGTTTTCCCACCAATGAGCCCATGCACTTGATCTCTACCATGACTTTGCAAGCGGGACACACTTTGAGCAAAAAGGTGGAGAAGCCTATCGGTCTCTCCAAAATTCAACAAGTGAATGTTTTACAAGCATGCACACTAAACAAGAAGCTGCTTACGCTTCACTCCAACTCATAAGATCAGCTAAGAACATGGGTGATGTCGTCCTTCACCATCTCAAGGAGCACGACCGTCAAGATCGGATAATACACTCAAGGAAATGACATGGTAAGAAGTCTTGTTCGAGAGGACTTAAAACACCGAACCCTCGCCGAAGGTAAGATCGGTAATTATCCATATTCATAGCATATTTACCTCCTTGCATTGCATAATTATTTTGCTTTAGCATATTTACATTATAGCACAAGCCTTGCATTAGAAAAGAAAATAAATATTTTTGCATTTTCTTTGAAAAACTCTAAGCCCCATGTGAATAATTTTTGTGGCGTGACAACCCACAAGGATATTTCTTGTGGTGGCATAAAAAATAAAATAAATATGCATGCATCATCATCTTTATTTGCATAGAAAATCTAAAAATATTAATGCTTTGGACTATTGTCTTAATGGAATTATCATAGTCTTTGGCAACAAGAAGCAACGTGGCTAATCCCTAACGCTTAATCAAGTTCCACTAGCTTTGTTGTCTATTTGAGTTCAGCGGGATCCCAAGGAAAGAGACACTACACATGGTGTCAGCGTTAAAGAAGATCGATCAGCCCACCATCATTATCTATCTCTACTTCCAACCATCAAGAACATCGAAGACTATGTCAACATCCGGCTTGGGGAGGGCAACCCCCATGTATCCGATTAAGTATTCTTCTATCTTATTAGCTAGATTTGTTTGTTTTAGAAAGAAATAAAAGATGAATAACCAAGGAAACTAAATAAATAGAGTCTATATAGTTTTATTAAAGAGTCTTTATTAGAGTGTGGTAATAAAATAAACTCACGAAGATAATCTCTAGCCTTGGAGATGATGAATAGTTGTTCCGTCATAATTCCTTTCAAGTACCTACCTTTCAAGCTTAATTTCTCTCAAGCTTTTAATGCAACTGCTTTGACTTGAGATTGCTCTGAACCTGAAACCTGTGGGTAGCAAATGCTTGCTCTAAAGTCTAGGTAATTGACGGATATGATATATGAGAGTCTGAGCTGCTATTTATCTTACTCCTAGTGATACTAGATTTCTGAAGATTTATCTTTTGAAAATTAAAGTGCACATGATAAGTTCCTGTGTGACAAGAGTGTTGAACCTCCTACCACAGCCATATATACATGCTCCCTAGAAAAACTCTTTGACATATATATAGGTCGCTTGCTTTGCATTGAGTTTATTCAATCTTTGTCGACCCTAAGAAACTTGTCATGTTGATCATGCACACTTCACTCCACTACACTCTATTCTACTCCACTTTTTTCCATTTGTATTTATGCTACTTCTACCCCGGAAGTACGCATCCACAAAGCATCCACCAAATATCCACCAAAAATGTTCTACTCCTATCCCGGGAGAGAACAACCAAAAAAATATTCCCTATACCCATCCATTCACACATTTTTAGCCAACGTCTTACGTAAGCTCCATAATATTTGTCTATCTCTCAAAAGTTATGTTAAAAGAGATTTGGGTTATAGATTGAAAAAAAAAGAGAAAGGGGAGATGAAAAATGGACAAGTGTCCTACGAGGCAAGAGTAGAGCCTACCTCCCTAAGAAAAAGAAAGAATAAATGAGAGTTAAAAATGGACAAGTGTCCACAATAAAACAATGGGTACTTAGATGCCCGCCTCTCCATGGAAAAAATATAAAGAAAAAGAAAAAAAAAAAAATATATATAGAAAGAGTATACAGCCCAGGTTCTCCCAAATTCCAGATTCCAAAGAGAGATGAATTCCTCAAGGAGCAAAAAGTAGAATTAGGCTTTCCCCTCATTGCATTCATTACACTCACCTCACACACCTACCATCATATTCCACCATACACATGCATCACTTGATCAAGTATGATTCGTGACTTTGGATCCTTTGCTTGAACTTGCAATATATGCTTGGTAAGTAGATGTAGTTTTTCTCCCACCTACAACTCCAGATACAAGCCTTAGATATAGGGTGAGAGAGAAGAAGGCATAGTGTCCTACTGCCTTAATCTAAAAATACCACATATTATGAGAGAAAGGCAAAACAACCTTGCTGCCTTAGTGAGGATCCACAAATACCACAAATATGAGAGACTTGAGAAGGTCATGCAGAGGGAACTTTGAGTTTTATTTTGAAAACTTGCAAAAAACTCCAGAATGAAGGTTGAACGAAGAGTTTGAGACACGGTGCTTGACTTAATTGTTCTATCTTTCAATTGCCCAAGATCCTAAGAAAAGGCTATAAGCTCCATGGTTAAAGGTAATATGGGTAAGTTGATGGGTGAAAAGGTTTATTCTAATATAGAGGAGAAATTTTGTTTGAAAGCATGTGTACTTTTGAGGCGTAAAAGCGTTGTAGCAACCCCGATCCATTGCTAAGTTTGGCTTTGCTAGGGACTAGCAAAGGGTAAGCTTGGGGGAACTTGTTGACTTTGTTATAGCATAATATTACTAGTCAACTAAACATGGATAAGGGCTTAAAATGAATATCAACATAGACTAGGGGTCTAACTAACATAATTCCACGAGCTTTGGTGATTTATATCTTTTCGGGGACTTAACAGATAAATGCAGAGAAGAATGGAGAAAGTTCCGAATATATCTCACATACGATGACAAGACTTAACCGTGAAGTAACTTCGACCCAAAATGTGGACTAAAACACTCTAGAAGGTACCGTAAGACACCGGAAGAAAGATGACATGGTTTGGCCACGGGCCTGGCCCGGCCGGCGGCCTAAATCCGCTGGCGGCGGTCGTCAGCCTACACTAGCCAATCGGGCTCATCTTCCTAGGTCGGTTTTGTAATCGACCTTGAGGTTGTATCTACACCGTTATTGAAGGTGGGTTTGATCCAATGGTCATCATTCATCGCCAAGGCCTATATAAGAAGACCCCGACCCCGGGGCTAAACCCTAATTCATTCCATCTCATTCTATTCATTATCTCTCGGTTGTAGAGGTGTCCCAATGTAAGGATAACCTCTCTCGGGATTAGTGAACTAGAAGTAGATTACAAGTAGATTAGCTATGTAATTAGAATTAGATTAGACATGTAATTAGAACTAGATTAGATCTAACTTAGATCTAATCAAGAGTAGAAGGAGAGTGGAGCTATGCTCTGTTGCTCCGAGATGTCTTGAGTATGGTATGTCTTTGTATCTTCTCTACAAGACTTATGATTCATATATTTATCTTCTCTATTCACTTCCATGCCTTTCATATCACTACACCACAACACCAACTTTAGGGGACGGACAATCTAACCCTAAAAGCGGTTACAAATGACATACCATCACCCCCTAAAAACGTTATAGCGACAGACTCCTGCAGTAGGTGTAAGTCTTGCCGCTAAAAATATTTAGCGACAGACAACACTTTTGGCGACACAGCCTGATGCTTGCAATATTTATAGCGACAGATAGTGTCTTCGCTAAGTTTCAGCGACGAGAGGCCTGTTGTACAGGATACACCGACAGATCATCCAACAATCCATATATCTATAGCTTATGCATTGTTCAACAGGATGATTTAAATAATAAAAAAATAAAGAAAATACAATTAGAACACATTTAGCAAATGCCAAACCCACATTCATGCTCAATATCCACACATAAAGATATAGAAGCATATACATCACATAGCGGTCAATATATATATAAGATCTAATCTTGTCTTGCACATTACACAACATAGTAACCCACCAAAAGCTTACACGATCCCAACAAGCTAACATACAATCTTGTCTTGCACCATCATCCATCAAAGTCACCCACCAAAAGCTTACATGATCAATGCACAACCAGCAAGCTACATAATAGTTTGTTTGATATATTAAGGTTTGTGCACACAATCATTTCTAGGAACTAAAAACCAAAAGCACACCCACTAGGTTATGTGAACCATTTTCCAGCAGCTAAGTCAAAGACTTCCCAACAGTTCCTGAAAAATATATGAACCATGTAATTAGGCAAGCGAAGAAAATATGCGAAGCTGTTGCAATATAAGTTTATAATTAGCAAGTGAAGTTGCTGTGCAATATAAGCTTATAAGTAGCAGTAAGTTGCTGGGAACAATGGGGCTTGGGCTGCTGGATGTCCATCTATTATCCATCAGGGTCCAAATTCAATTGCTTTTCAAAAATAAATTTGATAGACATAAGGTAGAACACCTTTCTTTTACCAAATGACTAACACATACAGAGAGCGTACTATTAATAACATAACAAGGCTGCACTTAGTTCACTTTCTTCCACGTGGAGGGTTTTTCTATTTTACCTATAAATCTTTATTTTTCTTTTTCCATGTTAAGCTTGGCTGTATGGATTTGCCCAATAGAGATGTAGTGGTGAACAAACTAAGAAATGCTGGAACTGGATGCTATCATCAGTTCACAACTTGACATCCTAGAAATTTTATTTTACTAGATCTTTTGGAACCAGCTTATATAAGTCATCTATCAATGAATAAAGTGTCGTAATCCTTGGAAATTTGTGCTAACTAGTGGTAGTTACGACATGCTTCTCTTGGGCCTTATTTATCTACATTGCTTGTTACCACAAAATATCCAAGTAATCTTGTACATAGTTTGATGAATGTAAATTTAGAGACATACCTGCGGTGCCCTTGAGAGGTGTATTGGATGCCTTCTTGCTTCCCTTCTTCCTGCATTCCTTTATCTATCACAGATAGGTTTAATTAGAAACAATGGTCATGCATCACAGATCGAACAGGAATGAAAATTATGTCAAGTCTAGTTTATTACTTTATTGTATGGCCATGCAATACTCATCTTGTCAGACTTGCCATAGTCTTAATGTCCCCATAAGGCCGAGGCAGTATAGCATCCCTTTTCATCACAAGATCAACAACTACTTCACAATATTCATTCCCAAGAGGTTGGCCTCCTACCATGTTGTTTGGATCAATTGAAATGACTGTTCCCTTAGCCGCGGGTAATTCAGTTCTCAATATAGTATATAATATCACATCCTTTCCAAGCTGAAATAAAGTATGCATGCACTCATAAGTTTTAAAGCAAGGAACATATATGAAACCACAAAAGAATAGAGGGAGAAAAGGAGATTACAAGGTCATGCTGAGAAAAGCGAGGGCCATCCTTCGCTGCTGTAGTTGTTTTCTTTAGAGGTGAACTGGCTGTATCATGTGTACCATGTCTATGAGGGACCAAGCTCTCATCAGTTCCAGCCTGAAGTAGATATACACTCATGAGACTTGCAAAACATGGAACATTATTAAAATCATAGAGAAACATTGCAACAACAATGCTAGATTACATGTGTATCATTTCTAGAGCGAGGGAGGATATCATTTGTTGGTGCAGCAGTCTTGTTAATAACCGATCGGGCCGCAGCAGGCCTAGGGGGCAGCAAGCTCTGCTCCATCACAACATAAAATAAATGATGCACTCATGAGAGAACTATAAAGCATTTGGAATATATTTGAAATCACAAAGAGAGATTGCAGCAGCATTGCAAGATTACATGTGTATCATTTCCAAAGCGAGGGAGGATATTATTTGTTGGTGCAGCATTCACATTAATAACTGATCGGGCTGTAGCAGGCCTAGGGGGCAGCAAGTTCTGTTCCATCGCAACCTAAAATAAATGATGCACTCATGAGACAACTATAAAGCATATGAAACATATTTTAAATCACAAAGAGAAAGATTGCAGCAACATAGCAAGATTACATGTGTATCATTTGCAATGCAAGGGTGGGCATCACTTGGTGCAGTAGTGATATTCCTAACTGATTGGGCTGCAACATGCGTATGGGGGTTCATGTTCTCATCCTGCATGTCATACTGATCATAGTCTTCATCCTCTACATAATTTTCATATTCTTCACCCCGAGGAGCATTATAGGCCTCATCGAGAGGTCCTTCAGGTGTCGGACTCTACATAAGAACAAGAACAATAGCTACCAGATAAATGTGTGTTCAAATCCAGACATGTAAAGACATAATTCAGTTCAAGTTTTTTACCGGATAGTGTCGTGAATTAGAGCCATGCTGCGACAGGACTTCAACATTTGTCCTTCCTGGTGCCATCCTTTCCTCTTCCAATTCTGCAATGTGTTGCTCAAGCGCTCTGATCTTACTTTCAGCTTGTTGTCGAGACCAAATTTCCATTTGCATCCTTGTTGACATGAGCACTTTGAGCCCTGGGGTACCAACCTCTTGGGGAGTTGGTCCTAGACCCAAAAGACGAACACGACCTCTTGGCTCTTTTACACCACAAACAACAGCAAAAGCATCGCCTTCTTGAATTGTTTTATCCTTCAACTCTGATTGAGCTTCGACAATAGCTTTAAGATTCTCCTACAAAATATAAATAAGTAAAGTGTATAACAGATCCATGTTCCTTTTTTTTGGGGGGGGGGATATAAATAAATCAAGTGTATAACAGATCCATAATGTCAAAAAAGGAGGGAAGGAATATAGTCTCCAAAAGGCTTAAGGTCTCAGCTATTTCAGCCTCTAGACTATCCATATCACTTTTCCGGAAAACAGGGGCACAAATTTTCTTGAAGAAATAACTAACACGTATCACTGCTGCACTAACTATTTCCGGCAATACTTTCCTCACAGCAAGTGGCAGTAAGTGTTGTAGAACGATGTGGCATTCATGACTCTTAAGCCCAATGATCTTTCTCTCATTGACATGAACATTGTGACGTATATCAGATGCAAAACCAGCAGGAAATTTTACCCCTTTCAGTACTTCACAAAATAATTTCTTCTCATCAGGACTCATTGTATATGATGCAGGTGGTAAATAAAATTGGTCTTCAACATCAACTGGGTGGAGATCACTTCTAATACCTAAAGCTTGAAGGTCTAAGCGAGAATTCAGATTATCCTTAGATTTCCCCTCAGTACCCAAGAATGTATTAGTAAAGTTCTCATAAACATTTTTTCCTATGTGCATGACATCAAAGTTATGTCGTAGCATCAAATCTTTCCAATAGGGAAGTTTAAACCAAAGAGACCCCCTTTTAAAAATGACTAATGGCTCCCCCACCTTGCGTTTCTTCCTTGCTGGTTTCTTTCCAGATGGATCCTTGCCAAAAACTGTAACAATATCCTTAGTACACTCCAACACTTCCTCCCCAGAGAGTGGAGTAGGTGCCTGCCTAAATTCAGTTGAACCAAATTTATCAACATCGAACCTAAATGGGTGGTTTTCATCCAAAAACCTACGATGATCCATATAGCAAGTCTTGCTGCCCTTGCCAAGTCTATGTGAACAAGTATATAAGTGGCAATCAGGACATCCCGCTTCACCAGCGGTCACACAACCAGATGCATAGCCTAGACCTGGGAAGTCTGTAATAGTCCACAACACTGCTGCCCTTAATTGGAACCACTCGCCCTTCGATGCATCATAAGTTCTAATCCCCGTGACAAACATATCTAACATATCATCCATAAATGGCTCCATAAAAACATCCATATCACTACCAGGAGCATATTTTCCAGGAATTAGGAAAGAAAGTATGAAATTTGATTGCTTCATGCACATTGATGGTGGAAGATTGTAGGGAATACATATACCAGGCCAAATGCTATAGCTAATATTCTGGGTTCTATAAGGATTAAAACCGTCAGTGGCAAATGCAAGACGTATATTTCTGCTTTCCTTGGCAAACTCAGGATGTTTAAGATCAAAGTCCTTCCACAGATCAGAATCTGCAGGATGCCTAAGAATATCATCTCTTGTTCTCTCCTCATCATGCCATCTTGTTAGAGCTGCTGTTTTAGAACATAGAAACAATCTTTGGAGGCTTTTCTTTATCGGAAAGTACCGAAGAACCTTCTTAGGAACCTTGTACACGTGTTTCCCATCTAGACTCTTCCTAGCTGATTTCCAACGTGAAACCTTGCACTTTGGACATGATTGAGCATTTTTATGATCATTCCGATATAGAATGCAATCATTTTCACAAGCATCAATACTAATGTACCCAACTCCTATGGACTTAATCAATTTCTTAGTTTCATAGTAGTTTCTAGGTAGTGTTGAGCCCTCAGGTAAGATATCATTAAATAAATCTAGCATAAGGTCAAAACTTCTCTCAGTCCATCCTCCAAGGAGCTTGATGTGAAGAAGCCTAATCAGGAAGCGTAGTTTAGTGTACTTCTTGCAATTAGGAAATAATTCTTGGCTATTGGCTTCTACCAACTTTTGAAGGTCAACTAGTTCTTTAGGAAGCTCAACGGAACTGTCATCTTCAAAATCCCCTCTATCATCCAAACCACAAGCTAGGTCTCTAAGCAATGCACATATGTCATCCTCTTCACTAGACTCTTCCACAAGATCAGCCTCATCACCATTGTTGGTATTCACATAAGAGGAACTACCTTCCCCATGTAAGTTCCAGGTTCTGTACCCTTGTAGAAACCCATCACATATCAAGTGCTCTCGAATATCACTTGAGTTCCTCCAAAATGAGTTAACACACTTATTGCAAGGGCACAGTATTTTATCCCCTACCGCTGAATTTCTAAATGCAAAGGCTAGGAAACTGTTGACCCCTTTTAAGTAATCCTTTGTGTGCCTAGCATCACTATAGATCCATGATTTATCCATGAGTCTTTGTGGGACTGAGTGTGTACCTGCAGTACTTGAATCTGTTGGCTGCAAGCAACAATGAGAAGAGGACGACGTCGATGCAGCAGATCTACAACTTGTTGGGTTTACTGGGCTAGCTCCACAACACTTTCACCTAGTGAGCTGAAATAAATTAGAAAGAGTAAATCAATTATGCCTGCTTGAACACTGGAAAACAACAATCTCTTAATATTAATAATATATCAAGGCCTCAGTAATTGTAGGATAATCTCTAGAACTTTGACATGCTGGATGTTCTCAACTGTTCAGCAAGCTAGCAAAAAAAAATGCACATAGCTGCAGGTGTACTGCAGTCTCAAAGGTTTTTGTAGTACTAGTGAACTAGTAGTACTACCCACAAATGAGCATTACACTAATCTAAAAATCTGATGTAAAATGTCAAAACAACTGCATATAATAGCTTCTTTTATGATGCGATTGGATCGTGAAGAAATAAATATTGGCAACTCTGCATCTAGAAATTCAACACTGTCCTAAGCAACTTGTGCAAACAGATCTGACCATCACATTGAGACATAAAAGAAGCTAAATACATTTGGGGTCTTGACCATGATTTATCCATGAGTCTTTGTGAGACTGAGCGTGTACCTGTAGAACTTGAATCTGCTGGCTACAACCAATGAGAAGAGGACGACGCCGACGCAGCAGATCTACAACTTGTTGGGTTTACTGGGCTAGCTCCACAACACTTTCACCTAGTGAACTGAAATGAATCAGAAAGAATAAATCAATTATGCCTGCTTGAATACGGAAAAGAACATGTAAACAGATAAGTTTCTATGCTATATGGATTTGAAGTCATCAGTATCCTTGCCATGTATCCCATAGTACAGTAATTGCTCTAGAATTTTTATATATAAAGACCAAAGTTGAGGACGGCAGCCATCACTGTTTACATGTACTGAATGCAAATAAATTAGCACAATTACCATGTACAAAGTAAAAAAACTCATTTTTGGCATAATAAGGAAAATCGATTCAGTTATATGCAACATTGGTAACTAAAAATAGCATAGGCTCAGTCAACTGAGAAATAAATATTGGCAACTCTGTATCCAGAAATTTGACATTGTCCTAAGCAACTTGTGCAAACAGAGGCATGTAGAGTACTACTGTCAGAGGATCAGACAAACTTAGATTTATCCATGAGTACTACTGGTGCACTAGTTGCAGATTAGAAGCTCATTTTCAGCACATCCAAACAAACTAAATATTAATCTCATTTCAGCACTTCAAAGAAAGACCAGAGGAGTGTATTTCACATACCGATGGATCTGTTCCGGAATCCAGAAGCAGAAATTGGAGGCCATAGAATCTGCTGCTCCTCCGTTGGAGAATCTGGTACAGAAGTAGAAATCAGAGGCCATGGCTGCTGCTACTGCTCCTCCATTGAAGCACTTGTCGCGTGCTCCACTGTCAGAGGCAAAAGCTGCTGCTGTCGAAGGGCTGCTGCTGTCGAAGGGCTCCTGCTTGCCTTCAGGTCCACCGAGGTGCGTCCAGGTGCTGCTGCTCGCGTCCTCCAGGGATGGGCGGGGCTGGACCAGGGGCGGCGACGGGCAGGCACCCAGGCGGCGCTCCACGCGGTATAGAGCAGCACTCCCGGCGGGTGGGACTCCAAGCTGTGCGCTCTCAGCTGGACCGGCGCTAAGAGAAGATGAGGACGGCGTAGAGGGCGACGGGGCAGGGAGCAGAGGGCGGCGGGGAGGGAGCAGATGGCGAGATTCAGAGGGAGAGGGCGGCGGGTGACTGGGAAAAGGAGACGGCGGCGACAGAATTTTTCACGGACTGGGGCGGCCACGGGCGGGATTGGCGGGATTGAGAGGGAGATGTGGGGGCGGCAGGGAGGGATTGGGGGAAATTTTTTGGGGTTTTGGTTGTATGCACACCTAGCAGGCCAAAATTTGCGCGGGCGGGCTAACATTTACCCGCGAAAGAGGTGGATTTGGGACCCACTTAATTTTACAGACGCATCGTGTGACGGCGTACTCACGATATACCGACGCACCATTTATCGGTATGTATAGCGACGGATGATAAATCACTAAATTCATAATTCCCGACGGATAATCTCTAGGATATTTTTAGGGGACGGACTCAGCCAACGCTAAAAATAATTTTTACCGTCGATGTCCGACCCGAAAAAGTGTTGTGGTGTAGTGTATATGGTTAAGTATAGTTGTTATTCTAATGCATGGGATCTCCGCCGTATTGAGGACTCTAGTTATTCGCGGTAGCTAGAGTGGTAATCGATAGTGTAGACTTGGTGTCTAGGCTATTGGTTACCCGAGGTTGCGCCCCAAACCTACTGGGATAGTTGTGGTAGCCGGGGGGGGGTGACAGCCCCTGTCGGGGCCTTTGTAGTCCACCACGTATGGGTTGGTGTTTCGTAGAGCTTTAGGCAACCTTCTCCCAACTACCTTCTTCCCAGTCTTTCTCGAGAGTTGGAAAGGAACTGTTGCTCCAAAGTGCATTAGTGTAATTGCTATCATAAGACCTAAGTAATAGAGAAGTACCCGGGAACCTTGATCTCTCCCTTTGATCTCTTGATTAGTTTAATTATTCTTTTATAATCTTAGGTGTGTTTTGTTTTACCCTTTACCATTTACCCCCTCACTATAGTCTAGTGGTTTGCTAAGTTAGTGGATACATGATTGTGACTTATTAGAATTCTTTAGCCAAAGCTTCCCTCGTGGATACGATACTCTAGAATACTCATCCTAGGGAAAAGCTACAATGGTAGGTGTTCTCAGGCGCTTGCGTAATCCTTCATATTCTTTTAGCACTTAACAAATGCAAACAGGAGGCAAATCACCGTGGAGGTCCAAGACAAATTCTTGTGTTTCCGTAGTTTAATTAGCCTTCTTGTCACCAGTTTAGCTAGAAGAAAATCATAGTAATTCAAATATTTATCGAAAAACCTAAGAACTTGTGTGGGGTCATATTTTGGGTGTACATGGTGGGAAAAAAATTCAAGCCATTTCCACCAAGGAGGATTACACATCCTTCACAGAGGCACATGATCCCTACCATCGAACCCGGGACTATACAAGTGTAGTTCTTGTGCTCCATGTGGTTCATATGTTTGCCGGTGTTGTAGTGGTCTCAAACTTTTTTTCTCGAGCCTTTCACATGCAAATGGGGAAGCACCCACGAAGTTTGAGATTTTTCGGAGTTGGTTTGCTACTTTTCCCAGTTTATTTGAATTTCTGCGCGACGTCACCTTGTAATTATAGTTTGAACTGAGCGCACCTACCGAAAAGAGCCGAAATGTTGCTAGACTTTTTCACAGGGTCTCATGTGCCCTAGGAGGCAAATCACCGTGGAGGTCCAAGACAAATTCTTGTGTTTCCATGGTTTAATTAGCCTTCTTGTCGCCAGTTTAGCTAGAAGAAAATCATAGTAATTAAAATATTTATTAGAAAAACCTAAGAACTTGTGTGGGGTCATATTTTGGGTGTACATGACTAGAAAAAAAAATTCAAGCCATTTCCGCCATGGAGGATTACACATCCTTCACAGAGGCACATGATCATCCATGAAGTGGCAGCATTTCTATTTCACTGCCGGTTGCGTGTAATAACCGGCAGCGAATAGGATTGGGGTGAAATTTTCCAAATCTATCTGAACCTCCCGCCATTTCGTTCCCCACCGCGCCCAAACCAGCCTTGCCTATATATATAGGTGAGTGGCCCGGAGCGAAATTTTGGCAAGCCATTTGAACACCGCGCCATTCTCGTTCCCCACCAAAGACCGAAAAGAGCACCGTGATTCGCCGGCGGAGCGCACCACCAACTCCAAAGATCGCCGTTCGTCGTCCCCTACGCCGCCCGGGCCGTCTGCTCACAAGATCCCCGGCCGCTCCGCCCAGCAGAATCGAGGCTTGACGGCGTTCTCCCATGCCGCGCTCCTCCACTCCGACGTCCCCCAACGCTGCGCAGGCATCCTCTACCCTTCCGCCCCTTCCATGGTGAGAACTAATTATCCCTTTAGGTGTTTGAGTTTTTACCTATGAGAATGAGAACTAATTCGCCGCTGTCCTAGCCTCGCGTCGCCCGCTTGTGGTCTTCCTCCACGCCGACGGAGGACCGCCGCCACACCTCTCTGCCGCCCCGCGGCCTCACGCCGTCTTCCTCTTCACCGCCCGACGCACCGTCCCGTCGCGACCATGTCCTCCCCTCAAATCCACCAAGACAAGATAGGAGCGCCACGAGGCGCCACGGAAGCTTGGTGAGTGCGTCGGTCAACGCCTTTGAGGTGTTTGTTGAAATGCCCGCCTCGGTCACGCGCAACCTGTGCTCGAATTCAATGAAATTCATGAGTTAGTGTTGTTCGTAATCCGGTTTGGATATTTTAAATATATGTCGTGCTTACATGTATAAGCAAGCATGGTGTGGTACATAGTGTTTGTTGGTCGCCTGTCGGGGATCTATCTAACCTGGGAAGATTGCTATGCTTAAGTCCAAGGCTACGCTAATTGTTGCTTAATTGAAGAGAAGCCACCCCACATACTTGTGAAGATTGAAGAGAAGCCACTCCACATACTTATGAAGATTGCGAGAATTCTTTTTAATTGGTTTTGGAAAGATGTCATGCTTTTATTTATGTCTATGACTCTATGGTCATTGGTCTTTTTATTTTAGAAGTTGATGTAGGCTTAGTTTCTAGAACATTAGGTGGATCTTGTTGTATGTAACCATTAAATCTTGTAATGTTTTGACGATATTAATGTATGATTAATTTTCGGATTTAAAAAGAGCTGAATTCCACGAATAAATTCAAAAATTTTAAACAAAAACGCCGGATGGCATGGGCCCGATAGTGAATGACATACAAACCGGTAGTGTAACTACACCAAACACTATCGGTTTGAATTACAAACCGTCATCGATGACGAAACATCACCGTCGGTTGCACTAACCAACCGATAGTCTCCATTCTAATAATTTGTCGGGTTGAAATCACCGACGGTGTTCACGTAAAGTTCGACGGGTTTAATGTAAACCGACATTGTTAGCTCTTCGATACACCGTCGGCTCAATCCAACCCGATAGTGTTATCCCTACGATCGCTTCGGTTCGTTAAAGCCCCGACAATGCTCCCAATATCAACTCGCCGGGGCCGACTTCGAACCCCGCATTGCTTGGATCAAAAATGTTGTCGGTCCGTGGAACACCCGACAGCGGTGTTCGGTGACAGTCTTATTTGCCGGTTCGATATCAAACGGGCATCTCTCCTCGCATCACCGCCGGTGTTTTGGCCCGGTAGTGTTTGAACCCCACATCACTACCGCTATGGTTCCGCGAGGTTCGTTTTCTGCAGTGAAGGGGTTGGAGCCCGGCAGTGATGGACAATTACGTAGTAGTGGGAGGTCAACCTTCATCATCTCCGAGGGCAGCCAAAAGACCCCACAGGAGAAGGAGGACCGTGACTCAAGCTTCGAGTGCCCCGACTTCTTCTTCCTACTACTTTTCTAAAGGCAATCACCGGTGCATGTTGAACTTCCCTATGCTTTCTCGAATTAACTTGTTGAGTCCTTTTAATGGTTGTTGCATTAAGTATAGGAAATGGTTGAAACCGTTGATGCACGAGATATCCTTCTTTGAAGTTGTTGCCCTATCCTATTTAGAGTCTATGTTAAATAAATTCTCAGTTATGATGATTGCAAAGAGACGGTGATTTCCGGTCCTTTGAAAGGATGTTTGTGGTTAGTCACATGGGTGACTAACAAGCCTTCTTGCCGAGAACTTGAATAATAAAACATGTCTAGATCGGATGGACATTGTGGTCTTCTATCCGATCAGTTAAGGACTTTACCCTTTGTCGGAAGCTTCAGTCGAAGTTGAACGTCATCGCTGACGCTTTTCTTAACGCCGCGTAAGAATCGCAAGCGTCATGTAATTGTCGTTGTAGCTTTCACTCGGAAATATTCGTGGTATCGTATTTTCCACTGGGGAACGGAGGTATTCTCTCGCTAACTAGTTCGCCCAAGGACACACAAGACCAAAGGTGGGGAGGATTATCGAGAAGGATTCGTACACTTTTATGATCTATGGATAGCCTCGCTTTAGAGCTACTTGTTCACTTCGGGCACCGCAATCGCCCAAAGCGGGATGGAGACCAGGCATTTAGCACCGCACCACACCCGAACGTGGGGGGATTACAAGGGACGGACAAGGTCGTCACTTGACCGCCTACCCCTCAACCGTGGGATGTGCCACAAAAAGATAGGCAACCCCTAGCCGGCACACCACATCTACACTAGTGATTATTACTCTAGCGTGTTAACAAGGCTTACCCGTCCCCGGGTCCTTCTACTAGAGCACCGCCACAAGGGCGACTATCAATCCCGCAAACGCAGTAGATAATGCTTGGATAAACATGAGACAATAAAGGTTATCGGAATCGTGGAAACTTACTTAGCCAAGATCCCATGAGGGAGCCGAGCACGAATCCACCGAGGTACAAGTCAGGGAGTCGCCGACAAGTCCGCACTTCCCCGCTCCCGGCCCTCACATCTCTCCTCCGCCGATCTCTCTACTACTAATGTGAGCCTAAGCCCATTGGAGTGAGGTAGAAGAGTAGAGGGAAGAGCCCTACTAAGAGGAGGGAGAGCTCTTGCCTTGGAATGGTGTGTGTTACAAGTGAGGGAGTGCCCATCTATTTATAGGACCTTCACCATGGGAGCCTATCTTGGCTAAGCCATTTGGTACTAATCCCGCATCGTATTCTGGGCAAGCAAACACCGCCACCGGACTTTTCCCAGTCGAGATGGGCCGCCAAGGCGAAGATGGGCCATTTTGGCCTCCGCAAAGGGTGCGGGGCGCACCCTAAGGTGCGGGCGCACCAAGATTTTCTCCGTTTGGGCTGAAACTTTGCATGAGCACGTGGGCCTCGGAGTTAGCTTCGTTTCGAAAGTATTCGTTATTTGAAACCGATTTCGTATGAGAAAGTTATGCCCAAAACATTGAACCCATGTCCTCGCGGCGGTTTATCATTTCATGTTGGATTCGGGCCTCAACCTCTTGGGCTTGTGTTTGGATATTGATATTTTATGGGATTTTCTCCTCTTTTTCTCCTTACTTTGCTTATGTCCATTTAGGGCCTTGTTATCTTTATATGTTTTCCTTTGCTTTTGGCCCAAAATGTATATGTTTCCAACATTGCCCTGCAAAACAAGTGAGGTACCAAAACTTGTGGAAATGATTAGCTCAAAGCCCTATTGCTATGATGATTTGGCAGATTTATACTAATGTTGACGGTATAAAATATGTAGTTAACGACCGTCAACAAACTCCCCCACACTTAGTCCTTTGCTCGTCCTCGAGTAAAGGTTGAGGACTAAGATGGGTCATCTACTTGATATGTAAACCTGCATACAAGTTATTCCAAGCTTCACCTGCACTTGTGAACTTTTTGATGTGTCTACCATGTTAATCTTGGGTAATTGAATTATGGAACAACACGGATTCAAATCCCCTTGCTTCAAATATGTGCAGGAACTTGGGTTTTCATTTGATTTTGAAAAGGTAAATATAGCATTGCTCCTCGAATGATTCACTCGGATCACTCAATTTTGTGTTTGGTTCCTCACCAAGGCATATCAAAGTTTTGCCTTCTTTCTTTCCTGCTTCTACAAAGCTTATGTGGATCTTTGGGTAGGGAAAGATATGAAGGCATACTTACTCTGCATATGTTGCTCGGTCAAAGCTCGGATCCGAGGAAAAGGATGGCATACCCCTAGATCAAGAAGTGCATGTGTGTGTGGATATTATAAAGTGGAACCTATACTATACTCCTTTATATGTGTGATCTCTCTTATGATAAACTTTATTCTTGAGAACATGGCTATCTTTTTGCATGAGCCTTCATGTGCTCATCATTTTTTCTCTCTTTTTTTTCATGAAAGACTTGGACCTTCATGTGTCCAACTTTTTTTTGTCATGGGACCTTCATGTGTCCCTATATTTATTTTTCATAGCCATGTCTCTTTAAACCACAAAAATATATAGAGAGATCACTTTCTGGTAGAGCATGGAGTATTTTATTTCTAAGATATCTCTTTTTTTTTGTCTACTCCCAGTGTAGGAGCAGAGCTTTTTGTATGGTGGACGGAAGCATGTTTTAGCGTATTCCCAGTGTAGGAATAGCTTATATATATGGAGTGTACGTGATCTTGATCTTGGGGGCATGACAACTATCTCAACAAGGGTCAACAAGACTTGACAAAGCTCAATGCAAAGATAAGTAGCATATGTGTAAGAGTTTTTGCACTTGATAAACTTGATATGGCTTTGGTAGGAATTTTGCATATCATTGAGGAGCATGCTATTTTGAATTTTGAATTTTGAAAACAAATCCCAAGTTCATATAAAAGAGCAAGGTTCATATCATCTAGCTATATCACATATTCCAATTACTTAGATAACATGGGGTCCCTATGATAGATAACTCACAAGTTATAGGAATATTAGCGAGGAATAAAGAGTATGCAAATTTTTATCAAAGGATAGCATGGAGATGGGGCCTCAAAAGCTTTGTCTTTTTGATATGTTCAAATTTAAACTTCAAAACTTTTGTGAGATGTGAGGGCGAGAGCTTTGCACAAACCACCGTTTGAAGAGGAAGGAGTTTATGGTAGTCGTTCGTCTCATCCTTCTACATCATGAATTGCTTTCGGTGTTTTGCGCATTGTGTTGGGGAGATCTCAGAAGTTTGTTCATTGTGTTTGGGAGATCTCCCCCACACTTGGTCTTGTACCTGGTTTTATTCAAAACAAGAAAACAAAACAAAAGAAGAAAAACACATGGCTCTTTTGGCATGAACACCATGGAGCCTTTATTGTGAGAACTTTATTTGATTTCATTTTATTTTCTTTTTATTTTATTTTTATTTTTATTTGTTCATCACAACATCACTCAAGCAAGGCTCATAAAAAGAGGTAGTGAAAAACATAGCCTTGATTCATCTCCATCATAAGAAACCTCCATAGATTATGACAACAAAGCTCTAAGTTCTTTAATCAAAATTCAACACCATGTCAAATTTGATTAAAGGAGGTCTTTTTAACCTAAGCACCATGCTCAATTCAAAAAGACCTATGGATGTACTACAATGGTCCATGTAAGTACACCCAAACTCAAAGCATATGTCATGGCATGAGAAGCATAAAGTTTTATTTTCATGGAGACAAAAAATGAGTGAGGAGATGGTGAACGTTTATTTCCTTTGCATACCTACTTACCGACAACATTTGTGGATGAAACATCGAGGTTGATGTTGCGGTTGCATGATGGCTTTGTCCAGTGTACCATAAGACTAGGCCACACACACACAAATTTGTGTGTACAAGCCATAGGTCTTGATGGTAGTAAACAAAGGATGAGAGACGAGCCCATCTTGCTTGTGGTAGCAATGATGGGTGGAGTCGGGGCAACACTTTGATATGTATCCTCGACCATGCGGGGCTAGCCTGCTCCTCTCTTCTCTTATTATTATTATTTTTTCTATATATTATTTTTTCTTTTCAACAACACTCTTTTTTTTTCTTATCTATATTCTCTCTTTTTTTTATATTTTTTTTCTTTCTCTATATTTTTTTCTTTTTTTTTTTTTTTTCAACCCCTTCTCTCTTTTTTTTTTTTTTTTTTTTTTTTCAACAAGGTAGGGCTGACATCATCTTTTATTTGCCATTGTTTTTTTTTTTTTGAATGTCCCCTTGGTGGATGGAACTTGAGATCGTCACCATCTTCCCCACACTTAGACTTTTGTGCAAAGTCAAGTGTGCAAGGTCCGGGTCTCCTTGTGAGTGTGTTCCATCACCCATGAGCATCAAAGTTTTTCTCTTTTTTTTTGTTGATGTCGCCCTCATGTTTTCAAGCATCGCGTGCTGTTTTGATCTTCTTAATCGATCTCCACTGAAATGGTTAGCGACAAGAATACCCGAAGGTGCATACTAGCTCGATAACATGTTCTTTCTTTTATTAATAAGAGAGAGAAAGGCTTTTTTTTTTATAGTCCGGGGTATCTCCCTGCAGTGCTTTGATTATGGTCATAAGCTTGACCGCGGGAGAACATCTTGCACTACTAAAGTGGTGAAGTTCCCGGTTTCACCTCTAAGAGTTTTAGCATTACGCTCAATTTGCAAGATTAGCGTCATCGTGCTACTACGAGATTTTGCGACCACTCTCTTGAAAAGTTTTACAACGAGGACCAAGCGATGGTTGTGATCTCTATAGAAGCACTTTCGGCTAGAAAGCAAAACAAACTCTAGAGAACCCAAAGGTGAGCATGAAACATGAGATGTTTCAAATGAAACACTTGCCATGCTCAATTTCAGGTTTATGCTTGGTCTCTAGAGTTGTTGCTTCATGCATGTCCATGGCACAAGAGTGAAGGACGAACATTGAATCTCGACCATTGTCAAGAACAATGTTTTGTTGGCCAAAGGGACATGACTTGTGTTCGAGTGAAAGCGAGAGGTAATTCGTCTCACTAAGATGCAAAAGCAACTTGGGTGAAGCGAATGGAATTATGAATGTTGCCTCCTCGAACATGTTTTGGATGGGAAGATGCTTCGCTTTTGGGATTTTACGGGTGAAGGGCGAAAGCAATCTTTTCCCAACTTCTCATCATGGCTCCCCTCTATAGGTTTTTCGTGAAAAAACTTTTCAAGAGGGTAGCCTATGAGACGATTGAAGTCAAGGATGAATTAGATATGAAAGTCTACGCGCACCTCGGCTTCATGAAAGTCCAAGGTTCCGTCATCATCCTTGAATTCAATCGCGAACTCCGAAGGACAAAGCATTCCTTCGCCGGTGTTCGTGGTTCGAGAGAGGGCTCAACGGTCGGTTCTAATGATGGTATGGGGAATATTTCGACCGATGAGGGCTCCTCAAACTTGACATGCCCTCGGTGTGGTGGGGAATAGGTTCAACAACGGGAGAAGCGTGCTTCTCTAGGATGTGGTGAAGGTTTTTCCTTTATTCATTTGTAGGTTCACATGCAAACGACCCTCCGACGGTCATGTCAAGGCATAGGGCAGCGTTTATGTCAAGACCGAACAAAAGATATGCAAAAGCACACTATCGGGTAATGACAAGTCTAGGCCAACTTGTATAAACATTATAAACCCGGCCTAGGCTGCACCTATGGACTCCTTCTCATCCTATTTGAAATCGAGGATTGTCCTTGGTAGGCATTGATGGGGAAGAATGCTAGACAAAAATTGTCTTTGAGTTCTTCACAATCCCCTTTCAAACTTCCTATGACAATAGTGTACTATTGTTTTGCTTTCCCGAAGAGGGAGAGCGTAAACAAATTCCACATGTGAATTTGAATCATGCCAGAATCTTTGAGGCATGATTATAGCTCCTCGAAAAAAACACGTAGGTGGTTAAAAAGATTTTCAAAAATAGTCACCCGAGAAGGAGTGTGCCCGAACCAAAGTCTTTTTTTTTTTTTTTACAAATTAGGGTGGAGTTCATGGCCAGATGGAGAGTTTGAATTTTTTTTTTAATAGAATGTGGCCCCGTGAACTCTCCTTGAAGCAAAAAGATTTTGAATTTTGAGTAGTTGGCTTCATTTTGGAAAAAGGAAAATAAATAACTATTTTGATTTTTTTAGGATACATATGAGGACAAACTAGGTTCGAAGATAATAGCAACCGTTCCAAGAACGGCGCCGTAAAAGCTTGTTGACGTTTCTTAACGTCGAGAAGAATCAAGCGTCTGTAATTGTCGTTGTAGCTTTCACCCGGGAAATATTGAGGTATCGTATTTTCCACGAGGAACGGAGGTATTCTCGCTAACTAGTTCGCCCAAGGACACACAAGACCAAAGGTGGGGAGGATTATCGAGAAGGATTCGTACACTTTTAAGATCTATGGATAGCCTCGCTTTAGAGCTACTTGTTCACTTCGGGCACCGGCAATCGCCCAAACTGGGATGGAGACCGGCATTTAGCACTGCGCCACACCCGAACGTGGGGGGATTACAAGGGGACGGACAAGGTCGTTACAACCCGGCCGCCTACCCCCTCAACCGTGGGATGCGCCACAAAAGATAGGCAACCCCTAGCCCAGACACCACGTCTACACTAGTGATTATTACTCTAGCGTGTTAACAAGGCTTACCCGTCCCCGGGGTCCTTCTACTAGAGCACCGCCACAAGGACGACTATCAATCCCGCAAACGAGTAGATAATGCTTGGATAAACATGAGACAATAAAGGTTATCGGAATCGTGGAAACTTACTTAGCCAAGATCCCATGAGGGAGCTGAGCACGAATCCACCGAGGTACAAGTCCGGGGAGTCGCCGACAAGTCCGGCACTTCCCCGCTCCCGGCCCTCACATCTCTCCTCCGCCGATCTCTCTACTACTAATGTGAGCCTAAGCCCATTGGAGTGAGGTAGAAGAGTAGAGGGAAGAGCCCTACTAAGAGGAGGGAGAGCTCTTGCCTTGGAATGGTGTGTGTTACAAGTGAGGGAGTGCCCATCTATTTATAGGACCTTCACCATGGGAGCCTATCTTGGCTAAGCCATTTGGTACTAATCCCGCATCGTATTCTGGGCAAGCAAACACCGCCACCAGACTTTTCAGGTCGAGATGGGCCGCCAGGACGAAGATGGGCCGTTTTGGCCTCCGCGAGGGTGCGGGCGCGCCAAGATTTTCTCCGTTTGGGCTGAAACTTTGCATGAGCACGTGGGCCTCGGAGTTAGCCGTTTCGAGTATTCGTTCGCTGAAATCCGATTTAGATATGAGAAAGTTATGCCCAAAACATTGAACCCATGTCCTCGCGGCCGGTTTATCATTTCATGTTGGATTCGGGCCTCGACCTCTTGGGCTTGTGTTTGGATATTGATATTTTATGGGATTTTCTCCTCTTTTCTCCTTGCTTTGCTTATGTCCATTTAGGGCCTTGTTATCTTCATATGTTTTCCTTTGCTTTTGGCCCAAAATGTATATGTTTCCAACATTGCCCTGCAAAACAAGTGAGGTACCAAAACTTGTGGAAATGATTAGTTCAAAGCCCTATTGCTATGATGATTTGGTAGATTTATACTAATGTTGACGGTATAAAATATGTAGTTAGTTAACCCGTCAACACGCACTGTTCATATAGTAGGCTCGGAGTCGTGAGCCACGCAAGCTTGTCTTGAGATTGTTAGGGGCGGTACTTTGTACGCTTAACGTCCCTCCTAGGCGTGGTAGGTTGGGTTTGATCGTGCGCAGCGCAGGCACACGAAGCGCCGTCTTCGTTGTCGCTCACTTGGTGGCTCGAGAGGAGGGGGTTGCCGACAGTCCGAGACATACGCCCCCTAACATCTTGGAAGTGATTAGGTCTGCAATCGAGACGTAGACCTAGTGTATGACAGGTATTCGCCAAACCGTCGAGAATCGATTCGAACCGCCATCTCTCTCGTATAGTGAGAACCCGTCTGTCTCCGCGGCATCGTAGTTTAATATCACAATAATGGTTATTCTTATTCATGCCGCCGATGTTAAAATTATGATCAAGTTACTTATATTGTTATTTATATATCGCCGAGCATATGTTTTAATCTTGACTATATAGGATTTATGGTTTATGTATATAATAATAACCTTTTAACTTGAAGAACCTCGAGTAGTATGTGTAGGCGCACTAATCAACTTTATTTCTGAAAATAAATGTGAGTCAGCCCACTCCAGATAAAGCCTAGCATAACCCTTGGAGTCTTTTCCTTATTTTCTGGTTTAAGACGGGTAAGTCTTGCAGAGTACAATTGAATACTCACGGGTTAATTCCCACTGCTGCAGGTGACTCCGTCTTGCATGCTTCTACCTAGTTGTGATGTTTCGTGGTTGAAGAATAATGCCTAGGGCATGGCAGTCTCCATATTTCCCTGTCTCTTGCTATTACAGGGGTGACATTATATTGGCACTATCTTATTTTATTTCCGTTGTACGACTATCTTGTTTTCGAAAGCTATTGCTCCCACACTCTGGACTACTTTTGAAATAAATGTGTACAGCGCACTCTGATTATAATATATTCAAATTTGATTTAAGATGCCTGCGGATTTAACTACAGAGGTCAACGATCTTGGTTGTATTGTTGATGAGTTTGAAATCACTCGGAGATTTCCGGAATACCAGGTTTATATGGACTCAAGTGTAGACTACGATTGCTTCGGTAATTGCGAATTATACTTGATTTCTTATAAATTGGTCGGCTCTGTCACAAGTGGCGACCGTCATCAGGGGGCTTGGGGAGCTCACGGGCACCATCTGCGAGGCGGTACGGTGGACATTGCCAAGGCCGCTGTGTTCCTGGCCCCCAATGATGCCAATACGCCAAATGCGTGTGTTAATTTCCCTACCAAGCCACAGGAGGAGTGATCTGGCACTGGTTATGGATTCAAAGTGTTGTGGATTTCATTCTACTCCGTTCCTCTGTACTATGGAAATTCAAAAGCTTGATGTGCACTAAGGGAAACTAGCTCTTCGTCGAGCGTAAAAACTATTTGCCGAGCGCCAAATATCAGGCGCAACACTCGGCAAAGGCTTAACACTTAGCATCACAAGCTTTACCGAGCGTCCCGTCCGCGACAAAGAGCGGACACTCGGCAAAGGGTGTCCTTTGCCATGTGTTGGCGCTCAGCAAAAACTGATTCTCGCAAATGGCCGGGAGCCAGTAACATCGTCGCGCCGTTGCCTTTTGCCGAGTGCTGGCCATTTGGCTCTCGGCAAAGCCTACACTTTTGTTGAGTGTCGCCAGCTGGCGGTCAGGAAAAGAGGGGATTTGCCGAGTGCCGGCAGCTGACGCTCAACAACCAATTTTTATTTTTGATTTTGACTTCAATTTTTTCTCAGTATTTACTACTCATGTCCAAATTTGCAAAAAGTTTCATACTTTTTAGTATATTTATTAATTTACCTATTTTATTTGAGTTTCTTTCCATAACTCAAATTTTAACCGCAAGTCATTCAAATAATGGAACTACGAATGGAAAAAATGATATTCTTGCTTGTGAGTCTAATGTGAGGCCAAGGGACACACCCGAAAAATCGAACATCTTGTGCGCTGAACATGTTGATTCAATTGCGAGTGAAACACTTTTAAATTCTATAAAAAGCAAACGAAGTCTGAAAAACATGAAATTTGTCGAGTCGTCGTGATATCACATGTACAGACTGTGATTTAACTTTCAGAATGTTTCGTTCATGGTGGCATTCCGGATGCATGGCACAAACCACAACACCTCATCTCAACATTTACTGGTGGCTACGTGGTGGCCACCGGTAAATGCGGCTCCCCACCTTTGAGTCTTGTAGATGAGAGTGGCCTTGGGAGTTGGCAGAGCTTGTGGAACACTGTAGTACTAGTGAACTCAAGGACCACACTATTGGCCTCCTGGTCCCAAGAAATGGGCGACCGAATAGGGCCCGCGTACGTCGTTCTTCACTCCTTCATGAGCGCCCAGCCATACCGTCGTCATTGATGGCTCGATGCTGGCCCCGTCCTCGACTGTGAGGTGAGGTGAGATGAGAGGAATGGAACAGCGAATCCACCCACGGCCGTATACCACGCTGTCGAGCTTTGTTTTTTGCTCGTGCGAAACCGACATTTTATCTCTATCCGGTCGACGGTTTCTTTGGTGTGCGTTCACTGCACCTGCACCTCTAGCATCAGTACCAGGCTATAGGCGAGTACGTGCCAAACGTCTAGCCCTCGACAAAGAGGAAGTGCCCGCTGGGGTCCTGCCGCTATATATGCTATTTGGTTGGAAAAAAAACTTCTCCGAGTGCCAGAACTGGCAGCACTCGGTAGAGACAGGCCCTTGAATTAAAATGAAATTAAGTCAATTTAAGAAAAATGCCTTTAATTAACAGACGTGTTGTAGTGTATGTTCCCCCCCTTTTTTTTTTTTTTTTTTTTTTTTTTTTGCTTCCAGAAAGAATATTTTGTTGAGAGCCTTGGACATCAAAACAAGATGGTGAAGAAATTCCTGGAGACGTCTATAGTATATGTGACTAATCCTCCTTATTAGAAGCGAAAGGCAGCTTGTAAGTAGGCACCAAGCAGTGACACCCATAAGTGGTGGTTATATCTGGTGCTTCATACATATTAGTATATGCATTCGTTCATTTTTAATAACCACGTCTTAGAATGGATATCCATGAACAGGAGGAATGTATCGAAAGCTGCGGTGACATTATATTAATCCATGATTGATATGCTACATGCCAAATATTGGGAACTATGCATCTACACAAGCGTGTCAAGTATTGCTTGTCAATTTCTTATGACACAATTTCACCTAAAAGGACTGTATACGAGTACATCACCAGACACAGGTTACTCAACACAAGGCATCTCATTTATTTATATTAGATATATATTGAGTAGGATACTACTCAGTAGATTCATACATATATGAAACCAACCATGCATGGAAGTTCAGATATTACACTCACTCACACAATATTCAACTGATGCTTCAGTTTATGGTAAGTTCTGGTTCATCGGCAACGATGTCTTCACCGGACTCGTCATCGTGCTCATATATGATAATGGCACGTTCAACTCCTGGTGATCGGTTTGGAGATGGCACATTGTTAAGTTCTACGACAGTGATCTGAATATCATCTCCCTTTTGTCCCCGGATTGTGTCAATCACTACAGGAAACTCAGGCTTTGCCGAGAGTAAAAAGTTTTCTTTGAGAGCAAAAAGCTTTCCGAGAGCCGAAACACGGGCACTCGGCAAAGCCCTCTTTGCCAAGAGCCGCCTTTGGTAAAGAAAAGTGTACGGTATTGAAAGGTTTCGAGAATCGGGCCGTCAGCAAAACTGTACGTCCTCGGCAAAAGGGGCCACTTTGTCGGCGTCGGCTCACGCAACGACCCCGCTCTCAGAGAAGAACCGTGTCCTGTAACACCGTCCGCGCCATCGACTTTGCAGAGGGCCAGACGTTTGCTGCTCGGCAGATTGTAAGTAGGCACCAAGCAGTGACACCCATAAGTGGTGGTTAACTAGTGCTTCATACATATTATATGCATTGGTTCATTTTTAATAACCACGTATTAGAATGGATGTCCATGAACAGGATCGGATCGAAAGCTGCGGCTATTAATCCCTGATTGGTATGCTGCATGCCAATATTGGGAACGATGCATCTACACAAGCGTGTCAAGTATTGCTTGTCAATTTCTTATGACATAATTGCACCTAAAAAGGACTTTATATGAGTCAGACATAGGTTACTCAACACAAGACATCTCATTTATTTATTATTAGATATATTGAGTAGAATACTACTCAGTAGATTCATCGTAGACACGTACATATAGGAAACCAACCATGGAATGGAAGTTCAGATATTACACTCACTCACTCATTATTCAACTGATGCTTGCCTTTCAGTCTGTGGTAAGAACTGGTACCTCAGCAACGATGTCCACATCGTCGCCGTCGTTTGTGCTTTCGATTCGATAATGGCACGTTCACTTCCTGGTGTTCGGTTTGGAGATGGCGTACCGCCAAGTTCTACTACAGTTATCTGAAAATTATCTCCCTTTTTTGTGCCCGGATTGTGTTAATTGCGTATTCAAGGGTCTCGCCTTGCAGAGTATCCCACTCTATAGGCGCCATGATCACGTTTCTCTCTTTTGAAACTGTTATAATAACAATAAGAATCAACAACGGGCAATATTGACATATATATAATCAATAAAAAATAAACATGTTGTTTGGAACTAATGCTATCACACTTTCCATACTAATAAAGTAGATGTCTTAACGGAATGGAATACATACCAAAGGAGCTGCAAACAGTTTACTAAAATGTTTTATAGGAATTTTCTTGAAAGCAAAAACTAGCAAAGAAATGCATAAAAACCTGCAGAGAAGAAGAACGCAGTAGCTTGTGGCAATGATATGCGCTCTATGTATATGTGTGTATATATACACACAGAGATCTATATAGCAGCTTGTTTCTTCTCGGTGAAAATAATGCAAGGGTTTTGTCCATCTTTCATTTGGAAACATCGTGGTATTGCCCTTTTGCTGTCAATAAACTATAGCTGTCGACCATAACAATACATAATGTGTACATAACAATGCATGCTGTCTCTAGCTTTGACTTATTAAACATCTTCATGTGCTCCTACTTAGTAAACATGGTCCATTCTTCTCCTGTTCGCAGGGAGACACCTGAATGCACATAGTTTGCACAGCCCGCGGCACGAACAAAGTTCGTGAAAACACTAATGTGTATACGCAAGCATGGGATGTATAATAACAAGAAGTACACGTGTATATGCAACCATGTGATGCGTGATAATAACAAGAACGTTGAACTAGCACGCACCTATATATTTGTGTCTAATTAATGTTTATTTACAGAAAAAATACAGTAAATTCATCCTAGTTCACAAAAGGTATGGTTTTTGCACCAGAAATTTACTTTACTAATTCGAAGCTCTAACATTAATCTCACGGTGAGAAAAAAAAAGAAGATTAAAACTCCTAAAATGCTCATGATAATGAACTATGCGTCATATATAAATATCACCGTGCCTAATGACAAGGCGTTAGTGCGGATAACCACTAGCCACATCGACGGTAAAACAAAGCCATACGGCCCATCCAAGGCGAATTCCGACCACCCAAACTCGCACGGGAGCCGCCTCGGCTGACTCCTCCAAGGGGACAACCGCCCCACCCGACTCCTAGAGTGCGGGTCCCATCATGGTGGACCCCCGATGTGTGTGCACATCTCAAGTGACCCACGGATGACATATCCGACCCGCCGACACCCGGGGTTCAGGTCCGATAACAACCGACCCCACGAAGGAGATCTCCATGTCACCCAACTCCCCGAGGCTTCCGTGTCCTCTCCAATCGGGCGGGTGTGCCACGGATACCGAAGTCGCCTCCAATCATTCCAAACTAGACCCATCCACCCCGAAGTGACACAAAACGATGATGGACCGGTTCGGGCATCCGTCGGCAGCCCTTGACAAAGTGCACCAGGCGACACTATTCTACTTGTTGGTGTATGGCACCTGTCTCATCCCTTTTCCTATAACATGATGGGACACCTCGCCTTTGTCTGCCGCAGACGTACAAGGCAGCGGGACGAGGACATGGAGTTCATTGCCATCAACGACCACACTTCCCAAAGGTCCAGACTCGTGTCTATGAACCTGAATATGATCGGGTTGCACGAATAGAACATCTAGCTCCTCGCTACCGTTGCTTAGTAGTTTATTTAACGTGTAATTACAAGCTTGTGCGAGTCTGCTGAGGTTGTTTGGTGTGGGTATCGGTAACCTTTCGATTACCGTAAACTATTTGTATTTCAATTCCTTTTCTTTTTAATGAAAAACGTGCTAATGCACGATCTTGAAAAAAAAGAGGAGGACCATACTATCCTTTTGTTTTTCTCTTTCTTCTTTTCCTCGTGTTCCTCTTTTCTTCTTCCCAACTGTAACATGCCCTCCCCTTCCACTATAAAAGGAGAAGCGGGGCTCTCCATGCTGACCACGAGAAAACAGGCCATCGCTTTCATACACACTCACTCGCACAGAGACTTGAGAACTCTCACTCCACCACCCCTACTAATTAGTGGATGTAGTCATCTATGTGGCTGAATTGATTTAGTCATGGTCAATTAATTAGTATATGTAGTCAAAACAGTTCGATAGATTATCTAGCTAGAACATAAGTAGGATTCTTAGAGGATCCACTAGTGCACAACGCGTTTTTTTGTCGGTTCTTCATAGTATAAATTGAACCGGGATTACGCATCCGGGACTAAAAGTCGAGTGGTGAAAATATGAACTGGGATTAATAATAACCTTTAGTCCCAGTTCGTCACACCAACCGGGATGCCCCAAAGGCCCAGGCCCAGGCCCAGACCAGCAGATTTAGTCCCGGTTGGTGTTACCAACCGGGACAAACTCTCTCTCTGTTTTTTATTTCTATTTTATGGTTTCTTTTAATTTCATCATTTATTTTGCTTTTTAATTAGGTTTCCAAATACGATTGTGCACTGCAAATGATATACTGTGATTAGAAAAGCTTTGGTTCGATTAATGTACACAAATGACACAAATAAAATATGAAACAAAAGTACGCACAAGATGTACATACAATATACATTTACATATACATCATGAACACATACAGCACGAACGCAAATTACAGATACATGTGAATCTAACAAGCTAATTCAACAACACTAGATACTGAAGAAGATGGAGATACAAGCTACTCTGTTGTAGAGAGAGAAACTAGTACTCTATTATCTGCTTGACCGAGAACTAGTACTCTACTATCTGTTTGAGAACTAGGAGTAGTAGTCTGCAATCAGTTTGTCCAGCCTCATCCGCGCGCTACAGCTACTGCGAATGGGCACCAGTCCTGGAGTCAGCCATCGCCATCGCCTCCCTGGTGCTTGCCAGCGTGCCCGTGTTTGCCGTCGCCGTGATTCACCATCTCGCGCTGGTGTCCGATGTCGTCCAGCAGATGCACATCCATGCGCAGATCGTAGCTGCGAACAAGGCCAAAGAATTAGAGATTGGGATTCAAACACGCACAAAATAATTAGAGAATGGACGTACTGGGGATGTTGGAGACTTGTCTAGCGGTGGGATCCGAGGTCCTCACCTGGTTCATCATGCCTTGCAAAACCGATGAAGGGGATCCCTTCGATGAAGCACTGCATCCACACAGGGTCGCTGCCATGGGAGGTTGCTGTCGCTGCCAGGCACCATTGCGGAGGCAGCGCGGCTTATATATCAGGGCAACTTTAGTCCCGGTCTTGGTGACGCCTGGGACTAGAGTCGCTTTTACTCCCGTGTCGTGGTGACACCCGGGACTAAAGCCCCTCTCTAAAAATTCTCCCTAGCGCTCTTCTGAAATTTCGAATGGCGCGCTCCAAAAAAAAAAATTTCAAGCTTTAGTCCCGGTCTTGGTATCACCTGGGGCTAAAGTTGGATAGATTTTCACTTCCCGCCACTTTCAAGCTGCGCGTTTTTTTTTTTCTATATATACGCCTCTTTTTTTAAAATGCTAAAGCCTTGTTAATTGCCCCATAAAGTGTATACTTGGCACAACTTTTTAAAAACAGTTATATTTACTTTTTTTTCTTTACTGCACACATAAAAAATATATAATCTATTTTTTTTTTTTTTTATAAATATAGAACATAATATAACTAGATAATCACTATTTCATTAATGCAAAATGTTGTATTTATTCAAAATCATTAAAATTGTTTTCGGTAGGAAATTATTTTGCACATCATTTTAACATTCATCTTTTCATTCTTAATCACCCATTGTCTAAATGCACATGGACTCTCGGTTCAACTTGTCGGAAATTCGATTAAACTGGAAAAATACCAAACCAATTCAAAAAATTCTCAAACTTGGCGGGTTCCTACACACGGGGCATGTGAAAGTGTGGGAAAAATTTGAGGCCAAAACCACCTTTGGAATACACGTGGACCTTAGAATCATAGAAAACCTAAGTGCGGAGACATGGTTGGTGAAAGGTTGTGTATACCTGCGTGAAGGATGTTGGGTCTACGGTGTTAAAATTGCTTCAATTTTTTTTTGTGCTCATATACACCCAAAATATGATCCCACGCAAAATCTTAGGTTTTTTTCATGATTATTTGAATTACTAAATTTTCTTTTGTGCCGTCAGGCGACAAACCATAGCGAAGTTTTCGTATGGAAAACAACAGGATTTTGCACCCACCTCCCCAAAACTTCGTCTCCTAGGGCACAAGAGACCTTTTCACAAAGTTTGGCACCGTTTCAGATCTTTTTTGGAGGTGGACTCAGTTCAACTTATAATTACCGGGACAACTCGCGCGGAAATTGATTAAACTGAAAAAATATCAAACCAATTCAAAAACTTCTCAAACTTGGCGGTTCCTACACACGGGGCATGTGAAAGCGTGGGAAAAAAGTGTGAGGCCAAAACCACAATGGAATACGCGTGGACCTCGGAATCATGGAGAACCTAAGTGCGAGAGATATAATTGGTGAAAGGTTGTGTATACCTCCGTGAAGGATGTTGGGTCTACTAGGTGTTAAAATTGCTTGAATTTTTTTTTGTGCTCATATACACCCAAAATATCATCCCACACAAAATCTTAGGTTTTTTTTTCATGATTATTTGAATTACTGCATTTTTCTCCGCCGCGGCGACACAAACCACGACGAGTTTTCGTATGGAAAACAATAGGGTTTTGCACTCACCTCCCCAAAACTTCGTCTCCTAGGGCACAAGAGACCTTCTCACAAAGTTTGGCACCGTTTTGGATCTTTTTTGGGGTGGACTCAGTTCAACTTATAATTATTGTTAGAACTCACGCGGAAATTCGATTAAACTAGAAAAAAAATACCAAACCAATTAAAAAAAAATTCTCAAACTTGGCGGTTCCTACACACGGGGCATGTGAAAGCATAGGAGAAAGTTTGAGGTCAAAACCACTTTGGAATATCATGGAATATGCAAATGTGTTAATAAACGAAAACATATTTTGAATAAGAGAAAACCAAATCTACAATTCAAGTTCTAAAAACGTAATTCTATATTTCGCTAAGGATGTTGGTCATAATATAATAAAATCTCGGGGGGTCCTTACATTGCAAAAGTGATGTTGCCTCAAAAAAAAAAAGATTTAGTCCCGGTTAGAATATCCAACCGGGACTAAAGTCGCCGATTTGGGCCTTTGGCCTGGACCCAACCCAAAACCTTTCATCCCAAGTCCCTACTCTCAAACCGGGATTAAAAACTTGAGAATACAAACCGGGACTAAATGTCTTATTTTAGTCCAGGTTGTTGGCTAGAACTGGGACTAAAGGTTTGCTCCAGATGAAAACTGCCTCGTGCATCGTTCCTCCAAGAGGTTTACTCCCGGTTGGTAGTTCCAACCGGGACTAATAGGAACTTTAATCCCAGTTCAAAATGAGAAGCTCGCCTGTAGTGTAAAACACATCCGGGACAAAACAACGTCTTTGTAGTAGTGATCCAAGGGAGGCTCCATGTTAAGTCTCACAAGTTGTGCAGTTGAAAAAAAAAAAGATAAATGCTAGAAATTCTTATGTTAATCATAAACATTCAGCCATCAAAACTGAAGTCTATAGCCACCATGACTATCGAATCTCTTTTATTTTTATTATTTTTTTTCCAAACACGACTTCACGTGTCATTTTCATTAAGAGAGGAAGCCAAGATTGCCCGAACAACACAATACAACAAAACACGGTACAACACAACACAACCACAGAGAGAGTGGCCACAAACAAACAAGGCAACAACAACTGCCGAAAGCAAGGAGCACCCCACCGAGCCACACAACACACCCACTACAAGCAATAAGCATCATCGCTAGGCCAATACTTAGAAGACGCCAACTAAACAGAGGAAACAAAGTCCCGCCGCCGGCACCCACGAAGAAGAGCATCAAGGTGGCGCCACACGCCGGGCCGCGATCGCTCGAGATGGATCCAAAGCGCCGCCGTCGGTGGCCCACGGCCAAGCAACGACGGCAGCGAAGACAATGGTGTCAACCCCCGAGATGACTCCAAGCAAGCACAATGTCGGTGGCCCACGACCAAGCGGCGGCGACGGCGGCAAAGCAATGACGCCAACTTCCAAGCGAGACGGGCCAAGGTGACAGCGGCGCGGTAGGTACAACGCCATCTCAATAGGCGAGCCGCAATATCACAAGGGCAAAGCCGAGGGACGCCACCAAAATAGCGTGGAGGCCCGGGGCTTGTTTAAACACGACGCCGGTGGCCCACGGCCGCAACGACGACGGCGGCAACGGTGGCGTCAACCCCGGAGCAGGGCGGGGCCAGGGCGATGGCGGAGCGGGAAGGCGGGGGCGGCGAGGCGCGAAGGAATGGGTGGAACTGCAAGGCGACGCAGGGCTCGATGGGTTCAACGGAGCCTTTAAGAAGGAGGTGACGCTTCACGGACGCCACCGCGTTGAGAAGCACTCCATCGGAACTTTCGCTCCCGCAGCCCCGCAGCCGCGACGACGGAACGAAAGGACGACGCCTTCAGAAGGTAGTGACGCTGCCGCCACCGCTGCCGCCCAAGGCGCAAGGCTTGGGCGAGGAGGGTTTTCACCCCAGTGCCGTCATCCGCAGCTGCCATCGCCGACAGTCCAGCAGCACGCCCGGCAAGCCGAGGAGGACCACCCACGCAGAGAAGTCGCCGTCGACCTGGGAACGCCATGGCCGCCCAACAACCCTCCACCGCTGGAGGGAAGGACTGCCGCCACCGCCGCAGAGCTGCCGCCCGCCCACAGCAACAGCAACACATGGAGGCACGACCAGCCCCCGGTCCATCCTGCCACCACCGGAGAGGAGGATGGCGCCGCCGCCTGCCGGCGCGGCCCGCCCCCCGCGGGGGGACGCCCTTGAGCCGTCGAAGAAGGGCAGGCCTGCGCTCCGCCCCCACCCGACGGTTGGGAAGCTGGGGCCCAAGCCGCCGCCGAACCCTAGGTCGGCGCCGCCGGGCGCTCCCTGGCCAAGCCGACCTAGCCAGTATATATATATTAACAAAAAAATATCTTTCTTCAGCAAAAAAACAAAATATACCGAGAATTATACCAACTGCTGACTTTTTTCCATAACGAAAAACCTTCTCCATAGAAGATATCGGAGGCAATCTATTCCAGTCTATCTACGCCAACAAATTCAAGCACCGTCCTCCGGCACATCGCAGCTGGAGCACATCGCAGCTCTCAGCGTGAACTTCACGTAGTTTGATGCCATCATGTCCGTGAACGTGCGCAGGACGCTGGCTGGGATCAACCACGCCGCGCGCGTCATGCTGGCGGCGCTGCCCGCGGGCGCTGCCGCCGGCAGAGTGTTCAGTCCTCTACATGTCATGCATATGTCTGACGCAACAGTTTGGAATGCGAGTACGCCTGGTGGGCTGGATCTGTCACTCTGGGCATTCATTTTCCTCACGATTCTATGGTGAATTTGGGATGGACGTAAGCGTAACAGCCATGTTTTTCGCAATGAACCTTTCTGCTACCAGGTAATCTTGATGAAAGTTTGTGATGACTAGTCTGGCGAAAGCGGCTCCCTCGTGAGTTTGTAAACAGCCTGCTAGGCTGGTGTTTGTATCTCGGCTATTGTATTGCTACAAGCCTGTAAACTGTTCCTTTGTGCTCTTGTGTTTTGCTTGAGCATGAGTTCTTTTGTAATGGAAATGGTGGGGAAAGCTCTCCCCGGTTACTTTCAAAAAAAAAAAAACCCTCACAAGTTGTACAGAGAAAACAAAAAGATAAATGGCTAGAAATTCGTGACGTTAATCATAAACATCATTCAGCCATCAAATCTGAAGTTTATAGCCACCCATGACCATCGAATCTATTTTATTTTAAAAAAATTAACCCTAGCCATTATATATATATTATGATAAAATATCTCTCTTTTTTTCATGAACAAAACACACTTACTACTCATTCTATTTCTTGTGGCGGTTTTTTTATATTTTCAATGGCGGTTTTTCAAACCGCCACAAAGGGGAGGTCACCGTAAATGGTAGGATATCATGGCGGTTTTGGGACCCCAAAACCGCCATGGTTGATAAAAAAAAAAATAGAAATCCAATCTGAAACCCTAACGGGCCAGCCACGGGCGACGAGCTCGGCTGCCGCCACGACGCCGAGCGCCCGGGTAGCCCGCGGGCCAGATCCGAGGGTCGAGGTCGAGGTCGCCGCGCCTCGGGGGCCGAGGTCGCCGGGACGCCGCCGATCCGCGATCCGATCGCCAGGATCCACCGCGCGCATGCCTCCAGGTTCTGCTGCCGCCGCCCTCCGTGTTCGCCGCCGCCGCTCGGGCAAGGTCGCCGCTACACGCGCGCCTCCTGGTCGCCGCCGGCGAGCGTGGTTGGGAGGGCGCCGCCAGATCTAGGAGGGGAGGGAGGGAGGTGTGGCGCCCGGACTTGGAAGGGTTGGGGACGGCGACACCCGCGGGAATAGGGAGGACGGACGGGACGGAGAGAGAGTGTGGGAGGTGAGGCAGAGTGCGGCTGCGCGGGGAGGGAGTCAAATGAATTAGGTTTCCCAACTTCCTTTGCTTTTATACTATGGTTTCTTTATCGTGTTGGTATGGGCCACTCATTGATGTGGGTTGGACGTCTAGGCTTCATTAACCATGTCGGTTTTTTTATTAAAAAACCGCCACGGTTAATTGATTTACCATGACGGTTATTATAACTGCCGCTGTTAATTTAAAATAACCACCACGGTTAATAGAGACATTAACCGTGGTGGTTTTCTAAATAACCGCCACTGTTAATTTTTTTGAAGTGCCACGCAAAATCAAATCTGCAGTAGTGACAAAAACTCCGTCCATCAAGTACCGAAAATTATACCAATTGCTGACTTTTTTTCATAACGAAAAACCTTAAGATATCGGAGGCAATCTATTCCAGTCTATCTACGCCAACAAATTCAAGCACTGTCCTCCGGCACATCGCAGCTCTCCAGCATGAACTCCGCGTAGTTTGTTGCCATCATGTCCGTAAACGTGCGCAGGACGGCTGGGATCAACTACGCCGCACGCGTAATGCTGGAGACGTTGCCCGCGGGCGTTGCCGCCGGCAGAGTGTTCAATCCTCTACATGGCTAGCATCAACGGCATCCTCAGCGTGCTGCCGATGTACCTGTACTTGGTGTCCATGTTCGCCATCGCCGGCCACGGCGTTTCCGTGATTGATCAACTACATCTCACCATACACGGTGCCCATGTCAATGGTGGACCAGTTCTCGGCAATGTTAGGTGGAGCCATTGATAGGGCGCTGGTGGCGGCCATCATCGGGGGCTTGGGAGCTCACGGGCGCCATCTACGAGGCGGTACGGTGGACATTGCCAGGGCTGCTGTGTTCCTGGCCTCCAACAATGCCAAGACGCCAAATGCGTGTCTTAATTTCAACACCAAGCCATAGGAGTGATCTGGCACAGGTTGTGGATTCAAAGTGTTGCGGATTTCCTTCTACTCCGTTGCTTTGTACTCCCTCTGTCCGCTAGAGCTTGCGAACCTGGGATGGAAGCCATGTCCGTGAAACAATGCAAATATAGCTACCCTAGCTCTACTAGTAGCTCAGCTTTAATGTATGTATACTGTCCATTCATGCAAGGAATACTTAAAATATTGCTAATGTGTGGCTGATATGCAAGGGACATTGCTTGGCTCTACAGTAAGAGCAAGTATTATAAGATTTAGTCAGCTGGCTAAATGCATGTCCACGTCGCAAGAATCTGATCTGGCGCAAACAAAACAGGAGAGAGAGCGCAAGGCGGGCGCTCCAGTTTTCGCCGGGCGAAAACACAGTGTAGAGAAAAAGGAGTCTGCAACCAGCGGAAGTGGCCAGTAGAATCAGTCCTTGCTCCTCCACCTACCCGACAACTAGTATTAAATACTACTCATATAGCCAAGGAAGCTAGCCGGCTTATTATACGTTGATTTGCCAACGTCGACGGCAAGTGATGTGGCATGAGCATTTCGTCGGTGGCCGGCGAAATTAGTATTCTTGCTCTAAGTAGTCATTTCCATGTTTAACGTAGTGAAAACGTATAAAGCGAGGGCACATGCGTCATTTTTCAGTTCTACTAATTCTACCTCGGGAAGCTAGGATTTCATTCATATCCCAACGGAGGTACTACTACGGAAATTCAAAAGCTTGATGTGAAGGTTGCATCACTATGCATCGCATATATCTGACGTCAACCTCCAAGATGGGCAAGATGCATCATGCGACAATGGGTAATCGTGCAATACATGGTTGGTTTGACTAAAAAAAAATCATCGAGATTATAGGAATTCTTTTGGTGCCTTTCTCTATATGTAAAATAGTTTTTTTTGAGTAAATTGCACTGTGGGTACGTAAAACTATTTAGCCAGAATGATAGGTACTCCGACTAGAAAGCGTAACTTCTGGGTACTTTCGAACTATACTTGATAACTTCTGGTACTTCAACTAAAAACCATAGCGTCTAAAGGCACTGGAACTATACTCAGAAACGGGTACTAGCTTTTTGTGAAAACCCCCTTCCCAAATCTTTTTTCCCAAACCTTGGCCAGGGACCCCCGGCGGCGGCGAGCAGCTTCGCGCCGTGGCGAGGGACCGCACGGGCGGGCGGAGCTTCTCGCGCCTCGGGCGCACACGGCCGGCGACCCCTCCCGCTCCACGCGCAAAATCCGGCGCTCCCGCCCATGCCGGCGGAGACCCCGCGTCCAATGGTGAGTCGGACCAGGAATGAGAAAAAGATTTGGGAAGGGTTTTTTCACAAAAAAACAGTACCCAGAAGTTACGAAAAGTATAGTTCCAAAGTACCTAGACGTTACGTTTTTAGTTGAAGTACCCAAAAGTTATTATAAAGTATAGTTATACCCAGAAGTTACGATTTTAGTTAGAGTGTCTTATGCTTATGTTTCCTATTACAAGCAATATTCGATGCAAACCTGATGTACGTGCTTGTGGTTGTTACATGGAAAAACTAGGCAAGGGAGGGATCTGCTGCTAAACTATAAGAAATTGAAAACCAAGCATTACTAAGCTTCGGACATTTTAGCCTTGAAGACATCAGACAGAAAAAAGTATATGTACAGCATCATCTTAGTGTATACAGTTTTTTATTGTTGTATGATAATTATTCTGTATTCCTGAACCCCTGATATATCTTGGTCTGAGCCCAGGGTATTGGTATTTGTCATTATAGATGTCGGGAAAGTAGCTTGAAAGTCAACTATGTCAAGTAATAAAGGTGAATTGCCGGGTTCATCCATTCAGTTTTATTAATTTATTAATGTAAGCTATTACGATTCATGAGATGCAATAGTTCACTTTCTGCTTACATTTTGGCATGGAGCACACATGTCTTTAACTTGTAAATTGTGATAATCAATATGTACATGCTTTCTGAGGAATCAGAAGTTCAGAATGCTCAGGATCATAGCCACTTGTGGTAAAACAGTCATGGTGCAGTCCTCCCCTCCTTGGCGTCCTTGTACATCTGATCAATGCGATCCTGCAACAAATTTTCTTTTTTGATGAATAAAATTACAAACATTGCAGCTTTCCTTAAATAAATCACCACAGCATTGTAAAAGTTTTTGTGTGAATTTAGATGATTCCCTCAAACCTTGTAATATTTGAGCAGCTGGGGTCTCTTGAGCTTAAAGGTCGGGGTGATGAGGTCCTTCTCGATGCTGAAAGGCACTGGCTCAAGGTAAACTGCTTTCAGCATCTCAAAGCCTCTCAACTGTATTTACGAAACAAGAATGAAATTTATTGTTATTCTGAATTCTTAATTATTGTGTAGGAACCATGAAAATAAAATTGCTGCATCAATCGCTTGCTAGCTCTGCCTTGTGGATAGAGCACCGACTTACCCCAAGTTTCTTGCCAGTTTGGTTCAGCTGATCCTGAATGTAACTCCTTGCTTTGGGATCAATGCAGAGCTCTGCAAAATCACCGGCCTTGTTGTTGGCTGCTGCCCATTCCTCTAGAGCTGGCCTCTCAGGGACAACCACGGCAACAAGGAATGACTCGAAGCTGTTCCCATAGACCCAGACCTGGTTCAGAGGAGCCATCCTCTAGGTAAGTTGAATCTGAAGATGAAAGTAATTTGGTTTAGGATTTTGTTGGTAGGAGTCAGTGTACCGATGCTACAAGGGGCACTGCATGTATGCTCTTTCCAGGACCTCAACTGCTACATATTCTCCCAGGACAGCTTGAAGATGTTCTTCTTTCTATCAATGATCTTCATTGTGCCATTGGGTTGCCACTCCCCAATATCACCTGCAAACATAAGGTCATGGCAAGTTTAACAGATTAACCATCTTTACTAACTGATCGTTCAGTTAGCTGTGGAAGAAGTGACAAATATTCTTTTCACCTGTATGGAACCAGCCATCTGAGAACACTTCTTCAGTGAGGCCAGGGCGCTTGTAGTACCCAGAGAACATGGTGTGGCCCCTCAAACAGATCTCACCCCGGGGCATATCTGACAGTGCATCGTAGCCCATTTCAGGGACCGATTCCAATCGTGCCTCGATCATTGTGACAGGAGGGCCAACTGTTCCAATCATTGAGAAAACATTGCCGATTGATGTGAAGCATCCTGCACAGCTCTCAGTGAGCCCTGCATATCAATATGATAAGTCAGACCACATGGTTCGCAGGATGTACTAGACTGTAAGTAGACTACTAGAGTTCTGTTAAGTAGTGTAAGAAATCCAATACTATAGTCTCAGCAGATGAACTATTGGTTGTGCATTTTTATCATAAAAACTGAAGTGGTTCATGGTAAAATGTGTCTGAAGCTCTTACCATATCCTTGTACTACTATGCTGCAGCTGGTTACCCGCAGGAACTCTTCGATTTGCCCTGGCAAAGGTGCTGCTCCTGCTATCATGAGACGGATACGCCCTCCAAGCCCTTCCTTTATCTGTACCACATCATCGACATAAATGTTCAGATCTTTGTAAAAAAATAAACAAAATGTATATAAATATCTCCATAACAGTACAAACTTTGCTGAAAACTATCTTGTCGAAAAATGGTGATGCTTCATGCTGCTTCAGCCCTTTCCTCATATTGGCAAGTTTGCTGTTGGCAAATGGACAATTTTTTAAATTACATTTGAAATGTAAGCATGCATGGATTTAAGCCTCTTTTCTTATTCAATCCCGTAGTAGTACTTACTAGTTGTAGGCATACTGAAAAAGGTGTTTGGCTATCATCCCTCCAGACTGAATTTTCATGTTAATACCTTCAAGTAATGAGATCCAAACATTATCAGTTATCACTAAGCATGGAATCAGGATGGAATTGTGAATAATAAATTTCTTTCTGGGTTGCAAACCTGTATATATACGATCATAAACACGAGGAACACCACAAAATATTGTAGGTTTCATCACTTGCACATCCTGCATCAGATACCTAATGTCCTGTAAAAAAAGTTATACACCTCAGTATAAGAGAACATCCACCATAGTAGTTAGAAGAAAATCAAAAAGAATTCTTTGAATTGCAACGGTTATTAGTCCGTACCCCTTGCCAGAATCCGATGGAGGCTCCTTTAGAAATACAGTAGTTCTCAATTACTTGATCAAATATATGCGCTAATGGAAGGTAGGAAAAATAGGAATCCTCTTCTGTGATCTGCATGAGTATTAATATCAGCAGTGTAACATTACTTTAACTAAAGAAATCAAGTGAGGAAGAAGCCATGATGAATTTTACAATAGATATATCTTGATCACAGATATCTTTGGTGATGTAAAAAATGTGTGAAACTACAGAAGAAATTAGTACCACAGTGGAATCGTGCTTGATATTTATGCGGATAAAAGATTGTTAGAGCTTACCACTTTATCTGTCTCTTTGAGCATGTGTTCTGTAGTCATAACACCGGCAATGATGGCCCTGTGTGTGATTATCACGCCTTTGGGATCTCCAGTTGTTCTGCTGGTATACATTATCGTACAAATATCTTCCTTACATTTATTAGGAAGATTGTAGTCTTGTTTTCCCTATTCCAACAGAGCATTCTGACATTGTCAAGGTATTCTTAATGAACCAGTAGTCCTTTAGGCACCCATAAAGAGTTGTAACAAGAAATCAGACTAACCATTGAAGAAAATTCTTCCCAAGAAAAGCAAGAGACACCCAATTTCTCAGCTTCCATTTTTATCTCCCTTAAAAAATCTCCAAAACTAACGATGGCTGAGGATGCACCGAGTCATAAATGATCATGTAAGGGAAAAGATAGTCATATTAAGAAATCTGGTGTTCTGCACGCTAACCTCTAAGGTGTTCTGTGCACTTAGGGACTACAGCTAGTATCTGAAAAATGAAATTCAATAACTTGTCAGATGTACGCAGAAGTTGATGTGTAGCATTGATCTCCAAAACTAATTTCAAATCAATTAGCATTTGCTGGAGACATATTATAATCAGTATAACGCAGAAACCAGAGGGTAATAGTAGTGTGCGAAGGAGACATATATTTTTCGAATTTGGTGATTCTACCCTTATTTGTAAAGTCTAATGGTGATTTTACCCTTGTTTTTTAACTTTGCATTTTTACCCTCACTTTTTTTCAAACTAAACCTCCGTCTACCCCTCTTATTTAACACCGTTGGTCCATGTCATATTTAATGATGAAAAAGAAATAAAAAAAAAGGGAATTTGGTGATTTTACCATTGCTTTTGGGTTTAAATGGTGATTTTACCCTTATTTTTTTGTCCTTTTTAAGACCGTTAGAGGGACTTAACAGAATAGGGGTAGATTCTCCCTTCGTTTTGAAATAACAGGGGTAAAATCACAAAGTTAAAAAATTGAGGGTAAAATCACCATTTCGCTTAAAAGCGAGGGTAAAAAGCGCAAAAGCCCCTATATTTTTGCTTACTGATTTGATCTTGCTCTCCTGGACAAAGGCAATGGATATCTCAGCATGGTCCATGATGAATTCAACAACATTTGCTCCTGCATCGTGTTACACCTTAATCATCTGAACCTTTTTAGCTTTTTTTAATTTAGTGAATTGCAGAACTCACTATAGAACTGAATTGAATTGCAACCTTTTAAAGTCAAGGAAAATAACATCTGCTTCAAAGTCATTCTTTTCTGCAAAATTTTTTACAGCCATGACAATCTTTAAGTAGAGGCATTCTTTTGCTATTATTAATTTTCTAGAATACTGAAACATGCTTCACTGAATAAGACACCACTTCAAGTTCATTCAGAATGCCTATTTTTGTTGACAGAGCTATTTGTCAATTATAGCAAAAAGCATGTAAAGCTATTTTTCCAGCCACAATCCACCTTGAAAACTGATTGAGCTAAAAGAGTTTCTATAATGGTGCCCTTTTAAGGGGAAACTTGCTTTTTTGTGAATATGTTGTTTCAGTTTTGGCAGATACTTAGTGTTCTCATTTTTTTGTTTCCTATTATTTTTCAGGTTTGAGGCAATAAAGCTCATGGATTTAGTTTGATGAATGAAGTTTTATTTGTTTGTTTGCCGTCAGATCTTATGGTGATGCAAAAACTGAATTTCTGTTGATGAAAAGTAGGAATATAGAAACTTAATGGCTGTTAAAAGAGTAGGATCAGATCTAAAACTTAATTTCTGTTGAACTGAAACTGAATTGCTTACATGCAAATAGAGAATTGGTCGTTCGAAAAGCCTGAAATGCCATTTTTTTTGAAGTTTATGTTTCGATCAGATCTTATTGATAGATTTCGATGGATGTGTGTCATGAAATGCATTTTTTGGTAGTTTTATGTGCAAATTGGGGGCATACCTGGTTGTTATGATGATGGATGCCAATTTTTTGTAGTCCTGGCAGTTGTCGTCGGTCCTGGCGGCACCCAGGATGAAGCCGGCGGTGGCGGCGGTCCAGGTGGCACCCAGGTGTAGCCGACGGCGGCTGTGCAAGGGATGTTGCAATATAGATGGGCCTGGGCCAATTTTTTTTTTTTTTTTTTTGCCCAGTTTGTTGGAGCAATTTTGCCTAACAGGATAGTAGTAGGCCTGGGCGGTTGGGAGTCTAGCGGGTAGGACGGTCCGGTGGGACGCTACCCACCGGGGTTCAAATCCCGGTGCTCGCGACCTTTTCTTGGGATTTTCCCGGGATTTCCGGCGTTATGCATTAAGTGGTAAGCGGCGTTCCGTCGGCGACGAGGCGCCAATGGTGACTTCGAGAATCTCCAGATCTGCCGGGTGCTCGGTCCTTCCGGAGGTGCTCATAGGGGTAGGTTTGGCGCACGTGTGTTCATAGGGGTGAGTGTGCGTGCGTGTTGTGAGTGTCTGCGTTTATCGCGTGTCATACTCAAAAAAAAAAAAAAAAAAAAAAAAAAAAAAAAAACCTAATCTTGATCGCCAAAAATAGAAGGCCAAGCAGGCGGACGGGTGTATTTTCCTTTTTGGGAAACCACCGTAGAGTAGGACTATATTAGGTACGGCTAGCCGTAATATAGCTGCTCCCTATATATATATATATTAAGAAAAATGTCTCTCTTTTTTCTAGAAAAAAAAAATCCATCCAACGAGTACCGAGAATTATACCAACCGCTGATTTTTTTCAATAACGAAAAACCTTCTCCATAGAAGATATAGTAGGCAATCTATTCTAGTCTATCTACGCCAACAAATTCAAGCACCGTCCTCGGGCACATTGCAGCTCTCCAGCGTGAACTTCGCGTAGTTTGATGCCATCATGTCCGTGAACGTGTGCAGGACGCTGGTTGGGATCAACCATGCCGCACACGTCATGCTGGCAATGCTGCCCGCAGGGGCTGCCGCGCGGCGGAGTGTTCGATCCTTTACATGGTTAGCATCAGCAGCATCCATTACTACAAAAGCCAACTAAGGGAGCGCCTGGCATTTATATTAGGGGCGGCTCATATTTTGAGCCGCCCCTAATATATGCGAAAATCCTGGCTGTTGACGAACCGCCTCTAATGACTACACATTAGGGGCGGCTCATGTACCAGCCGCCCCTACTGTTATCAGGGGCGGTTCAATCACCAGCCGCCCCTAATGTGGTCCACAATAGGGGTGGCTCTATATTGAGGCACCCCTACAGTGGGTTGTCGAATTTTAAAATGAGGCACTAAAAATTAAAATTTCGTAAACGACCTCGGACGGAAGAACTTCCTAAATATGAAATGTAGATCTCGAAAAGTTATGAAACTTTGTAGTTGACCACTTTTTAGTTCGAAATCATCTAATCATGCAAAAAAGCGTGTTCAAATGTCTCAAATTTGAAATTCAAATTTCGTAAATGACCTCGACGGAAAAAACTTCCTAAATATGAAATTTAGATCTCGAAAAGTTATGAAACTTTGTACTTGACCACTTTTTAGTTCGAATCCGTTTAGGGCCTCAAATAGTCAATTTACACTCAGATTTATATAATATATGAGAACGCGGAATGGGATATGAACACATACAAGTGTGTAGCGTAGTGGAGGGGAGGGTCGCGCGTGAGCTTGAGGTCGTGGGTTCGAATCTTGGCGGCCGCAACATTTGCAAAAAGCCTGAAAAAATCGCCATGTGTAACGGATGTGGGTGGCTGGCCGGTGGGGTCCTACCCTGATTAAAAAAAAAATGTTATTTTTTTTTTTTGAATTTTGAAAATGCGAAATCTGGGATTCACATTTGGGGTGGCTCAAACAGGAGCCGCCCCTGATGTGTTCACATTAAGGGCGGCTCCTATCAACCGCGCCTAATGTGGACGAACATTAGGGGCGCTTGTTTAGGGGCGGTTGGAAAAACCGCCCCTAAAGTCCATCACGAGCCGCCCCTAATGTTGGCTTTTGTAGTAGTGATCCTCAGTGGTGTCCATGTTCGCCATCACCGGGATCGTCAAGGCCTTTGGGCCTGAGCTCTCACTTTAAGGCGTTTGCGTGATTGCATCAAGCGCATCTCACCATAAGCGGTACCCACATGTTAATGGTGGTGGACCAGTTCTCGGCGATGCCGGGCGGTGCCATTGACGGCGCAGGGGCTTGGGGAGCTCACGGACGCCATCTACAAGGCGTTACGGTGGACATTGCCGAGGGCATTTGTGTTCCTGGTCCCCGACGATGCCAAGACGCCAAATGTGTCTTAATGTCCCTACCAAACCACTGGAGTGATCCGGCACAGGTTGTGGATTCAAAGTGTTGGCGGATTTCATTCTATTTGGTTGCTTTGTACTACAGAAATTCAGAAGCTTGATGTGCACTATGAGAAACTGACTCTTTGCCGAGTGTGTAAAACTCTTTCTTGAGTGCCAAATATTAGGCGCAACACCGGCAAAGGAAAACACTCGGCATCACAAGCTTTACCGAGTGTCCGGCCCTCGACAAAATATATATATATACACTTTCGGCAAAGGGTCTCCTTTGCCGAAAGTGATGGCGCCGCTTAAAAAACGGATTCTCGATAGAGAGTCGGAGCCGTAATGTTGTTCGCGCCGTTGCCTTTGCCTAGTGCCAGCCATTTGGCACTCGACAAAGCCTACACTTTTGCCGAGTGCCTGCTAGCTGGCACTCGAGAAATAGGGGATTTGCCAAAGTGTCGGCAGCCGCACTCGGCAACCAATTTTATTTTTGATTTTGACTTCGATTTTTTTCTGTAGCTTTGCTACAGTATTTATTATTCAATGTCCAAATTTGGAAAAGTTTCATACTTTTTACTATATTCATTTAATTTACTAATTTTATTTGAATTTATTTTCATAACTCAAATTTGAACTGCAAGTCATTCGAATAATGGAACTAAATGAATGGAAAAATGATATTCTTGCTTGTGAGACTAATGTGAGGCCTCATCCAGGGACACACTTGCGAGTGAATAGTTTTTAAATTCTATAAAGAGCAAACGAAGTCTAAACATCATGAAATTTGTCGAGATGTCGTGATATCACATGTATAGGCCATGATTTAAATTTAAGAACGTTTCGTGCAAGGTGACATTCCGGATGGCACAACCAGAACACGTCATCTCAACATTTACTGGTGGCTACGTGGTGGCCACCGGTAAATGCGGCGCACAACCTTTCAGTCTTGTTGAGTCGAGTGGCCTTGGGAGTTGGGAGATCTCGTGGAATACTGTAGTACTAGCGAACTCAAGGACCGCACTGTTGGCCTCCCGCGCGCCCAAATAGGGCCCGTGTACGTTGTCCTTCACTCCTTCATGGGCGCCCTGCCATACCGTCGTCGTTGATGGTTTGATGCCGTGCCCCATCCTGGACTGTGAGGTGAGGTGAGATGATAGGGATGGAACAGCAAATCCACCCACGGCCGTATACCATGCTGGACTAGTGAACACAAGGACCGCACTGTTGGATATATTATCAAGACACCGGTTACTTAACACAAGACATCTCATTTATTTATTATTATATATATTGAGTAGGATACTACTCAGTAGATTCATACATATACGAAACCAACCATGGATGGAAGTTCAGATATTACACACTCACACATTATTCAATGCTTGCCTTTCAGTCTGTGGTAAGTTCTGGTTCATCGACAACGATGTCTTCACCGCTCGCGTTATCGTGCTCGTATACGATAATGGCACGTTCAACTCCTGGTGATCGGTTTGGAGATGGCGCATCGTTAAGATCCACTGTAGTTATCTGAAAATCTCCCTTTTGTGCCCGGATTGTCTCAATTGCGTATTGAAGGGTCTCGCCAATCAGAGTACTCCAGTCTATAGGCGCCATGATCACGTTTCTCTCTTTTCAACTGTTATTATAATAATAATAAGAATCAATAACTGGGCAATATTGACATATAATAAATAAAAAATAAACATGTTGTTTCGAACTAATGCTATCACACTTCCATACTAATAACTAGATGTCTTAATGGAATGGAATACATACCAAAGGAGCTGCAAACAGTTTACTAAAATGTTTAAAGGAATTTTCTTGAAAGCAAAAACTAACAAAGAAATGCATGAAAACCTGCAGAGAAGAAGAAGAACGCGGTAGCTTGTGGCAATGATATGCGCTCTATGTATATGTGTGTATATATACACACTGAGATCTATATAGCAGCTTGTTTCTTCTCGGTGAAAATACTGCAAGGGTTTTGCTCATCTTTCATTTCGAAACATCATCCTATAGCTGTCAATAACTATAGCAGAAACATCATCTTTCATTTGAAAATAATGCAAGGGTGCTGTCAATAACTATGGCGTACGTGCGTGCATCAGCAGCACTGCGGTGACCGTTCTGGACGGAACGCTGCAACGTCATGGTAGCAAGATTTTTTTTTGAAATTTCTTTCGAAAGAGGTGTTGAAAATAATGCAAGGGACCATAACAATACATAATTTGTACATAACAATGCATGTTATCTGCTAGCTTTGACTTATTAAACATCTTCATGTGCTCCTACTTAGTAACGATCGTGTATTCTTCTCCTGTTTCGCAGGGAGACAGCTGAATGCACATAGTTTACACAGCCCGTGACTCAAACAATATTCGTGAAAGCAATGTTTCATGTGCGTGAATAATAACAAGAACACTAGTATATGCAAGCATGTGAAGCGTGATAATTAATGACAAAAGGTATGGTTCTTGCACCAAAAACTTACTTTACTAATTAGAAGCTCTAGCATTAATCTCACGGTGAGAAAAAAATCAAAATTCTTAAAATGCCCATAATAATGAACTATGTGTCGTATATAAAATATTATGGTGCCTAATGACAAGGCGTTAGTGCATATAAGCAGTAGCCACATCGATGATAAAACAAAGCCATACGACCCATCTAAGGCTAATTCCGACCACCCTGACTCCGGGAGCGCGGGCGCCGCCTCGGTTGACTCCTCCAACTCGGCCGACCCCCGGGGTGCAGGTCCCATAACAACTGACCCCACTAAGGAGATCTCTGTCTCGCCCAACTCCCTAGAGGGGATCTCTGCCTCGCCGATGGCATTACACAAAATAGGCCCTCGAAGCGAGGCTTAAAGCGCCCCAAAACTGTCATGTCCTTTCCAATCGAGGCGGGTGTGCCGCGGATGACTCGAGTTGCCTCAAATCATTCCAAACTGGACCCATCATGCGTGAAGTGACATAGAACGATGATGGACCAGTTCTGGCACCCACAACAGCCCTCGATCTTCGCACCGGCGACACTATTCACTACTAGGGATGTGCTCATTGATGACCTTCATCCTTCGTCACTGAAGATGCCAAATTGGTCATGCACACAAATCTTTGACGAACTTTTGACGAAATTGATATCGTCACTGAGGTGGCGACACATTTTGTAATGAGTGACGGTGACAAGTTTGGTCACGAAGTGCTCCCAATCCATGACCAAACGTTTACGGTCATAGAAAAGCTCTCCTTCTATGACCATTGGCTTTGGTCATGGCTATGCCTCCATTTTCGTCGAGAACCCCACGCCCGGGCAGACGCCGTTAACGCCAAGCCGCCCGACGTGGCACGTGACATGGCTGATGACGTGGCACGTGACGTGGCAGCTCGGTCGGTTGTTTTCGTAGCCCCACGTGGACCAATAACGATCTGCCACGTGGCTTCGGAATTTTGGTCACAGATTTGATTTACAAAATCGTCAACAAAGACTCAAACTTTTTGGTCACAAATGAAATGTCAGAATCGTCAACAAATACAACATAATTTGGTCACACAAAATCAGGTAAACCATATAACTGCAATTGATAGTAGCAAGACCACATAATTCCATGCTCAAAATATAAAGAGTATTCAATCTGAGCATACAGCTCGAAAGTGCACAAAGACCACCACTGGAGCCTAAAACTTAGTTCACAAAGCACATATAAGAAACAAATACTAAAAAGTTGCTAGCCACAGGCAACTTAAGTTTCTGAGTAGCCAAAATAAAACATGATAAACACAGCAGCACACTTCATGTCGAAGAAGGAGCATAGATCTTCAGTAGTCCCCTAAGGAGCACCCTGTTCTCCTCCATCTCCTCCCTGTTCTTCTCCATCTCCTTGGTGTTCTTCTCTACCATTTTGCTTCTACTCCTCCAGCTCTTTTGTTGCCTCTCCATCCTTTCCTCGGCTTTCTGCACTTTTCTTCTTGAGGTCCTCAACTTCACCTTGAACAGCAGCCCTTGCTTCAGCCGCAAGTTGTTCCCGAAGCTCGGTTTCATTTGTTGATGTTGACTTGGACGATGTAGGTGTCTTGAGGCCAACACTCTTGAGGAATTGTTGAGAGCTGCCCTTGGGGAGAACAATTGGACAGCACTGATCACACTTGCCCTCTTGTTGTATAACTTGCATCCTTAAGGTCCTCGCCATAGCCTCCATTTGACCGAAAAAACAAGGGCGTAAAACACATGGACAATTGTGATCATGACCGAAATGAGTGTTATAAAGCATACAACCGGTGATAACTTTGTTAGCGTAGACATTAATAGCCAAAAGAACACCAATCTGAAATTTGAATTGAGTGTAATATTATGTCAAGTACATTTATACTTCAAATTTTGAAGTCCAATAATTCATCTTTACAAATAATCCAACATTGGGAAAACCTTGTACTGTATCATTCCATTTATACTACAAATTTAGAAGTCCAACCTTGTTCTATATCCGACAAAAACGATGCAATGTTCACAAATAGTACTTACGTTAAGCAAACAGATATATGATTGTGAACAGTTTGGGAAGCAAATATGATGGTTTCTACCACTCTTACGTTAGTAAGCGAGAATATGACATGAGCATTCGTGTAGTATAATGATATTAGATATGTGAAAAAGATCAGGAAGCCCCACATGCTGTATGCAATAAATGTTTTTTTTTTATCAAAAAGGCATTAGAAGATCTACCCTTGTCAATTGGTAGATAACATGAGGTGTCTAACCCGAAGAGAAAACCAGTTTTGAATGTAAGACCATAAGTTTCCATTAGCCATGGAATGTTTTAGAAAAGAATAGTGCAATCTAATAGCCTCTCCATTCAATTCAATAGTTAAATGTAAATACAGGACACATGATCAGTGAACTTGCATCATATGATCGATAATAATACATTGAATAAAGCAAACAAATGATCTTACAAGAGCTTTTTTTGCTTGTTCACTCAGGCCATGTTTGGAGCCGGTATGGCAGCTCTTGAAGGCCTCCACCGCATCTAATTCATCATCCTCTTCTAAGCTGGGTTCTTCCCTCGCTCTCTTTTTGCTTCGTATTGTGGATACACAATCACAAACACATTCAATATCTTTGCTTATTGGTGTATGGCCCCCGCCCCATCCCATTTCCTACACTACTACGAGAATTGTCCATCACCGCGGGCTCCAACCCCCTTCCTTTGCCGAAAACTGAACCGGGCGAGAACCATAGCGGTAGTGATGTGGGGTTTGAAACACTACGGGTCAAAACAGGCGGTGATGCGAGGAGAGACTTGCCGGTTTGATATCGAACCGGCAAGATCGTCCACCGAACACCGCCGGTGGGTGTTCCACGACCGGCAGCATTTTTGATCCAAGCAATGCAGGTTCGGAAGTCAGCCGGCAGAGTTGATATTGGGAGCACCGCCGGGCTTTAACGAACAAACTTAATCGGGGGGTAACACTATCGGGTTAGACCGAGCCGGCGATTGTATCGAAGAGCTAACAATGGCGGCTTACTTTGAACCCGCCGCTGAACTTTACGTGAACACTTGTCGGGTGATCTCAACCCCGACAAAGCGTTATTAGAGTGAAGACTATCGGTTGGTTAATGCAAAGCCGGCGGTGATGTTTCGTTGTCTATGGCGGTTAGTAATTCAAACCGATAGTGTTTGGTATAGTTACACTACCGGGTTTGTTGCTCATTCATTGTCGGGCCCGTGCCACCCGGCGTTTTTGTTTTAAATTTTGAATTTACTCATGGAATTCAGCTCTTTTAAATCAAAAAATCATCATACATTAATATCGTCAAAACATTACAGGATTTAATGGTTACATACAACAAAATCCACCTAATGTTCTAGAAACTAAGCCTACATGAACTTCTAAAAAAAAAAAAGACCAATGACCATAGAGTCATACACATAAATAAAAGCATGACATCTTTCCAAAACCAATTAAGCGGCAATTCTCGCAATCTTCATAAGTATGTGGGGTGGCTTCTCTTCAATCTCCAGGGGCGGCTAGTTTGCACCATTGTAGGCGACGGCGGCTTCACCTTCGGTGTTGTATTTTCAGAACAATTATTAGCGTAGCCTTGGACTTGAGCATAGCAATCTTCCCTAGGTTAGATAGATCCCCAGCACGCGACCAACAAACACTACGTACCACGCCATGCTTGCCTATACATGTCACCAAAATAGGATGATATTGCTACGTTATTCATAAAAGTTGTACAGTAAGCACAGACATATATTTAAAATATCCAAACTGGATTTGAACAACACTAACTCATGAATTTCAATCACAATTCGAGCACGGGTTGCGTGACCGAGATGAGCATTTCAACAAACACCTCAAGGGCGTTGGACCGACGCACTCACCAAGCTTTCATGCGCCTCGTGCGCTCCTATCTTGTCTTGGAGGATTTGAGGAGGACAAGGTCGCGGACGATGCGGGGTCGGGCGGTGAAGAGGAAGACGGCGTGAGGTCGTGGACGGGCAGAGAGAGGTGGTGGCGGTCCTCCTCGGTGTGTGGAGGAAGACCAAGCGGGGCGACGCGAGGCTAGGACAGCGGCCGAATTAGTTCTCATTCTCATAGGTAAAACTTCATTACACCTAAAGGGATAATTAGTTCTCACCATGGAAGGGGTCGATGCGGCGTGGGCTGGGGATGTCGGAGGTGGAGGATGCGGCGGCGCGGGCGCTCGATTCATTTGGAGCGGAACGGGCGGGGACGCGGCGGGTGGAGGAGTGCGGCGTTGGAGTTGGTGGTGCGCCCGCTGGCAAGCCGGTGCTCGATTCGGTGGGGAACGGAATGGCGGTGTTCAAATGGCTTGCCAAAACAGCCACTCACCTATATATATAGGCGGCTGGTTTGGTAGGGGACGACGAAACGGCGGGACGTTGAGATTTGAAAAATTTCACACCAATCCTATTGCTTTGCGTCCCGCAACCGGGGTGAAATAGAAATGCTCTTCATGGATGATCTCTTTTGAAGGATGTGTAATCCTCCTTGGTGGAAATGGGTGGACCATGTACACCCAAAATATGACCCCACACAAGTTCTTAGGTTTTTGAAAAATATTTTCAAATGGCTGGCGACAAGAAGGCTAATTAAACCATGGAAACACAAAATTTTCTTGGACCTCGGTGAGCCACTCACCTATATATATAGGAAAAGGTCTAGCAACATTGGTTTGGGCGCGGTGGGGAAACGAAATGGCGGGACGTTCGGATAGATTTGAAAAATTTCACACCAATCCTATTAATTGGGTGCTTCCCAATTTGCATGTGAAAGGTCATTGAGACCACTACAACACCGGCAGAAAATAGAAAATGAGCACCTTTGTTAGCCACTTCATGGATGATCATGTGCCTTTGTGAAGGATGTGTAATCCTCCTTGGTGGAAATGGCTTGAATTTTTTTCCCCATGTACACCCATGTACACCCAAAATATGACTCCCACACAAGTTCTTAGGTTTTTTGGACCTCCATGGTGAAAAAATATTTTAATTACTATGATTTTCTTCTAGCTAAACCGGGCGACAAGAAGGCTAATTAAACCATGAAAACACAAAATTTTTTCTTGGACCTCCACGGTGATTTGCCTCCTAGGGCACATGATACCCGATGGTGGAAAAGTCTAGGACATTCCGGCTCTTTTCGTACACCAAAAATATGCATAAGTTCTTAGGTTTCAAACTATAATTACAAGGTGGCGCCTAATTAAACCAGAAATTCAAATAAACCTCCGGGAAAAGTACCAAACCAACTCGAAAAATCTCAAACTTAATTACAAGGTGGGTGCTTCCCAATTTGCACTCGAAAAATCTCAAAGGCCAATTTGCAAAGGAAAAAGTTTGAGACCACATGGGCCACAAGAACATTACAAATTAATTAGGAAGTAACCATACAACCTTACAAATAATTAACATAGTAAACACACTAATCATCATCATCATCGCGGGATCATTATTGGGTCCAAAGCTTGTGATCCATGCACACGAATGTAGAATTGTAGAAATATCGGGTAATTGATGTCACGGATTAAGTATCCGCTTGAGTCGATGAAGGTCAATGCCCTTATGATTGAACTCTCTCGTCCCTCGCAAGGGGCGTAAAAATGCTCGACGACCATAGATATAACCTCTTGAACGACCGATTGCCTAAGTTAGTAAACCTTATGCGAAAGATTGTAAGCCCTTCCGTAGTTTGCTGGCCAAGGTGTGCACAGAAGTCCCAATCGCATTCGAAGTCGGTTCGTAGTTTGGTCGAGAACGGCCGCCAAGCCACATGCAGCATAAGTAAGATCGTGGGGCGAGAATGCGCAAGTGGGAGAATCAAAATGAATGAGGATGATGTGAATCTATCTAATATGCATTGCCAAAATGATGAATTTAATTTATTACCACATCATCATGGTTGTAACTCCCAACATATTCGCTATATTGCCATGGGGGATATTATCGCTTGAGACAAGGCAAATATCTTGAAGTGCGAGAAATCGGGCACAATGTAGCAAACACGTCGAAGAGAATCTAAGCACAAGGAAACGGCATGGTACTTTCGGCGTTTTTTTCGGTCGTTCTCTCGTTTCCCCTCTCATGGATTAGGTGGCTGTTGTGTCACGGAATCCTCGAAGGGATGTAAAAACTTATTTCACACGTATATAGTTGATGACCGGTGACGATGCTCTATATGTCGTGGTCTCCACAAAACGAGAGATAGAGAACCAGCTAAGTCTTTGTTTCTAGCCATTGTATTGAGGATAAAGTCCGGGAAACATATAAATGCAACAAAATAACGTTAAGTTAAACTAATTGTCCATGTATTTGTTATAGTAAAATAAGAAATAAAAAATGTTAGAAAAAATTACATACGATATTTGGATAAGGGAATGGCCTTGTGTCCACACCGAGGGGCGAATGGCTCATCGCCGGCGTGGAAACCTGGTTCTTGTGGTGGCGACAAAAGGCGGAGGACCGCCACCGGTGGCGATAAAAGGAAAAAAAAAGACAAAGCTCATAAATATATATAGTATATATATATGTATTGTTTATATGCATATTATATAGGAATTCTAGACAAGAAAAAATATCCTTACCAATGTAATATCCACGGAGCCATGAACAAATCTCTCTAGAAAAGAGAGAGAGAGAGTGAAAGAGCTGAGTGGATTTCGTCTTGCAGAGTGGCCAGGAGCTCGTGGGTGCGTGCTTGGGTATGTGTGTGGATGCGCCGGGCGCATTGATTTATAGCGATTGATCGGTGCGGGTACATCCTTTGCGGGGTATTAAGATATATCCGGTAGTGATAACAACATGACTACCGGTTATTTGAATGAACGGCGCGGTGAATACAATATCACTACCGGTTGTTTGTATGTATCCGCGGTGAATTCACGTGTGTTGTCACTTCACTCGGTTTGCATGCATGCATTGTTGCGATCTTCTTTGTATACTATGTACAGTAGATGCTTCACCAAAGGGTTTTGGGTTTTGGTTATGGATGTGAATAAAATTCATTAGGGGATATGGATGAGATTATCATTTGAATTTTCATCTTCATTGGCCAAACTTGACCATTGGATGAAGGATGAAATCAATCAAGATTCATATAACTAGATCCAATGGTCATTGCATATTTTCCATAGATGCACCATATGATTCAAAGACCTTACATACTATATGCCCATGTGCAATGCTACAATCAAAGGATATTAAAATTTAACCACCTGAACACTAGCATCCCTCGGATCGAAAAGCACAAGGACTGGAGGATGGACTCTTAATATGAGTCCAAAGTTCAATCTTGAATCATGGAACTAGGTCCAATGGTCATTGTTTTTCCATGGATGCCCATATGTCTCTCCTTCATCAGGTAAGACTCTTCTAGCACCTTTAATATGAAACCATTTTCTTGGACTAGGCATATGTCTCTCCTTATGTGGAGGGCTTTCTCCCAAAAGAAAGGTCATATGTATGTGGAGGGCTTTGGAAAGGTCGAAAGTCTTTGCTAGCAAAGAAGATCGAGGGGCGAAAAACAAGGAAAATAAGGAGAAAAAGATTTCCTAGATCCAAAACCCATGACACTAAAATTCAAAACTAAGCCCCTCGTATTTTGAGGAGAGGGTTAGGAACTCTTTGGGACGAACAAAGAATGCAAGAACGAGAGAGGAGGCGGGTGCAAAACACGGCGTCCCCTTGCCGATTTAAATAGGAGATGGCGTGGTTGAGTCGACCGCCGCTGTAACGGAGGACGCGGGGGCAGAAGGCGCCAAAGATTGGTGCAAATGGTCACCACCGAGTTGAGAACGTGGCGTCGTTGAATTTTTGAAATCACCGTCGAGGTCTAAGTTTTCACCGGCGGTGATGTGGAATACCACCGGCAGAGAGAGAGATGCACCGCAAAGGATCTAGACATCACCGCCGGGTGTAAAACTTACACCGGGAGTGTTTTAACCGACATTGATTTAACCCGCCGACGCCTTGCACGGTGCCACGTGCTTTCTCATCGATTCGAGACACCGCCGGCTTCCTAACCCGCGGTGAATGCACCGCAACGCGGTTCTCCAAGCGAGCGGCATGCATGCAAAGCAAAGCCACCGTGAACACGCTAAGTGAACGTGGCGGCTTCTGATTGTGGTAAAAAGAAAAACAAAGTGATGGCTATCCATTGGGCGGTACAAAGTTTGATTCTATAAATAGCCCGGCGGTGTTGTGGACGTGCTCTGACTTGTTGAGTGTGTCATTTTCGTGCTCCGGCCAAAGAAGTCTCTCGTCTCCCTCCCTCCCTCCCTCCCTCCTGCTCCCTCACCCGTCGGCATCGAAGGTACGTGTGGTTGATCTTGTAGCAATGGTAAGCAGTGTGAAGCATGCATATATTCCTTGTTTCAAAATAACAATGCTAAACTCGATCGGCGTTCTTGAAAAAATGGTCAAAAAGCTGGCTTGTTGGGGATCGAACCGGGGATTTCGGGATTGGATGTTGGGAAACGCCCGTGCCGGCCCGAGGAAGCGGCCATTGGAAACGCAGCAAACGAAAGCGTAGCGGTCGGCCTTTCGTGGGGAGGCGGGCCGATCGCGACGGCCATTGGATGAGCCGGTCATGCGCTGTTGGATTTGTTTTCATGGCATGGCTGGCGTCTTGGGAATGACAATGGGTGCATGCATTCCATGGCTTGCTACTATATAACAACGCCACGATTTGGTACCATCTCCATCGCTAATTTGCCTCTCTCTTTCCATAAACCCGAGGCAGCTACCTTCTTCTTCATCGACGAGATGGCGGCGTCTACACCAATGAGGAGCTTGTCTTCAGGTGGGGCGCCTCCACGACGCCCTCCTGGAAGCTCACCCGCTTTGGCCGAAGAGGTCGGCACGCCAACGGTGGGTTGGCCGTTGGTGGAGAAGGCGAACTTCTACGCCTTCAAGGTCGAGGCCATGGCCGACATCCTCGCTAGGGGATACCGGCCAGGGCCGGGCGGATCTCGGGCAGCCGCGCCGGCTGGAACGTGGCCGGCGACGGGAACGCGCCGCCGGCGAGGACGAGGCCGGCAGCGGCGACGCAGGCCTAAGCGGCCGGGCGGAGGAGGCGATGGTGGCGGCGGCAGGGGGCGGAGGCCAGGTGGCCGCCGCTTTCTTTTTTCGTTTTGTAAAATATATTATCTAGTAATATATAATTATCTAGTAATATATAATGACTCCAAAGTCATTTTTAATTCATCTCCGTTCTATTTCTATCGTTTGTTTTTTTTGTTCCTTCTTCATTCAACCCCCGCGAGCTATCGGTTCCTTTTGCTTCCCCTCCCAAATCGCTATCTCGGTTCTAATTCAACCCGGCTGTGTCAATCTTCAAATCGCTTTCGGTTCTAATTCAAACCCGCGAAAGTGATCGTCAGGTCCATCAAGACCCTTGCCGGGAACGATTCAACCCGGTGGTGATCTAAGTCTTCTTTGCGCGAATTGGTCGAATCCGTGGAGTTTTTGAGTTTCTAGCGCCTGAGCGGTTCATCACTGCGGGCGAGGATCAACACTTGCCCGGTGGATTAAATTCGGGCAGTGATGCGGCGGTAGTGATGAAGCGAATCTGTAGTAGTGCTATAACGTGATGGGACACCTCGCCTTGGTCTGCCAGAGACGGACGAGGACATGAAGTTCATCGCCATCAACCACCACACATCCCAAAGGTCCAGACCCAGTGTCAATAACTATAGATGTCGACCATAACATACATAATTTCATGTGCTCGTACTTAGTAAAGATCGTGTATTCTTCTCCTGTTTTGCAGGGAGACAGCTGAATGCACATAGTTTTACACAGCCCGTGACTAAAACAATATTCGTGAAAGCAATGTGTATACGCAAGCATGTGTATACGCAAGCAATGTGTATACGCAAGCATGTGCGTATAAGCACTAGCCACATCGACGATAAAAGAAAGCCATACGACTCATCTAAGGCCAATTCCGACCACCCCGACTCATCTATACGCAAGCATGTGCGTGAATAATAACAAGAATAAACACATGTAGATGCAAGCATGTGAAGCGTGATAATTAATGACAAAAGGTATGGTTCTAGCACCAAAAACTTACTTTACTAATTAGAAGCTCTAGCATTAATCTCACGTTGAGGAAAAAAAACAAAACTCATAAAATGCTCATAATAATGAACTATGTGTCGTATATAAAATATTACGGTGCCTAATGACAAGCCGTTAGTGCGTATAAGCACTAGCCACATCGACGATAAAACAAAGCCATATACGACTCATCTAACGCCAATTCTGACCACCCCGACTCCTGGAGCGCGGGCGCCACCTCGGGTGACTCCTCCAAGGGGACTACCGTCCTGTCATGGCCGGCCCCTGATGTGTGGACCCATCTCAGCTGACCCATGGGATGACATATCCAACTCGGCTGACCGCTGGGGTGCAGGTCCCATAACAACTGACCCCACGAAGGAGATCTCCGTCTCGCCCAACTCTCTAGAGGGGATCTCTGCCTCACTCGATGGCTGTTGACACTGCTTAACGACACCACTAATATAGCTATGGCGCATGACAAACACTATAAAAGCAATGACCTCAAACCGTGCTGGTATTATGGAATTACTAAGCCATTCATAAACTAGTCAAAGAGTAACCTATACTTCTAGTAAAGGCGGGTTGTCAGTCCGTCTTATGCAACTAGAAAGTATAACATGGCATAGAATAATACGACTAGGTAGAAAAATAAAGGAATATAAAGAATATAGAACAAGGCTACGTAAGTGGGCAGAATAATAAATACCATTGTAGCATTTTACCTAGAGTATATAGTGTATCGAATCCACAAAGAAGACATCTACAAACTACTAATGTGTAACACTAATAATATCCTTATGTATGGAATAGCTATGAGCTGAGAATGATAATGCTTCTACTCAATACTTGAGGGTTAATGTCACGATAAAGATAAATAATAAATATGATAAAAAAATATATATAATGAGCGATAATGATAATGACAAATGCAAGGATCAAGCCACATAAAATATAAGATAACAATTCATTCAAAGCATTGTAGTCTAAGGACTGACATGGGGTAATATAAGGAAAAACTTACTAATGAATAACTATCATCACATGCTATTACTTAAACTCTAATTAGTGCAAACATCTAGTTATATCATGGTTATGCAAATGTAACACCCTAAATTTTTCACTTTTTGAGAATAGAGATAAAATGGTTTATTTTGATTTTTTTGTGCTCATAAAATATAGGAAAATAAATATTTTTGTCAAATTAAAATAAATGATAAGGTAGTAACATGTATGTGCATTCATGCTGGAGCATTACTATTCTTGAGAAGTCTGGATTTGTCAAAGTTGGAAAAAGGATTTCAAATTTGTTTTGAAAAGCTTTTTGAAAACGAGTTCTGATAATTTGATGCCATATACTCCATCGACAAATCAATTTCGCTACATCCTTCATGTTTATCTCGGTAATGATCTCTAGTTAATGTTGCCGTGTGTCTTTTCCTTTCCATCAAAATCAATTTTGTATTTAATTTATTATTTTATTAACAACAAACTTGTAAAATGCGTATCTTCTCCGGTTTTAGCTCCGTTTTCAAAGTGATCTTTACGTCGATGTGATCGTAGCGGCGTGTAGAATAGTTTTATAAGCTTTTCAACTCTTTTTTATCGATGTTGGTGTACTGTTCTAATTATAGTCTTGTTTGCTATGCATGATTGGCCAATTTGATTGTGTGTTGATGCTTGGAGTCAAGTAGACCAGGTGAGATTTACGTTGTCGATCAAGAAGAAGTTTGCGGTCAAGAAGGAGTTATCTTGAAGGTTTGGAAGTGAAGAAGGATCTCTATTTAAGGCAAGTATTGTTTGGGATATGTTAGCTTTTAACCATGATCATATGACAATGATGTTTATGCAATGAGCGTTAAACATGACTATTAGCAACATGTGGACTTGTCTATATTAGGCGTCTCTCGGGAAAACAATTACAACTATGAGGGCTACATGGCTCGGTTTTAGCTCGATTACCCGGGACCTTTTCTAGCTTGTTAGCGATTCCGAAAGGCGTTAGGGTAAAAACGGACTATGGATCCCCGGCGTAGGCTTGTACCACATGGGGCCGCCAGAAACCGAGGATTACCTAGCGGGTTGATCACCCGAACTAGCGGAAGATACCTAGCGGCCCTAACTTGTTAGGAGAACCTATGAAAGGCTTCATAGTGAACCCCCGCCGACCGTCCTAGGTAGAGGGTTAAGGGGTCGACCGGACCTCGGGTGAAAGGGCAATTCACGGCTCACGGTGAAAGTGTACACCTCTGCCAAGAGTAAAAGCTGGTATATCGGTAGTGCTCACGGTCACGAGTGGCCTTGGAACCTTTGCATTAAAGATAATGACCTATGTTTGTTTAATAGTTCATAATTTATCGTTTATGCTCTACATTATTATGTTATAGTGATCATGGTATTCGGGTAAGATATTGCCTTGCCATTCTTGTTGAGTTCGACATGGACTCACTCTTTCCATTCCCCACACCTCGGTGAAGTTTAGGCTTGTGATCAACCGGTCGGGTCGTTCCTCGTGGAGTCACGAGGAGGATCGGAGTGTGTTTTTTCATTTGTCCGCTAGCCGAGGTTATGTTCTTTTTGTATTATGTTTGTTATAATTTAAGCATTGTTGGTTTGACACTACCCTTTACTTGTGGCTATATGTGAGATTTGACTTCCACGACTCAAATATGGTGTATACTTGGTTTTGTTCTTAAAAACAGGGTATTACTGACAAAATAGGCCCTCGGACGAGGTGAATGAGCCCCAAGACTTTTGTCCTTTCCCACTAGGGAGGGGGTGTGTCATGAGATGACTCGAGTCGCCTCCTATCATTCCATACTGGACCCATCCACCCTGAAGTGGCACTAAACGATGGGCCCGTTCGGGCACCCAAGATAGCCCTTGATATTGCATTTGGGCAACACTATTCTACTTATTCTTTGTATGTCCCCCTGTCTCATGCCATTTCCTATAACGTGATGGGACACCTCGCCTTTGTCCGGCTGGAGGCGAACAAGGCAGCGGGGCGAGCACATGGAATTCATCGCCATCAACGACCACACATACCAAAGGTCCGGACCGGTGTCCATGAACTTGAATATGATCAAGGTTGGATGAGTAGAACATCGAGCTCCTCGCCACCGCAGGCACCATTGTTGCTTAATAATTTATTTATCGTGTAATTACAAGCTTGTGCGAGTCGGTGAGGTTGTTTGGTGTGGGTATCGGAAACCTTTTGATTCTGTAGAATCGAACACTATTTGTAACTCAACTCCTTTTTTTTTTTTAACAAAAACGTGCTAATGCACGATCTTGAAAAAAAAAAGAGGAGGACCATACTATTCTTTTGTTTTTCTCTTTCTTATTTTCCTCCTATGCCTCTTTTCTTCTTCCCATCTGTAACATGCCCTCCCCTTGAACTATAAAAGGAGTAGGCCTCTCCATGCAAACCACGGGGAAAACAGGCCATCGCTTTCATACACACTCACTTTGTTGATATTAACAACATCATAATATAGCTACGGCGCCAATTGTAACATCCCGAATTTTTGGAGAAGTCAAAATTACAAACTTTTAAAAAGAAATCCAGCAATGTGTGAAGCATGTAGTTGCTAGATCAAACTAAGAACAATTTATAAATAAACAACAACATATACTCACCGGAGTCCCTATAGGAGGAGGAACGGGAAACGGGGGTGGAGCGAACAGGAGCTAGGCAACGGAGGCGGTGGTCACACCGGGATTTGAGGCCCCGAAGAAGGCCGCCACGTCCCGCATCCGACACACCGAGTATTGCTGGTATGCCTCCAACTCCCCGCCGATGGGCCTCGGTCGCTGCCCGCTCGGCCTTGGCCGCCTACTTGGCCTCCAACTCGCCATCCGCCTGCAATATTACACCCGTAACGTTGAAACAATGCATAGGCAGCGGACATGTGTAAAACCAAGTGAACGACGAATGAAACCGTAATTACCTAAAACGCCCGCATCATCCGTGTGGAGCTCTGGCCGCCGAGGTGCTATGGGGATGTCGGAGGAGGTCGTGCTCCTTGAGCGAATCTCGCTCAGCCTATGAACAGAGGACGGGTCGATCGCTCAATTTGGCACTCGACAAAGATGATCTTTGTTGAGTGCCCGACTTTTTTCCTCTCGGCAAACGTTGCGACTTCGGCAAAGAAGCGGATTCTCGTAGTGCATGCCATACGCGTCATGCTGGCAATGCCACCCGCAGGGGCTGCCGCCGACAGAGTGTTCGACCCTTTACATGGGTAGCATCAACGGCATCCTCGGTGGCGTCCAAGTTCGCCATCACCGGATCGTCAAGGCCCTCGGGCCCGAGCTCTCACTTTAAAGGCGTTTGCGTGATTGCATCAGCGCATCTCACCAAAAGCGGTGCCCATGTTGATGGTGGTGGACCAGTTCTCGGCGATCTTTGGGCGGAGCGATTGACGCCCCTTGGGGGCTTGGGGAGCTCACGGACGCCATCTGCAAGGCATTACGGTGGACATTGCCAGGGCCGCTGTGTTCCTGGTTCCCGACGATGGCAAGATGCCAAATGTGTGTCTTAATGTCCCTACCAAATCACAGGAGTGATCCGGCATAGGTTGTGGATTCAAAGTGTTGCGGATTTCATTCTATTTGGTTGCTTTGTACTACAGAAATTCAGAAGCTTGATGTGCACTATGAGAAACTGACTCTTTGCGGAGCGTAAAACTCTTTCTTGAGTGCCAAATATCAGGTGCAACACTTCGCAAAGGGAAACACTTTCGGCATCACAAGCATTACCGAAAGTGTCCGGCCCTCGACAAAGATAGACACTTTCGGCAAAGGGTCTCCTTTGCCAAGTGATGGCGCTTCGGCAAAAACCGATTCTCGATAGAGAGTCGGGACAGTAATGTTGTCCGCGCCATTGCCTTTGCCTAGTGCCAGCCATTTGGCACTCGACAAAGCCTACACTTTTGCCGAGTGCCCGCCGGTGGCACTTTCGGGAAATAGGGATTTGCCAAGTGTCGGCGGTGGCACTCGACAACCAATTTTTATTTTTTATTTTGACTTCGATTTTTTTGTAGCTTTGCTACAGTATTTATTACTCAATGTCCAAATTTGGAAAAAGTTTCATACTGTTTACTATATTTATTTAATTTACTAATTTTATTTGAATTTATTTTCATAACTCAAATTTGAACCGCAAGTCATTCGAATAATGGAACTAAATGAATGGAAAAATGATATTCTTGCTTGTGAGACTAATGTGAGGCCTCATCCATGGACACACTTGCGAGTGAATAGTTTTTAAATTCTATAAAGAGCAAACGAAGTCTAAACATCATGAAATTTGTCAAGATGTCGTGATATCACATGTATAGGCCGTGATTTAAATTTAAGAACATTTTGTGCAAGGTGACATTCGGATGGCACAACCAGAACACCTCATCTCAATATTTACTGGTGGCTACGTGGTGGCCACCGGTAAATACGGCGCACCACCTTTCAGTCTTGTTGAGTCGAGTGGCCTGGTGGGAGAGCTAATACCATTCCAGATGGCCTTGAGTTCCGAAAAATGACATTCCACTAATGTTGAGTCGAGTGGCCTTGGGTGGGAGAGCTCGTGGAGTACTAGCGAACTCAAGGACCGCACTGTTGGCCTCCCGCGCCCAACTAGGGCCCGTGTATGCGTCGTCCTTGTAACACCCCAGGTGTTACTTACTAGTTAAGCTATGGTTTGGACAAAAATAAGCTTCTTTTATGCTTGGTTACGTTGTCGGTCGATGAGGCTTTTTAAAAAAAAGAAGCAAAAATCCGAGAGTTACCCCTTTGTCGAAACCCTAAACCCTAACCCTTCTTTACCCCCTTTTCTATATTTCAAAATCTATGCAAAATTTGACAAAACTTCCAAAAGCTACTTTGTAGATCTTTTCTTGATGAACAAAAGATATGTACAAAGTTTTTCAAGTTTTTGAGTAATTTTAAAAGTAATTTTTAATTCAAAATTGTCCCTTTTTGACCCCATTTCAAAAAGTCATATTTAGAGGTCGAATTTGAAAATCTTCCAATTGTGAAAATTGTAGATCTTGAAAAATTAGGCTAAGTTACTTTTTGGAGTTTTTCAAGTTTAGTTCAAATTTTGAAAGTAATTTGCAAAATTCAAAAGTTAGGGGTTTAGGGTGCTACGATGAAATGAGGGAATTCCCTGTTCACCGCCATACCGACCGGTCGCCGGCGTCCGCCTAACGCGCCGGCTGGGGCGCCCGTCGCGCGTGGTCGACGCCGTGGGCCGGCTTCGTGAATCACCTCGCCACTGTCTACCCGTCCCTTGCCTATAAATAGGCCGGCGTCGTCGTCGTTCCTCGTTTCCCGAAAACCGCCGCCGCGGAGTCGTCGTCGTCCGCCGTCGTTGCTCGTCGTCGTCGTAGCTTTGTTCGCCGTTTCTTTTCGCCCAGCAGCACCGCAACCTTCCGCGCTTCAGCGGGCCGGCCATAAGCCCTTTGTTCATCGTGAGCCGAGCACGAAGCTCGTCTTCCCGGCGCGACGGATCTCCGCCGTGAGTCGCCGTCGTCGTCCTTTCACCCCGGTGGGTTTCAGCTTGCACCAACACCCGTTTTCGATCCCCTCTGCATCGTGGTCATGGTGGAGCCCTTTTGTTTTCCAGCCCGAAGCCTAACTCGTCGGAGCGGTGAACCCGAGCCGCCGCCATCCGCCATCGCCGGCGGCAGCCCACCTCCGGTCACTCTCCGTCCTCACCATCGTGGCGCACCGTGTTCCCGATGAGCTCCCGCCCCTCCTTGCCCTTTTCCTTTCCACTCTATCGCGGTCTTGCGCGGCCGGAACGCCGGGCGCCGCGCGGCAGCGCCGTGGGTGGCCATGCCGTGGCCACGCCAGAGTGGCGAGGGCCACGCGAGTGTGGCCGGAACACTTTGTAGCCCCGGGCCGGCCCATCATGAGTAGTGTTGGGCCATGAGCGGTTATGGGCCAGATTCAACAAGATAAATCAGCTCATCATGAATAGTAGCGGCCGAGAACAGTGTTGGGCGCGCCGACGGTGTCGGGCCAAATTCAACCCGAAACCCTTTTTCTTTTATGTTTTGTTTTATGAATTTCTTTTATGGTGAATAGTATCTGTTTTTGTTATTTTCATATAAATTCAAATAGTGCTTCTAAAATTGTGAAAATTTTTGTAGAGCCTTCCCATGAGTATGTGTATCCATGAAAATTTTGAAACTTGAGTTTTGAATAGTTTTTGAATGATTTAAAAATATAAATTTTAATTGAAAAATGCATCTTCTATGATTTTTAGAAAATAAAATATTTATTCAAAAATCATGAAAATTTATTTGGTACTATTTTATGATGTGACCTACTTGTATAAAAAGTTTGGGGTCATTTTGAAATGTTTAAATTATTTTCTATATTATGCTTTATTTTATTTATTACGAAGGTCAGTGTTTAGAGTTTAATGACTTAGGTTTGATGTATGATTTGGGATTGCTTTGTGAATCTTGGATCATACCATAATCAAATGGTCCTTGAGAACTCCTTAGGCAATGGTGATGATATCTTGTAGAGTAGTTCAACAAGTTGGTTTTGTTGGGTTGCAACTTTATCGTGAAGGAAAGTTGTACTCAAGTGTTTATCATTTCATGCATCCATCAAGCATCATATTTATACTTCATCATGCTAAAGCATGCATCATCATCTACGTGTAGTGTATATAGAGTGAGATGGTTCATGATGGTCGAGCTTGAAGAAGATCCATCCACCGATGATATCGAGGTCAAGTATGACTCGGGTGATCTCGTTAAGGAATCTAACTTTTCCCCGCAACACAGTGCAAGCCCCGGTTACATTAAACCCTTCCTTGATGTTTTAAAAGTTTTATATCACTTATGTCTATGCTATGTTGCATTAAGTAATTAGGAGTTGAGTGATAACCTAATTCTTTGCATTCCATCCTTGTTTATTTCAATACCATCCTTGATAACTTTGTTTCATTTCGAAAAAATGTTTAGTGATGCTTAGCCCGCTTAATTAGTTAAGCTTTTTCATCAAAATATTTTATTTGAGAAGATGGTACCTGTTTTAGGAAAAGAAAGGGATGTAGTGATGAATTTGAGATCGGACGGGACGTGGGTTGAAAGCCGGTGGGATACCTAGCCGTGCTTGTCCCGTGTTGGTCGTTTAAGGACCGCCCGTTGTTTGGCCCGAGTGAAATCGGGACTTTTTGAACGCAAGTTGCGCCTGAGGCCATTTGGGTCAATGGCACGTCTGCCTGGCAGTCACCCCAGGTCAGACGAAACTAACTGGCCACATGCCCCGGTAAGCTTGATCTCGGGGTGTGCCAAATCGGGAAACGGACAACCGCGACTGGGGTGGAGAGATGGCGGGAGTAGCATGTACCCACCCTCTTTTGGTCAAACTGTCATTAGGACGGGGTAGGGAGGTGGAGTACTGTGCTCGGGGTGGCGATGGACCCAGTCCCGTTTTGGAATGGCTGAGTGAGGGTTGATATATGCAAGCTTAAGTGCTACATATGTCGTGTGGTTAGGGATCCCCAGCTGGGTATAATCGGTTCATGAATCGCCGTTGCTTCTCGGAGAAGGAGACCCGATTCCCTGACCTTCATCGTAGTAAATGATGGAATATGTTTTTGAGGAAAGAGAGTTGGAATAAGAAAAATATGTTTGCTCTAGAATAGGATAATCTAGAGTATATGAGCTACTAATCTGAATTAAAAATATTGAAAGTAAGGATTCACTTATAGTAAGCTTTTCTGCAAAAGAGTTCTTGATTCTTGCTAAAGCCTTACCTTGACTCCTAAGACCAGCATTCCTGAGTCTTCTCCTATTTTCTTTAGTCGGGTAAGTCTTGTTGAGTACTCCGTACTTTCGGGGGTTTGTTAACCCTTGTTGCGGTGTTGACTCGTCTTTGTTAACCAAGGTTATGTCGGTGGGCACGACATGATCACGGTTGTCTTCTAGTCTACTCAGCTTCCGCAAATTAATTAAGTTAAGTTTACTCAAATGTAACTTACTCACATTTTGTAAAATTAATGTTATTATTCTTCCGTACTCTGATCTATATTTTTGTAACAAATGTTGTAATATTGTAGCTACTCCTTTGTTGATCTGGTATGAGTGGTGTAATCGGAGTTTTCGATGACACTTTCGACGAACTTCTTAAGTTATTGGGTGCATCTGCACTGCTGTCAGAGGTCTTTGGGACAATGACAGGTGCATGTGGGCCCGATAATTAGGAGGTTCTTCTGAGAATGGTATCGAGCTCATACTTAGGACCAGACTACAATATTACTTTTGAAAACTTCAAAATAATTTTATAATCTAAAAGTTTTTGAAAGTAATAACTTAAAAATGATTTTCTTCCTTTCCTTATGGTTCTTTGGAAGCTTTCATGAAGATTTTTCCGACGAGTCAAGTAAAAGATTTTAAGAAATTTCATGTCATCTTTTGAAGAACAACTGGGAGTCAACTTCACCGACAATGTTCCGCTAAGTGCTCTTCAACATTTCGTTGGTGCAGAGAAGATAGTATATAAAGTAAAGCCCTATAATCTACTAATATCTAACATAATGAAGGCAGAGTACTCCTAACGTTGTGAAGACGTATAGGGACGAGCATGCATCATATCATCCATATAATGTTGATTTTTTCCTCCTTTTATTCGGACAACTATTCTTCTTTATAGTTGTTTGTCCTAAATTTCGTCCTATACCAGGGTTTTTGGTTAATGGATTTCCATTTGATAATCTTTGCTTCATAAGTTCCAATCTTTGGGAGCTTGTACCTTGCCATGTCAACTCTATTTAAAAGCCTCGGACTATTCCTTGATTTTTTTTTTTAATTCATGCATGTGTTGAGTTTCGATTCTTTCGGCCTCGACACATGTCAATCCTTTCTATTGATGGTCGACATGTGTTGGTTGAGAGTTACAATAGTTGTGTCCTATAGTGGAACCATGATCCGTGACCGTGAAAAAGCGCCGAAACACGGGGTCTCCTATGGATCGCGACCATAAGGAATTACTGCGGGCGCCGCTTATGTCGGGGTCTATGGTCATGATTCACTATAGTCCACAATTAATGTACTTTCTCCTTCCTTGTAAAAAAAAAAACGAGATTCATATCTATAATTCTTTGAAATTTCCGAAAACCATCTTGATTGCAACCATCTCTTGATTCCGACCGCAATCAAGATATCAATTTGTTTTGTTCAAAAACTTCTTGCAAGTCCATATGCTTGCCATATTTTCTTGCCCGTTATTTGCCCCACGGGATTTGTCACTTTGAAATTTCAGAAATTAGATTTCTTTTAAGGGGAAAGATCTTCATATTCCATTTATTCATGATCATCTTATTGCATTATTAGTAGATATCATTGCACCGCATATGTTGATTTTAGCATTCATATAGTGCACATAAGGTGTTTCATATGTTTTATGAAATGAGGTTTTTTGTTATTGATTGAGAGTTTGGTAAATTTTTGTGAATTTATTAGATGTTTAATAAGTTAGTTTTCATGAATGAATTTTATCAATGTTAGGTGTTGTTTGTGTTCTCTTGTTAGTCTTTGCATAACTTTTGGCTGAACCCTAGTCCAACTAGGATGTTATATGTAAGTTTTGCCACGGCTTGTGTTGCGCCGTGTGGTCGAGCCAAGTTTTGTTGGGTCTCTTAGACGACTCTTGCCATGCACATCTCTCTTTGATCTTCGATAACTTCTTGGTTTCTGCCCTAGAATCTTAGTTGATTATTTCCAAACTCTTCTAGTATTATATCCTTGGCTTTAATCTTGAATCACCTCCAAAGTGACTCTACGTCTTGGAACTCCTTTGGTTGCTATCTTTCCTTTGTAAATCCTTGGTCACCACTAATTTTTATCATATGGATTCTCTCCGTGGTTGTGGTTTTGGCCGTGGTGTTATGATTACTAATTTCTAATCATGATCCATTACAAAACTATACTAAAGCATTCCCTTGCCGTGAATTTCCTTGGTTCTTTATCTATATTCTATCCGAGGACTCGTATATCGGATCAGTTGCTTTGTGAGTTCCTTCTGAAAGTTACAAGGAAGGTGACCCTTGAAGAGCAAGTCACTGACATCAACATTAACAGACTACAAGAAATGGTAGATAAGGGACTACAGTTAACGTTCATTTGAGTATAACGTTGACCAGTTGTCAAACAACTTATGTCGTCCTTTGTTGGATCAAGAGGACATGAAAGATTGGAAAGATGTCCTGTTTTACGATAAGTTCTATCTTTGCTGTCTTTGGCATTTGATTAGGATTTACCAAGCCATAATCATGTCCAACATTTCTGTGATAATGCAAAGAGCATATGGATTATTCAGTTCGACTTCAAATTTTTGCTGGCCCTGCTCAGGTTGGGATCACTGTGGCATTCTATTGGCACCACGTGTCTTCTGAACGTCGTGAGCATCCTGGCCCCTCTCGCGCTCGTTTTCGTGTTGCAGTCTCGCTGTACCCGCACTCATTTCGTCGGGTCATGTATTCTTCTGCACCACGCTCTCTTTCTTCTTTTTTTGTGCGCCATGTCTGCCCGTCGCCCTCGCCATTGCACCGTACCGGACCCCTCCATGGTCTCGGTCTACTTCTCGTCTCCACGTCGCGGGAATCCTGTCACTCTATGTTTGAGCACAGAGCGCACCATCACTGGTGGCCGCTCCACCCGTGAACTGCTTTTGACTCTCTCTCTTTCTCTCTTGGCCTTCTTCTTCCTCAGTCGCCGTAACATCTCTATCCGCTCCACTGCGCTATAACACGCAACCCGAGTACCTTGCTTCGCCATTATCATCTCTCCAAAGCCCATCGCAAATCTCTTCTAAGAATCGCAGAGTCGATTTCCTCCTCCTAGGTGAAACGGTCTAGCTCAAGGAGAAACTGAGCCAGAAAAGAAGACGTGAAATCCAGTGCTGCAAGATCAAGCTCTTACTCGCAGATTCAGGTCGCCGTCAAAGGGTACTACGCATCTCGTTGAAGAAGAACTCCAGTTTTCATCCTAGAAGGTCGAGTCTACATCCAGTTAGCTTATGGCCCTAGGATTTATTCTGTGCCTTCTTGACATGTTGTGTCTCCTCGATCCTGTCTGTTTCTAGATCTGTTGGGGTCCTTTTGCGCTTTGGTCGCTTATCTTCTTGGTGTTTCTTCTCTGTCCTCGTCTGTCGAAGTATCTGGAGTGATGCTTTGTTATGTAACAGATGTGTCCCTAACCCCCGGAAGTAATCTTTGTACCCTCTTTGTATCACCAATGGTTTTGTAATCTTCTATCGTGTGGGCAAGTTCTATCATCTTGATTGCAGTTTTAAAGCTATGGAAATCTCTCGCCGCTTTCTTGGAAGTTTTTCGTTCGAATCTCGGGGACGAGATTCTGATAAGGGGAAGGGCTGTAACACCCCAGGTGTTACTTACTAGTTAAGCTATGGTTTGGACAAAAATAAGCTTCTTTTATGCTTGGTTACGTTGTCGGTCGATGAGACGCCGAAAAGAAGCAAAAATCCGAGAGTTACCCCTTGTCGAAAACCCTAAACCCTAACCCTTCTTTACCCCCTTTTCTATATTTCAAAATCTATGCAAAATTTGACAAAAACTTCCAAAAGCTACTTTGTAGATCTTTTCTTGATGAACAAAAGATATGTACAAAGTTTTTCAAGTTTTTGAGTAATTTTTAAAAGTAATTTTAATTCAAAATTGTCCCTTTTTGACCCCATTTCAAAAAGTCATATTTAGAGGTCGAATTTGAAAATCTTCCAATTGTGAAAATTGTAGATCTTGAAAAATTAGGCTAAGTTACTTTTTGGAGTTTTTCAAGTTTAGTTCAAATTTTGAAAGTAATTTGCAAAATTCAAAAGTTAGGGTTTAGGGTGCTACAAGAAATGTGGAATTCCTGTTCACCGCCATATACCGGTCGGCGGCGTCGCCGTGGCCGCCTCGCGCCTTCGCGCCCGTCGCGTGGTCGACGTCGTGGGCGGCTTCGAGAATGCCCCGCCACCTGTCTACCCGTCCCTTGCCTATAAATAGGCGGCGCCGTCGTCGTTTCCTCGTTTCCGAAACGAAAACCGCCCCGCCGAGCCGCCGATCCGCCCGCCGTTGCTCGCCGCCGTCGTAGCTTTGTTCGCCGTTTCTTTTCGCCAGAAAGCACCGCAACCTTCCCACGCAGCTTCGTCGGCCCGCCATAAGCCCTTTTGTTCATCGTAGCGCTTAGCGAGCACGAGCTCGTCTTCCCCAGCCGCCATCGGATCTCCGCCGTGAGCTTCGCCGTCGTCGTCCTTTCACCCGGTGGGTTTCAGCTTGCACCAACACCCGTTTCGCATCCCCTCTGCATCGTGGTCATGGTCGACCCTTTTGTTTTCCCAGCCGAAGCCCTAACTCGTCGGAACGGTGAACCCGAGCCGCCGCCATCGCCATCGCCGGCGGCAGCCACCTCCGGTCACTCTACATCCTCACCATCGTGCGCCGCATCGTGTTCCCGGTGAGCTCCGCCCCTCCTTGCCCTTTTTCCTGTCCACTCTACGCGGTGCCGCGGCGGAACACCGGCGTCGCCGCGCGCGGCCACCACCGTGGCCATGCCGGTGGCCACGCCCACGAGTGGCAGGACCCACGAGCTGGGCGACACTTTAGCCAGCTGGGCGGCCCATCATGAGTAGTGTTGGGCCATGAACAGTTATGGGCGATTCAACAATAAATCAGCCCATCATGAATAGTAGCAGCCAGAACAGTGTTGGGCCGCGCACGATGTCAGGCCAAATTCAACCCGAAACCCTTTTTCTTTTATGTTTTGTTTTATGAATTTCTTTTATGGTGAATAGTATCTGTTTTTGTTATTTTCATATAAATTCAAATAGTGCTTCTAAAATTCTGAAAATTTTTGTAGAGCCTTCCCATGAGTATGTGTATCCATGAAAATTTTGAAACTTGAGTTTTGAATAGTTTTTGCATGATTTAAAAATATAAATTTTAATTGAAAAATGCATCTTCTATGATTTTTAGAAAATAAAATATTTATTTAAAAATCATGAAAATTTATTTGGTACTATTTTATGATGTGACCTACTTGTATAAAAAGTTTGGGGTCATTTTGAAATGTTTAAATTATTTTCTATATTGTGCTTTATTTTATTTATTAGGAAGGTCGGTGTTTAGAGTTTAATGACTTAGGTTTGATGTGTGATTTGGGATTGCTTTGTGAATCTTGGATCATACCATAATCAAATGGTCCTTGAGAACTCCTTAGGCAATGGTGATGATATCTTGTAGAGTAGTTCAACAAGTTGGGTTTGTTGGGTTGCAACTTTATCGTGAAGGAAAGTTGTACTCAAGTGTTTATCATTTCATGCATCCATCAAGCATCATATTTATACTTCATCATGCTAAAGCATGCATCATCATCTACGTGTAGTGTATACGAGAGTGAGATGGTTCATGATGGTCGAGCTTCGAAGAAGATCCATCCACCAGTGATATCGAGGTCAAGTATGACTCGGGTGATCTCGTTAAGGAATCTAACTTTTCCCTGCAACACAGGCAAGCCCCGGTTACATTAAACCCTTCCTTGATGTTTTAAAAGTTTTATATCACTTATGTCTATGCTATGTTGCATTAAGTAATTAGGAGTTGAGTGATAACCTAATTGCTGCATTCCCATCCTTGTTTATTTCAATACCATCCTTGATAACCTGTTTCATTTCGAAAATGTTTAGTGATGCTTAGCCCCGCTTAATTAGTTAAGCTTTTTTCATCAAAATGTTTTATTTGAGAAGATGGTACCTGTTTTTTGAAAAAGAAAGGGATGTAGTGATGAATTTGAGATCGGACGGGACGTAGGTTGAAAGCCGGTGGGATACCTAGCTGTGTTTTTTGTCCCGTGTTGGTCGTTTAAGGACCGCCCGTTGTTTGGCCCGAAAGTGAAATCGGGACTTTTTGAACGCAAGTTGCGCTCGAGGCCATTTGGGTCAATGGCACGTCTGCGCTGGGGGTCACCCCAGGTCGACTAAACTAATCGCCACATGCCCCGGTAAGCCTGATCTCGGGGGTGTGCCAAATCGGGAATGGACAACCGCGCACTGGGAGTGGAGAGATGGCGGGAGTAGCATGTACCCACCCTACTGGTCAAACTGTCATTAGGACGGGGTAGGGAGGTGGAGTATTGTGCTCTCGGGTGGCGATGGACCCAAAGTCCGTTTTGGACGAACTCGAGTGAGGGTTGATATATGCAAGCTTAAGTGCTACATATGTCGTGTGGTTAGGGATCCCAATTTGGGTATAATCGGTTCATGAATCGCCGTTGCTTCTCGGAGAAGGAGACCCGATTCCCTGACCTTCATCGTAGTAAATGATGGAATATGTTTTTGAGGAAAGAGAGTTGGAATAAGAAAATATGTTTGCTCTAGAATAGGATAATCTAGAGTATATGAGCTACTAATCTGAATTAAAAATATTGAAAGTAAGGATTCACTTATAGTAAGCTTTTCTCGCAAAAGAGTTCTTGATTCTTTTCTAAAGCCTCACCTTGACTCCTAAGACCAGCATTCCACGAAGTTTTCTCCTATTTTCTTTAGTCGGTAAGTCTTGTTGAGTACTCCATTACTCGGGGTTTGTTAACCCTTGTTGCAGGTGTTGACTCGTCTTTTGTTAACCAAGGTTATGTCGGTGGGCACAACATGATCTGGGTTGTCTTCTAGTCTACTCAGCTTCCGCAAAATTAATTAAGTTAAGTTTACTCAAATGTAACTTACTCACATTTTGTAAAATTAATGTTATTATTCTTCCGTACTCTGATCTATATTTTTTTGTAACAAATGTTGTAATATTGTAGCTACTCCTTTGTTGATCCTGGTATGAGTGGTGTAATCGGAGTTTCCGATGACACTCGACAGGCTTCTTAAGTTATTGGGTGCATCTGCACTGCTGTCAGAGGTCTTTGGGACAACGACAGGTGCAGGTGGGCCCGGTAATTAGGTGGTTCTGTTACAGTCCTTCACTCCTTCATGGGCGCCCTGCCATACCGGTCGTCGTTGATGGTTTGATGCCGTGCCCCATCCTGGACTTTGAGGTGAGGTGAGATGATAGGGATGGAACAGCAAATCCACCCACGGCCGTATACCACGCTGGACTAGTGAACACAAGGACCGCACTGTTGGATATATTATCAAGACACGGGTTACTCAACACAAGACATCTCATTTATTTATTATTATATATATTGAGTAGGATACTACTCAGTAGATTCATACATATACGAAACCAACCCAACCATGGATGGAAGTTCAGATATTACACACTCACACATTATTCAATGCTTGCCTTTCAGTCTGTGGTAAGTTCTGGTTCATCGACAACGATGTCTTCACCGCTCGCGTTATCGTGCTCGTATACGATAATGGCACGTTCAACTCCTGGTGATCGGTTTGGAGATGGCGCATCGTTAAGATCTACTGTAGTTATCTGAAAATCATCTCCCTTTTGTGCCCGGATTGTCTCAATTGCGTATTGAAGGGTCTCGCCAATCAGAGTACTCCAGTCTATAGGCGCCATGATCACGTTTCTCTCTTTTCAACTGTTATTATAATAATAATAAGAATCAATAACTGGGCAATATTGACATATAATAAATAAAAATAAACATGTTGTTTCGAACTAATGCTATCACACTTCCATACTAATAACTAGATGTCTTAATGGAATGGAATACATACCAAAGGAGCTGCAAACAGTTTACTAAAATGTTTAAAGGAATTTTCTTGAAAGCAAAAACTAACAAAGAAATGCATGAAAACCTGCAGAGAAGAAGAAGAACGCGGTAGCTTGTGGCAATGATATGCGCTCTATGTATATGTGTGTATATATACACACTGAGATCTATATAGCAGCTTGTTTCTTCTCGGTGAAAATAATGCAAGGGTTTTGCCCATCTTTCATTTCGAAACATCATCCTATAGCTGTCAATAACTATAGCAGAAACATCATCTTTCATTTGAAAATAATGCAAGGGTGCTGTCAATAACTATGGCGTACGTGCGTGCATCAGCAGCACTGCGGTGACCGTTCTGGACGGAACGCTGCAACGTCATGGTAGCAAGATTTTTTTTGAAATTTCTTTCGAAAGAGGTGTTGAAAATAATGCAAGGGACCATAACAATACATAATTTGTACATAACAATGCATGTTATCTGCTAGCTTTGACTTATTAAACATCTTCATGTGCTCCTACTTAGTAACGATCGTGTATTCTTCTCCTGTTTCGCAGGGAGACAGCTGAATGCACATAGTTTACACAGCCCGTGACTCAAACAATATTCGTGAAAGCAATGTTTCATGTGCGTGAATAATAACAAGAACACTAGTATATGCAAGCATGTGAAGCGTGATAATTAATGACAAAAGGTATGGTTCTTGCACCAAAAAAACTTACTTTACTAATTAGAAGCTCTAGCATTAATCTCACGGTGAGAAAAAAAAATCAAAATTCTTAAAATGCCCATAATAATGAACTATGTGTCGTATATAAAATATTATGGTGCCTAATGACAAGGCGTTAGTGCATATAAGCAGTAGCCACATCGATGATAAAACAAAGCCATACGACCCATCTAAGGCTAATTCCGACCACCACGACTCCGGGGCGCGGGCGCCGCCCCGGTTGACTCCTCCAACTTCGGCCGACCCCGGGGTGCAGGTCCCATAACAACTGACCCCCACTAAGGAGATCTCTGTCTCGCCCAACTCCCTAGGGGATCTCGCCTCGCTCGATGGCATTACACAAAATAGGCCCTCGAACGAGGCGAAAGCGCCCCAAAACCGTCATGTCCTTTCCAATGAGGCGGGTGTGCCGCGGATGACTCGAGTTGCCTCAAATCATTCCAAACTGGACCCATCATGCGTGAAGTGACATAGAGCGATGATGGACCAGTTCTGAGCACCCACAACAGCCCTCGATACTGCACCGGGCGACACTATTCACTACTAGGGATGTGCTCATTGATGACCTTCATCCTTCGTCACTGAAGATGCCAAATTGGTCATGCACACAAATCTTTGACGAACTTTTGACGAAATTGATATCGTCACTGAGGTGGCGACACATTTTGTAATGAGTGACGAAGTGACAAGTTTGGTCACAGAAGTGCTCCCAATCCATGACCAAAGCGTTTACGGTCATAGAAAAGCTCTCCTTCTATGACCATTGGCTTTGGTCATGGCTATGCCTCCATTTTCGCCGAACCCTACGCCCGCGCGGGACGCCCGTTAACGCCGTTTTCGCCTCTCACGACGTGGCACGTGACATGGGCGATGACGTGGCACGTGGCGTGGAAGCTCGGTCGGTTGTTTTCGTAGCCCCCGTGGACCAATAACGACCGCCACGGGTGGCCGAATTTTCGTCCGCGATTTGATTTACAAAATCGTCAACAAAGACTCAAACTTTTGGTCACAAATGAAATGTCGAGAATCGTCAACAAATACAACATAATTTGGTCACACAAAATCAGGTAAACCATATAAGCGCAATTGATAGTAGCAAGACCACATAATTCCATGCTCAAAATATAAAGAGTATTCAAGCGAGCATACGGCTTCGGCACTGCAGCACCACCACTAGAGCCTAAAACTTAGTTCACAGCACATATAAGAAACAAATACTAAAAAGTTGCTAGCCACAGGCAACTTAAGTTTCGAGTAGCCAAAATAAACCATGATAAACACAAAGAAGACACTTCAAGTCGAAGAAGGAGCATAGATCTTGATAGTCCCCTAAGGAGCACACCCTGTTCTCCTCCATCTCCTCCCTGTTCTTCTCCATCTCCTTGGTGTTCTTCTCTACCGGCTGCTTCTACTCCTCCAAGCTCTTTTGTTGCCTCTCCATCCTTTCCTCGGCTTCGCACTTTTTCTTCTTGAGGTCCTCAACTTCACCTTGAACAGAGCCCTTGCTTCACCCTTAAGTTGTTCCCGAAGCTCGGTTTCATTTGTTGATGTTGACTTGGATGATGTAGGTGTCTTGAGGCCAACACTCTTGAGAATTGTTGAGAGCTGCCCTTGGGGAGAAGAAAGTGGACAAACATGATCCACTTGCCTCTTGTTGTATAACTTGCATCCTTAAGGTCCTCGCTCATAGCCTCCATTTGGTGAAAAAACAAGGGCGAGAAAACACATGGACAATTGTGATCATGACCGAAATGAGTGTTATAAAGCATACAACTGGTGATAACTTTGTTAGCAGACATTAATAGCCAAAAGAACACCAATCTGAAATTTGAATTGAATGTAATATTATGTCAAGTACATTTATACTTCAAATTTTGAAGTCCAATAATTCATCTTTACAAATAATCTAACATTGGGAAAACCTTGTACTCGTATCATTCCATTTATACTACAAATTTAGAAGTCCAACCTTGTTCTATATCCGACAAAAACGATGCAATGTTCATAAATAGTACTTACGTTAAGCAAACAGATATATGATTGTGAACAGTTTGGGAAGCAAATATGATGGTTTCTACCACTCTTACGTTAGTAAGCCAAAAATATGACATGAGCATTCGTGGTAGTATAATGATATTAGATATGTGAAAAAGATCGAGGAAGCCCCACATCTTTGTATGCAATAAATGTTTTTTTTTATCAAAAGGCATTAGAAGATCTACCCTTGTCAATTGGTAGATAACATGAGGTGTCTAACCCGAAGAGAAAACCAGTTTTGAATGTAAGACCATAAGTTTCCATTAGCCATGGAATGTTTTAGAAAAGAATAGTGCAATCTAATAGCCTCTCCATTCAATTCAATAGTTAAATGTAAATACAGGACACATGATCAGTGAACTTGCATCATATGATCGATAATAATACATTGAATAAAGCAAACAAATGATCTTACAAGAGCTTTTTTTGCTTGTTCACTCGAGCCATGTTTGGAGTTGGTATGGCGCTCTTGAAGGCCTCCACCGCATCTAATTCATCATCCTCTTCTAAAATTTGGGTTCTTCCCTCGCTCTCTTTTTGCTTACGTATTGTGGATACACAATCACAAAGACATTCAATATCTTTGCTTATTGGTGTATGGCCCCCGTCCCATCCCATTTCCTACACTACTACTGAATTGTCCATCAACTGCCGGGGCTCCAACCCCCTTCCTTTGCCAAAAACGGAACCCGCAGAACCATAGCGTAGTGATGTGGGGTTTTGAAACACTACCGGGTCAAAACACCGGGCGGTGATGCGAGGAGAGACTGCCGGTTTGATATCGAACGGCGCATCGCTGCCACCGAACACCGTCGGGTGTTCCACGACCGGCAAAGCATTTTTGATCCAAGCAATGCAGGTTCGGAAGTCAGCCGCGAGTTGATATTGGGAGCACCTGTCGGGCTTTAACGAACCGATTGAATCTGTGGGGGTAACACTATCGGGTTAGACTGAGCCGGCAGGTGTATCGAAGAGCTAACAATGGCGGCTTACTTTGAACCCGTCGGTGAACTTTACGTGAACACTTGTTTACCGATCTCAACCCGACAGCGTTATTAGAGTGAAGACTATCGGGTTGGTTAATGCGGCCGATAGTGATGTTTGTTGTCTATGACGGTTAGTAATTCAAACCGATAGTGTTTGGTATAGTTACGCTACCGGTTTGTTGCTCATTCCTTTGCCGGGCCCGTGCCACCCGGCGTTTTTGTTTTTATTTTTTGAATTTATTCGTGGAATTCAGCTCTTTTTAAATCCGAAAAATCATCATACATTAATATCGTCAAAACATTACAGGATTTAATGGTTACATACAACAAAATCCACCTAATGTTCTAGAAACTAAGGCTACATGAACTTCTAAAATAAAAAGACCAATGACCATAGAGTCATACACATAAATAAAAGCATGACATCTTTCCAAAACCAATTAAGCGGCAATTCTCGCAATCTTCATAAGTATGTGGGGTGGCTTCTCTTCAATCTCGAGGGGCGGCTAGTTTGCACCATTGTAGGCATTTTTACGGCTTCACCTTCGGTGTTGTATTTTTCGTAACAATTATTAGCGTAGCCTTGGACTTGAGCATAGCAATCTTCCTGTGTTAGATAGATCCCCGACAAGACGCGACCAACAAACACTACGTACCACGCCATGCTTGCCTATACATGTCACCAAAATAGGATGATATTTCTACGTTATTCATAAAAAGTTATACGGTAAGCACGAGACATATATTTAAAATATCCAAACTGGATTTGAACAACACTAACTCATGAATTTCAATCACAATTCGAGCACAGGTTGCAGTGACCGAGACGAGCATTTCAACGAACACCTCAAGGGCAGTGACCGACGCACTCACCAAGCTTTCATGCGCCTCGTGCGCTCCTATCTTGTCTTGGAGGATTTGAGGAGGACAAGGTCGCGGACGGATGCGGGGTCGGGCGGTGAAGAGGAAGACGGCGTGAGGTGTGGACGGCGAGAGTGTGTGGCGGCGGTCCTCCGTCGGGCGTGGAGGAAGACCAAGCGGGCGACGAGGCTAGGACAACGGCGAATTAGTTCTCATTCTCATAGGTAAAGCTTCGTACACCTAAAGGGATAATTAGTTCTCACCATGGAAGGGGTCGAAGGGGCGAGGATGCCGGCGGCGTTGGGGACGTCGGTGGAGGAGGAGTGCGGCGTGGGAGAACACCGTCAAGCCTCGATTCGGCACGGAGCCGAACGGCCGGGGGGATGAGCGAACGGACGGCCCGGCGGTGTAGGGGGACGACGAGCGGCGTTGGAGTTGGTGGTGCGCTCCGTCGGCGAATCTGGTGCTCTTTTCGCACTGGTGGGGAAACGCAGAATGGCGCGGTGTTCAAATGGCTTGCCAAAATTTCGCCCGAGCCACTCACCTATATATATAGGCAAGGCTAGTTTGGGCGCGGTGGGGAACGAAATGAAGGGGACGTTCGGATAGATTTGAAAAATTTCACACCAATCCTATTACATTGCTTAGGTCATTACACGCAACCGGCAGTGAAATAGAAATCTTTGCCACTTCATGGATGATCATGTACCTTTGTGAAGGATGTGTAATCCTCCTTGGTGGAAATGGCTTGAATTTTTTTCCCAGCCATGTACACCCAAAATATGACCCCACACAAGTTCTTAGGTTTTTACGAAAAAATATTTTAATTACTATGATTTTCTTGTAGCTAAACTGGTGACAAGAAGGCTAATTAAACCATGGAAACACAAGAATTTTTCTTGGACCTCCATGGTGATTTGCCTCCTAAGGCACATGAGACCCTGTGGAAAAGTCTAGCAGCATTCCGGCTCTTTTTCGTGGGTACGCTTTCAGTTCAAACTATAATTACAAGGTGGCGCGTGGCAGAAATTCAAATAAACGGGAAAAGTACCAAACCAACTCCGACAAATCTCAAACTTCGTGGGTGCTTCCCAATTTGCATGTGAAAGGCTCGAGAAAAAGTTTTAGACCACTACAACACCGGCAAACATATGAACCACATGGAGCACAAGAACTACCTTTGTATAGTCCATTGTCGATGGTAGGGATCATGTGCCTCTGTGAAGGATGTGTAATCCTCCTTGGTGAAAATGGCTTGAATTTTTTCCCGACCATGTACACCCAAAATATGACCCCACACAAGTTCTTAGGTTTTTCTCGATAAATATTTTAATTACTATGATTTTCTTCTAGCTAAACTGGCGACAAGAAGGCTAATTAAACCATGGAAACACAAGAATTTTTCTTGGACCTCCACGGTGATTTGCCTCCTAGGGCACATGAGACCCCCGTGGAAAAGTCTAGCAGCAAAAATCTCTTTTAGGTAGGGTACTTTCGGTTCAAACTATAATTACAAGGTGGCGTCGCCGAGAAATTCAAATAAACTGGGAAAAGTACCAAACCAACTCCGAAAAATCTCAAACTTCGTGGGTGCTTCCCAATTTGCACTCGAAAGGCTCAGAAAAAGTTTGAGACCACATGGGCCACAAGAACATTACAAATTAATTAGGAAGTAACCATACAACCTTACAAATAATTAACATAGTAAACACACTAATCATCATCATCGTCGTCGGGATCATTATTGGGTCCAGCTTGTGATCCATGCACACGAATGTAGGATTGTAGAAATATCGGGTAATTGATGTCACGGATTAAGTATCCGCTTGAGTCGATGAAGGTCAATGCCCTTATGATTGCACTCTCGTCCCCTCGCAAGGCGTAAAAATGCTCGACCATAGATATAACCTCTTTGAGCGACCCATTGCCTAAGTTAGTAAACCTTATACATTATTGTCGCCCTTCCGTAGTTTCTTTGGCCAAGGTGTGCCTGAAGTCCCAATCGTACCCGAGTCGGTCTGTAGCTTGGTTGAGAACGGCCGCCAAGCCACATGCAGCATAAGTAAGATCGTGGAGCAGAATCTGCAAGTGGGAGAATCAAAATGAATGAGGATGATGTGAATCTATCTAATATGCATTGCCAAAATGATGAATTTAATTTATTACCACATCATCATGGTTGTAACTCCCAACATATTCGCTATATTGCCATGGGGGGATATTATCGCCAGACAAGGCAAATATCTTGAAGTGCGAAATCGGGCACAATGTAGCAAACACGTCGAAGAGAATCTAAGCACAAAGGAAACGGCATGGTACTTTCGGCGTTTTGCACGGTCGTTCTCTCGTTTCCCCCTCGTGGATTAGGTGGCTGTTGTGTCCTGGAATCCTCGAAGGGATGTAAAACTTATTTCACATGTATATAGTTGATGACCGGTGACGATGCTCTAGATGTCGTGGTCTCCACAAAACTAGAGATAGAGAACCGGCTAAGTCTTTGTTTCTAGCCATTGTATTGAGGATAAAGTCCTGTGAAACATATAAATACAACAAAATGATGTTAAGTTAAACTAATTGTCCATGTATTTATTATAGTAAAATAAGAAATAAAAAAATGTTAGAAAAAATTACATACGATGATTTGGATAAGGGAATGGCCTTGTGTCCACACCGGGGGCGAATGGCTCATCGCCAGCGTGGAAACCTGGTTCTTGTGGTGGCGGTAAAGGCGGAGGACCGCCACCACGGTGGCGATAAAAAGGAAAAAAAGACAAAGCTCATGAATATATATAGTATATATATATGTATTGTTTATATGCATATTATATAGGAATTCTAGACAAGAAAAAAATATCCTTACCAATGTAATATCCTGGAGCCATGAACAAATCTCTCCTAGAAAGAGAGAGAGAGAGTGAAAGAGCTGAGTGGATTTCGTGCAGAGTGACCGGAGCTCGTGGGTGCGTGCTTGGGTATGTGTGTGGATGCGGCCGGGCGCATTGATTTATAGCAGTTGATGGTGCGGTACATCGCGCGGGTATTAAGATATACCCGGTAGTGATAACAACATGACTACCGGTTATTTGAATGAACCGGCAGTGAATACAATATCACTACCGGTTGTTTGTATGTATCCGGCAGTGAATTCACAGTGTTGTCACTTCACTCAGTTTGCATGCATGCATTGTTGCAGTGCTGCTGCATACTATGTACGAGTAGATGCTTCACGCAAGCTGGGGTTTTGGTTATCTGATTACGAAGGGGATATGGATGTGAATAAAATTCATTATCTCGTTTCTTTGTTTTTGTTACATATATAACTTTATTTCATTCACATTAGATTTTGGATATATCTTTGAATTTTTCCTCACAATATGCAGCATATTTCATTGACATAAACGTCTTTATTGCAACCGTCTTTATTACGTTCGATGAAGGTAAAAAATGGAAACTCTAAGGTATCGAAGAGACAATCAAGATTCATATATCAAAGCGTAAATACAACGAGATAAGAAATTTGATTGCATATATTTCCATAACAAAGACCTTACATTACATATATTTCCATAGCAAAAAGACCTTACATAGAACTAAATATATGGTAACAAAGACCAATTCACAGATAGGTCAATGCTACAATCAAAGTGTACAAACACATTAAAATTTAACCACCTCAGTAAGTCTCTTGTAGCATCTCCTCGGATCGAAGAAGTGGCGAGGCTGCTACGTGCACTCATTGAGGAGGTTGGAGGATGAGATTCACCGGGAGCTTCATCTTCAGCCCAAACTTGACCATTGGACCGAGGATGAAATCACAGTAACTAGGTCCAATGGTCATTGTTTTTCCATGGATGCACCATATGATTCAGATACTATATGCCCATGTGCCTGGGATATTGGCTGAACACTAGCACCCCAAAGCACAAGGACTCCGGACTCTTAATATGAGTCCAGAGTTCGATCTTGAATCATGGCACCCACAGAAGCTGCATGCCCCGGTGTCTCTCCTTCATCAGTAAGACTCTTCTAGCACCTTTTCTGTAAACCATTTTCTTGGACTAGGCATATCTGTATGTGGAGGGCTTTCTCCCAAAGAAAGGTCATATGTATGTGGAACGGAAAGTCTTTGCTAGCAAAGAAGATCGAGGACGAAGAACAAGGAAAATAAGGAGAAAAAGATTTCCTAGATCCAAAACCCATGACACTAAAATTCAAAACTAAGCCCTCTGTATTTTGAGGAGAGGGTTAGGAACTACTGGACGAACCAAGAATGCAAGAACAGAGAGGAGAAACTGGGTGCAAAACACACGTCCCCTTTGCCGTTTAAATAGGCGAGATGGCGTGGTTGAGTCGACTGCCGTTGTACGGAGGACGTGGCAGCAAGTGCGCCGCAGATTGGTGCTAGTGGTCGCCAGTCGAGTTGAGAACTGTGCGGCCGTTGAATTTTTCGAAATCACGCCGGGTCTAAGTTTTCACCCGGCAGTGATGTGGAATACCACTCGCAGAGAGATCTGCACCGGCAGGATCTACACATCACTGCCGGGTGTAAAACTTACACCCGGGAGTGTTTTAACCGACATTGATTTAACCCGCCGACGCCTAGCTGGTGCCACGTGCTTTCTCATCGATTCGGAGACACCGCCGGTTTCTAACCGGTAGGAATGCAATCGGCAACGCGGTTCTCCGAAGCGGATGCATGCAAAGACAAAGCCACTTGCGGAACACGCTAAGTGAACGCGGCATTTACAAGATTGTGGTAAAAAAAGAAAAACAAGTGATGGCTATCCGTTGGGCGATACAAAGTTTGATTCTATAAATAGCCCGGCGGTGTTGTGGACGCTCTGACTTGTTGAGTGTGTCATTTTCGTGCTCCGGCAGCCGAAGTCTCTCGTGCCTCCCTCCCTCCTCCCTCCCTCCCGCTCCCTCACCCGGCGGCATCGAAGGTGCGTGTGGTTGATCTTGTAGCAATGGTAAACAGTGTGAAGCATGCATATATTCCTTGTTTCAAAATAACAATGCTAAACTCGATCAGCGTTCTTGAAAAAATGGTCAAAAACTGGCTTGTTGGGGATCGAACTGGGGATTTCGGGATTGGACGTTGGGAAACGCCGTGCCAGCCGAGGAAGCGGCCATTGGAAACGCACGCAAACGCGTAGCCGGTCGGCCTTTCGTGGGGAGACGGGCCGATCGCGACGGCCATTGGATGAGCCGGTCGTGCGCTGTTGACTGTTTTCATGGCGCCGCGTCTTGGAAATGACAATAGACTGCATGCATTGGCTTGCTACTATATAACAACGCTCGATTTGGTACCATCTCCATCGCTAATTTGCCTCTCTCTTTCCATAAACCCCGGGCAACTAGCTTCTTCTTCATCGACGAGATGGCCGGCGTCTACACCAACGAGGAGCTTGTCTTCACCGTGGGCGCCTCCACGACGCCCCTCTAGAAGCTCACCGCCCGGCCGAAGAAGTCGGCCCGCCAACGATGGGTTGGCCGTTGGTGGAGAAGGCGAACTTCTACGCCTTCAAGGTCGAGGCCATGGCCGACATCCTCGCAAAGGGGATACCGCCAGGCCGGGCGGAGCTCAGGCAGCCGCCGGCTGGAAAGCGCACGGCGACGGGAAGGCCGGCGGCGGAGGACGAGGCCGGCGACGACGAGGCCTAGGTGGCCGGCAGCGGAGGCGATGGCGGCGGCCGGGCGGCGGCGGAGGCGATGGCGGCCGCCGCTTTCTTTTATTTTTTGTTTTGTAAAATATATTATCTAGTAATATATAATTATCTAGTAAATATATAATGACTCCAAAGTCATTTTTAATTCATCTCCGTTCTGTTTCTATCGTTTGTTTTTACTGTTCCTTCTTCATTCAACCCCGCGAAGCTATCGGTTCCTTTTGCTTCCCCTCCCAAATCGCTATCGGTTCTAATTCAACCCGCTGTGTCAATCTTCAAATCGCTTTTCGGTTCTAATTCAAACCCGCGAGTGATCTGTGGTCCATCAAGACCACCGCTTGGGGAACGATTTAACCCGGTGGTGATCTAAGTCTTCACTTGCCGAAATTGGTCGAATCCGTGGAGTTTTCGAGTTTCGGCGCCGAACGGTTCATCACTGCCGGGCGAGGATCAACTGCCCGGTGGATTAAATTCGGGCAGTGATGCCGGGCGGTAGTGATGAACGAATCTGTAGTAGTGCTATAACGTGACGGGACACCTCGCCTTTGGTCCGCGAGAGACGGACGAGGACATGAAGTTCATCGCCATCAACCACCACACATCCCAAAGGTCCGGACCCGGTGTCAATAACTATAGATGTCGACCATAACATACATAATTTCATGTGCTCATTACTTAGTAAAGATCGTGTATTCTTCTCCTGTTTTGCAGGGAGACAGCTGAATGCACATAGTTTTACACACCCGTGACTAAAACAATATTCGTGAAAGCAATGTGTATACGCAAGCATGTGTATACGCAAGCATGTGCGTATAAGCACTAGCCACATCGACGATAAAGAAAGCCATACGACTCATCTAAGGCCAATTCCGACCACCCGACTCATCTATACGCAAGCATGTGCGTGAATAATAACAAGAATAAACACATGTAGATGCAAGCATGTGAAGCGTGATAATTAATGACAAAAGGTATGGTTCTAGCACCAAAACTTACTTTACTAATTAGAAGCTCTAGCATTAATCTCACGTTGAGGAAAAAAAACAAAACTCTTAAAATGCTCATAATAATGAACTATGTGTCATTATATAAAATATTACGATTGCCTAATGACAAGCGTTAGTGCGTATAAGCACTAGCCACATCGACGATAAAACAAAGCCATACACGCATGTTGCGTTTCCTAAGCGCAAGTGCCAAAAAGGCAAGAGCACTGGGAACCACAGGTTGACTTCCCACAACGATTTCGCCGAATTGTTACATTCCAGCTACCATCGCCACGGGATGTCGGGTGGCATTCTGTAGCATTTACAGAACAAGTCCGCAAGCGCACGGAAATACCGTTGTAGCATTTCACCCGGAGATATTCAGGGTATCGTTATTTATATTTTCCCAAAGGAAGGCATGGTGTAGGACTCTAGCGGGGGCATGAACAAGACAACATGTCTATGCGCGCTTTGACCAATACTCAATATACAGGGTAAGTCATGATAGTTTAAGATAGTGTGACACACACTTGGGCCAACCTCAAGGATAAAAAGGAAAATAAAGAATAAAGAATATTCCTAAGTGGAGGGTGCATTCTAAAGTAGCCGCAAAGAACCAGTTAATAATCATGCAAACATAGATGACTAGAGTTTTAGGGCCGAGAGTGAGATGGATGGGAGACCTCCCGAGCATCCGCCGAAGGAAGGCATTTACGAACTCCTACAAAGACACACGAACGTGGGAGGGATTTCAAGGGACGGACAAGGCTTGTCACGACCAAGCCGCCTACCCCCTCAACCGTGGCATGCACTCATATTCGAAGGATACGGCATCCAGGACACCCACGTCCGCATACTAGGACACTACTCATGTCCCCATGGCCCCCACCCTACTGGATGGACGGAATAGAACACGAGCAAACCCCCGAAGGGCACAACGAACCGCCACCTCAAAGCACAACTCTTACTCTACTCAAATACATGGCACGAATGGTTAGGCCCTAAGTTCTATACGACTAACCACGACATAGGAACTATAGTCTAGTTCTTCTATCATGATTGTGTCGAGAACAACATGTCAAGAATATAACATGTAAATACTCTAGCTCTATTGCACAAGCATATGAGATCAAGACTTGAGGATAAACCATAAATGTATTCATACCGAATATTCCTTCTCCCAAGTACAAGCTCTCCAATGAAGCTTAGCCTTGCTCCAAATACTACTAAAGACTAAAAGAACTAGAGAAGTGGAGGAATAGAGAGGAGAGGAGTAGAGAGGAGAGGAGAAGAAGAGTAGAAAGTGAGGAGGCTCCAAATGGTGTGTGTTGAGAGAGGGAGAGAGGGGGGGCCTACTTATACACTTGGAGGAGGGGCCTAAGTGCTAATTTACATCAAAACCGACCGGTAAACCTTCCTTGTATGCGCAAAACCGACCAACGCAGGGCGGGAAACCCCGCTTGGAAAGTGCACGAACCGCCTCCCCGGCCGGGCCGAAACCGCCTCGAGGGAGGGTGCGGCCGCACCAGGTGGTGCGCTGCACCCCCCGGGTCGGCCGGCGCCCGGCCCGGTGGGGTGTCGCTCTTTCGCCACGAAAAGTTGTGGGCGGGCTGTGCTCGGCCCGCATTTGATGTTTTGGATCGATTTGCTCTTGGGCTTGGGTTTTGCAATAATGCGCTTTCGGAAGGCGTACTTTGGTCGATTTTCCACTTGCTTTTATTATAAATCAGAAAATAAAATACAAGATACTACAAGTGGAATTTATTAGTGATAAATGCATATGAGTATAAAAGGTTTAATTTTACTCCCTTTATGATAGTAAGTTGACGGGAAAAATATGTCGTTGGTTACCGTCAACAAACTCCCCCAAGCTTACCCCTTTGCGCGGCCCTCGAGCAAAAGAGATAAGTACTTGGTTGTTGATCGAGGAGTTGCTACTATGCCGATTACGCTTTTTTTAAATTGCTAGGGTTATAATAAGACTTTCTACTAGAGTTTGAATAAAATGGCACATCTTTTTTTTTTTTCCACCCTTTATTATCTTTCATCGTAGCGGGGCTTTCCATCTTTTCTCAAAGCCTTGGGCGGTTGCCGAGATAAACGGTTATAACAGAGGTGCTTATCATTCATCCTTTTTGATCCACTTTTTATCCGGGTTTTTATTTAGATAAAATATATTTATATATATATATATATTATTTATTTTTTTTCTTTTCGAGAAAGTATGGGCTTTATTGCTATATCATTTTTTTTTGGAGAGGTGGGCTCGCTTTCGCCCTAGACTTTTGTCTTTTATTTTATTTCTTTTCTTTTTTCTTTTTCTTTCTTTTTTTTTTTTTTTTTTTTTTTTTAGAGATGTGGGCTCTACTCGCCCTCGGACACTTGTCCATTTTTCATCTCATTTTTTTTTTTAGCATAGCCCATATCATTTCTCTTTTCTTTTCAAAGTAGATTCCCTGATGTCAAGTTTTCTCTTTTGGACGAAGTCATAGCAAATCCATTTGTACCATATCATACTTGGCAACAACTTAGACGGATAGAGCCTATGCAACCCACATGAATCAGTTTTTCAGGATGAGTTTTTAGAATTAGCCATTAAACCCAAACTTTAGAGAAATTCGAATTATAAACTAGGCAACAGGCAAAGCATAAGACAGAGCAACTATTCATCATTTCAACAAGGGACTAAGACTAAACATTTTTATAACTCATATATAGGAATAAAGTTTGTCTTTTTTAGCGTAACTCAACATTTCATAAGATAGAGAATATGATCAAAATGTGAGATACAAGTTACCTTTCTTGGAGTCCTCCCCAAGCTAGCCTTTTGCTTACCTTTTATGGTTCTCGCTTAGCTTGAGCACGCAATGATCCGAGTTGTACCTGGTGGCGTGGTTAGAGGCTCCCCCAAGCTTGTCTTTTGATGTCATCAAAATAACAGGACAAAATCTTGGGGTTGAAAGGTTTATCTCCTCTCTTCTTCTTCTCTTCTCTACCCTCTTTTTTTATTATTATTTATGTTAACCCCGTTGTCATCTTCAAGACTTACCCTTATGGATTTTGATAGATTCTACTTGGGGGGTTAGTCCATATGATCGACCAAAATCTACACTAGCAATTTTAGGTTCAATAACGGATTTCGACTCCATGTCTAATCGATCAAGGTAGACTTTTGACCTAAGCACCATGCTCAATTCAAAAACGCCTATGGAAGTATGATCATACGTATAACCAAAACTTCCAAACCAAGACATGCCAAAATAGAAAGAGGAAGCATGCATTGATAAACAAGATTCATCCAACAGAGGTAAACAATTTTATTTTTATTTATTATTTTTATTGTAAGCATCATGGAGTTATTCTTTGGGAGATTTTTATTGTAAAATAAAAAGATAACTACCGATTTACCTTCGGCAAGGGCTCACCTTTTAAATTCCGACGAGCGGGACTCTTCTCCATTCTTTTAGTGCTTGACGAAGTGTTACCCGTATCAGGAGAAGTGGATACGGATGTCATCCTTTCTCGTCCGCCATGCCCGCTAACACTTTGTGGCTTTACCTTCTTGGGCTGCTTTTGTTTTTAGCATTCTTATGCTTGTTGAACCCATTGAATGGGCATCTCATTGTTTGGCCCTCGCATATGGAAGCTAGCATGCCACGATCCCACGTGCAAAACTGCATTTGTAGTGTTAAGAAATGGTCTCCCAAGGATTGGGGTAGCTCTCTCGTTGTGACCCATGTCTAGGATGACAAAGTCCGTCGGGATGTATGCTTCTCGGATTTTTACTATAACGTCCCCGAGCTACTCCCTCCGGTTTCCTTAGTGATAGGTCCGCCATCTGCAGTTCAAAATGTCACGGGGGACAAAGGTCCACCTAATATTTCATCATATGTTACCTTGGACATGATGTTTATGCTTGATCCAAGGTCGCGAGAAGGCATCCTCGAAGACATGCGGGCCAAGCGAGCATGTGATTGTCGGGCGGCCAGGGTCCTCCTTCTTGACAATGAGTGGTGGCTCGGTAGGAGACTTGCTTTGTCTTCCCGACATAGAGGCTTACCGGACCTCGTTGAGACCATTTTAACAGATTCAAGAGAAATTTTGGGTTGCCCCAAAACTTTCCCGAACCGACAACAGCAAAGCGTAGTAAAAACCGAGCTAATTGGGTTTCTAACATTTTATTAAAGCTCAGTTGTCTTTCATAAGAAGAAGTTAAACTTTTAATTTTGAAAATCATGTTTTCAATTATTTTATCATTAAGCATCAACTTCTTTGAAAGTTCTTCAATTATTTTTGCTTGGTCTAAGACCAAGTCTTCCAAGGAGAGAGGATTCGAATTGTACCTTGAGTTTGAATTACCTCCTTGGTTTTGTGGGCGCGACCGGTTGTTCCACCCATTATGGTCTCCTTGTTGACGGAACCCGTTGTTGATGTGAGTAACGTCTTTACGGGTTTCAGGCGTCGTTCCACGAATGGCCAACATTGTCACGAGACTTCACATGTTACGTGTGAGTCTATGGCCTTGACAAATGTCGTAAGTTTTTCTTCTTCTTCGGTGGCACACTTGTCAAGTTCTTTCAATAGGAGATCCATTGTAGCGTGCACGTCTGTCTCTCCTCCGATTGATCTGCATGCTATCTTCTTGTTTGCCAAGACTTTCCTCCCCAAGCTTGATTGGACACTATTTTCTCCATAAGAGCTGTTGCTCTATTGATGGTGAGGGAGAGGAAGGCACCTCCAGCAGATGGCATCAATGTGCTCTTTTGACATGGGTGTTAACCCATTGTAGAAGTTTTGTATCACGAGCCACTTTTTCCATCCCATGGTGCGGGCATGCTTGGATGTACTCTTGTAGCCTTTCCCATGCCGCGGTATGGGTTCCATGGAATTGGCGGAAGTTGGCAATTCTTCCCCTTAGGGTGTGAGTTTTACTCATGGGGGAAGAATTTAGTGAGGAACGCCGTGGAACACTTGTCCCACGTGTTGACGGCTTCCGTCTCTTTATAGAACCATTGTTTGCCCTTCCCCGTGATGGAGAAGGGAAACAGACGGATTCTAATGGCTTACGGTGTAACACCTTGGATGACAATGGTGTCACCGAGCTCGAGGAAGTGTTGCGGATGTGCACTTGCGTCCTCACTTGGCAAACCGTAAAATTGGTTTGCACGCACCATCTTGATTAGGCCAGGCCGGAGCTCAAAGTTCTCGGTTCCCATGTTGTGGCGGGCCCAACCGCACGTTGGCAAAAGAGGGATGGAGTGGTCACGGATCGACTTGGCCATGAGTGGAATACTGAGATGATGCAAGGGTGATTGGTTTGTTTGTCGGAGGAGTAGTAGGAGAAGATTTGATATGAGTTGGGTTCTTCTTTAGGAGTGCCTCCGGATCTGCGATGTAGTTGTTCAACAGGGACAAACCAATCGAACACTATCCTGTCTTCATCCACAACAGGAGAAAACATGAAAGATTAGCCTTGCATGAGTAATGGCTACTTACACATGCACATCATTATGAACATGTCTTTCTAGAATCTTTATAACCAATGCCTCCCCGGCAACGGCGCCGAGAAATGCTTGTTACGTTTCCTAAGCGCAAGTGCCAAAAAGGCAAGAGCACCGGGAACCACAGTTGACTTCCCACAAACGACTTCGCGGAATTGTTACATTCCGGCTACCATCGCCACGGGATGTCGGGTGGCATTCGTAGCATTTCTGAGAACAAGTCCGCAAGCGCACGGAAATACCGTTGTAGCATTTCACCCGGAGATATTCAGGGTATCGTTATTTATATTTTCCCAAAGGAAGGCATGGTGTAGGACTCTAGCAGGGGCATGAACAAGACAACATGTCTATGCAGTTGACCAATACTCAATACGAGGGGGTAAGTCATGATAGTTTAAGATAGTGTGACACACACTTGGGCCAACCTCAAGGATAAAAGGAAAATAAAGAATAAAGAATATTCCTAAGTGGAGCGGGCATTCTAAAGTAGCCGTGCAAAGAACCAGTTAATAATCATGCAAACATAGATGACTAGAGTTTTAGGCCGAAAGTGAGATGGACAGGGAGACCTCCCGGAGCATCCGCCACGAAGGAAGGCATTTACGAACTCCTACACAGCACACACGGCGAACGGGGGATTTCAAGGGACGGACAAGGCTTGTCACGACCAAGCCGCCTACCCCCTCAACCGTGGCATGCACTCATATTCGAAGGATACGGCATCCGGACACCACGTCCGCATACTAGGACACTACTCATGTCCCCATGGCCCCCACCCTACGGATGGACGGAATAGAACACGAGCAAACCCCGAAGGGCACAACGAACCGCCACCAAAGCACAACTCTTACTCTACTCAAATACATGGCACGAATGGTTAGGCCCTAAGTTCTATAACGACTAACCACGACATAGGAACTATAGTCTAGTTCTTCTATCATGATTGTGTCGAGAACAACATGTCAAGAATATAACATGTAAATACTCTAGCTCTATTGCACAAGCATATGAGATCAAGACTTGAGGATAAACCATAAATGTATTCATATTGAATATTCCTTCTCCCAAGTACAAGCTCTCCAATGAAGCTTAGCCTTGCTCCAAATACTACTAAAGACTAAAAGAACTAGAGAAGTGGAGGAGTAGAGAGGAGAGGAGTAGAGAGGAGAGGAGAAGAAGAGTAGAAAGTGAGGAGGCTCCAAATGGTGTGTGTTGAGAGAGGGGAGAGAGGGGGCCTACTTATACACTTGGAGGAGGGGCCTAAGTGCTAATTTACATCAAAACCGACACAGTAAACCTTACTTGTATGCACAAACCGACCAACGGGGCGGAAACCCCGTTTGGAAAGTACACGAACCGCCTCCCGAGGCCGGGCCGAACCGCCTCGGGGAGGGTGCGGCCGCTTTGGTGGTGCGCGCACCCCCCAGGCTCGGCTTTGGCCGGGTCTCGGTGAGGTGTCGTCTCTTCGCCCTGAAAAGTTGTGGGCCGGGCTGTGCTCGCCCATTTGATGTTTTGGGTCGATTTGCTCTTGGGCTTGGGTTTTGCAATAATGCGCTTTCTCGGAAGGCGACTTTACTTTGGTCGATTTTCCACTTGCTTTTATTATAAATCTGCAAAATAAAATACAAGATACTACAAGTGGAATTTATTAGTGATAAATGCATATGAGTATAAAAGGTTTAATTTTACTCCCTTTATGATAGTAAGTTGACGGAAATAATATGTCGTTGGTTACCAGTCAACAACGACTCATCTAATGCCAATTCGACCACCCCGACTCTCGGAGCGCGGGCGCCACCCGGGTGACTCCTCCAAGGGGACTACCGTCCCGTCATGGCGGCCCACGATGTGTGGACCCATCTCGGTGACCCACGGGATGACATATCCAACTCGGTGGCCGATTTGGGGTGCGGGTCCCATAACAACCGACCCCACGAAGGAGATCTCCGTCTCGCCCAACTCTCTAGGGGATCTACGCCTCACTCGATGGTTTGTTGACCGCTAAACGACACCACTAATATAGCTATGGCGCATGACAAACACTATAAAAGCAATGACCTCAAACCGTCTTTGGTATTATGGAATTACTAAGCCATTGATAAACTAGTCAAAGAGTAACCTGTACTTCTAGTAAAGGCGGGTTGTCGGTCCGTCTTATGCAACTAGAAAGTATAACATGGCATAGAATAATACGACTAGGTAGAAAAATAAAGGAATATAAAGAATATAGAACAAGGCTCTCACTACACCACAACACCGAATCATCATCAGAACTCTGACGCTAAAAATTTTCTTTATTGATGGATGATCTGACGCTAAAGATTACTAAGAGACGATCTGACGCTAAATTCTTGTTTACCGATATGTTGTCTGGCGCTATACATATTCAGATTCAGCGTTCAATGGTCTGACCCTAAAACTATATATAGCGTCACTGTGTCTGACGCAAAAAAAAAAAAAATGGACCCCCCCGCATAGGTCAGTTGACCGAGCAGCTCACTACAACTATGTGCATGTGAAAATGATATAACATGTATATATATGCGTGTGGGCCAATTTTATAGCGTCTCTAAACTTAGTCTTAGCAGTCTAGTTGTATATATGTATATATATATACATTATGTGTAGGTCTGCGTTTTTATTTGTTTTAGATTTTTTATTTAAAAAGAGAGAACGAGAAGAATTAAAGGAAAAACAAAGAAAAAAAAGAAAAATAGAAATAAAAAAATACACGTGTCATGTGGGCTTCTAGGCAGGCATGGTCCGTTCCCTGTGCTAGTCTTGCCATGTTCCTCCATCCGCGTGCGAAGGCCCATCGGCAGCCCAACTAGAGGAAACACTAGACCGAAGCATTTCTGTGTGTCCGATCCAGATCGACGGCCAACATTTTATTGCGCTGAGACAAAACCGGAGGATAGGGTCTGGGAACCCTAGACGCACCCCTCACTCCCTCGTTCTCTTCTTCTCTAGTTGGCGGCCGCTCCATTTTCCTCTCGCGCGGCGGCAGAGTGGAGGTCTGGCACGTGGCCTGCTTGTTGCGCCCGTGGCAGTGGCAGGCGCCCACGGCGGTCGAGCATGTGCGCGCGGCTTGCGCCGGCAGCGGCCCGCACAACCCTAGGCGGATGGAGCAGCGGTGTGCAACCCTAGGTGGCGGCAGTCCTTGCAAATTTCGCCGTCTCCCCACCAGGCGCGCCACGCGCGGCCGGCCGCCGCCTACCCCAGTTCTGTCGTCGCCCCGTCCCTCCTGCGCATGGCATCCTAGGCGAGGCCTGTCCTGGCGAGCAGCCCCTCCCGGCGCGGCATGTCGCGCCGCCGGGCGCCGCCTCCCCCAGATCCGGTGCCGTCGCCACCCGTCCTGCTCACGGCTCGTCCTCACGAGCGGGCCCACTTTCGAAGCCGCCAATGTCGGATCTGGAGGAGCCCGCCGCCACGCCCTTTCCATGCCAGCCATTGCCGACGGTGAGGTGCGTCTCTGACTGCTTCTGCCTTCTCCTGGTCGAGATCTCTTGTGATATCAGTATCAAGACCTTGCTGTTAGAAGCCAAAGCATGTTCTGATTATTCTATTGTATTTGGTGGTGTGCTGATTGACACAATTGCAGTATCAGGAAGTGACTGATTATGCTGACTTGAAGCATTCTTAAGTTAGCTAACATTATTCCACGTATGTGCATATCTCATCATACTAATTTTCGTTCACGACTTGCAGTTCGACACTTACCTGTATTCGGAATGGACCTGATCTGAACTAAGCCCAAGTATATGCATTGTACGTGGAAAATAGATCTCCTTGTTATTGTCTTCCTGCGGGATTTGGATTGAATTTTGTTAATATATATGTCTGTAAAATATGGTCAAAGTTAGGGAAGCAACTGTGTGCTCAATCTGTGTAAAAACGAATTGGAAATTTAATGTTACAACTGAGGAATATAAATGCTTGTTTGCCAATTCATTCCATACATTTGTGTCACTGTCTGTCTACAGGCATGTGCTAGCAACCAGGTCAGTGAGGAATATATTATACACACTTTGTTCTAGACCAAATAGACCTGTACAATGGTTAGTAATAAGGATTGTTTCTTATTGCTCTTTTAACATGCTTCTATACATTTTGACAGACACTTAGTTGAGATATGCAATCTTCTTTAGTTTTGATTTTAAATTCCATTTTGTTATCCCAATTTATTAATCCTCCATATATTCACAATTTTAGGTAATGGATATGATGGGCATTGCAAGTTCAGGTACCGCTGTATTGCTTGCTATCTTTATATGTGCATCACTTCAATCCAATTGAATAGCCTGAAATAAAATAGTAGACACATGATGCTATTGCTGAACAAGAAACCTTCATTTTTTGATCCACTGGATGTGGTTATATATGTTCATCGGGCGTGCCGGCCCGCCCGGCATCGCGTCGGGCCGTGCGGGTCAGCATGGCGTCGGGCCGCCTCGGGCCGTCGTGCTGTCGGGCCGTGCCGTGCGGCGGGCCGTGGCCGGCCTACGGCCCGAGCCACATTCCGTTGGCGCCATCGGGCGACCCCAGCACCGGTCAGCCCGGCGACCGGGGGCGCTTCGGCGGCGCGCCGCCGCTCCACCGTGCTCCTCCTCAGCGCCGCCGCTGATCTGCTGCGTCGCGCCCGCGCCCGCCGCCGCTGATCTGCTGCGTGCGCCCGCGCCGCCGCCGCTGATTCTTGCTGCATGCGCCCGGCGCCCGGCGACGACGCCACGCTCTGCGCCGCCTCGCGCCTCGCGCCCGCGCTGCCGCTACCCTTGGCGCTGCTCCCTCGCGCTCCTCTGCGCCCGCCGCGCGCTGCTCCTTGCAAGTCGCAATACGCATCGAGTTCGAGGCGGCGAGTCACGCGAGACACACATCGAGCACGAGCAGGTTTCCTTTGTTGGGCTGTTGGCTAAGCTAGCGACAATAATTGGTGGAGTTAGCGGCAGGAATTAGATGTGGAGGTGGGCTGGACCAAAAATCCCTAATCGTTGTAATTCATCGGGCCACCGTGCGGGCCTATCCGTGCCGCGGACTAGGGTGGCGGCCGCGGCCGGCACGGCCTGGTCATCGGGCCGTGCCGTGCCTCGGGCCCGGCATCGCCGGGCCGTGCCGTGCTCGGGCGGGCCAAATTCCGTGCCGTGGGCGTGCTACCGGGCTCCGGGCTGCATGCACATATATAGATGTGGTAATGGAATCTGAACTTGATCATGCCTGTTAATCATTAGTTACTAGTAACCGTAAGCAAAGAAATGGAATAATCATGGCTAACTTAGTTACCGGTGACATTAGGCAAAGAACTGGAATTGGCAAACCTGGTATATCTACATATAGCCATGACTGAATGTAATTGTGTATTACTCCTACTATGCAGATGAATATCGGGGTTGAGTTTCTTCCACTTGTTTACATGTTATGCTCTTGAAGAATAAAACTGCAAATATTGAGAGTTTTTCCTATTTTTATGATGTCAACTTTGCATATATCATTTATTGATAATATCTATTCAGGTAGCACCATTAGCATGAGTAGCACAAGTCCTAATTGACTAATTAAGTTTCTATAGAGCATCTATTTACTACGTGACTTGACTTGCTCTGTACATAAGATTCAAAGATATGGAGAACCAAGTGTTTGATCTGTGATCCATGACCAATGTTTCTAATTAAACATATCTGTATTTATGTCGGGTTGATACTTGGAGCTAGCTTTTTGATTTACTAGCACAACAATCCTTTCCATATGGCATCCCGCTTTACAATATTATATGTATTTGTAGCTGTTTAATTGCTGGGTTCTGATATCTAAATAAAAAGCATGTTTGGTTGTTATTTTGTTTGCTGCAGGTCCATGTTAGTGCTGCAGCTGCTCATGCCCTCATGTAAGTAACACAACATTGGTGCGGTAGCAGTATAGCCATGTCAATTCAGTTTCAGCTTTGAATTATTAGTTATTGAGATCTTTTGTCCATGATTAAAAAAGACAGCCAACTGTTCATTTGGATTCATGTAAATAAAAGAGTACATATAACTATTGATGCTTATTATTTCTACATTTTTGTTATTGTGCCTTCTAAATGTCCTAGTCTTTTTTAAGTGTCCTGGTCTTCTCTACATAAAAGACAAAAAGTCGATCATTTTCTTGCAATGTAGGATCAATCTTGCTATTCCAGTGCATGCTTGGTGATACTGCTTAATGTAAACTGCTTCTGAACAGAAAAGAAGCCTTTTTCTGTTTCTAGGAAATAGTCAAGTGTGCAAGCTCACTTGTTTAGTCAGGTAAACAGCAGTAGATGGATTAGAGTTACCCTTAGAGTTTAGGCAAGCCTTCAGATTGTTAAGTTTGCCTCACCAACTTCAGCTCATATGTGTATAACTTTATATCCTGGTTGCAACTATACCTTACTTTCTGATATTACTAGATATATTTTATTTTTTCCTGAATGAAAACTTGAAGAAACCAATGAAATAACTTGAAAAATTAATGTAATGAACTAATGTTTTGCCTTACTTCAGCAGATATTGTTTGTAAAGATTGTGGGAGCTTCATTCACATTTCATTAGTGAAGTTCAAACACTTCAAGCATGAGGTCAGTACTCCTAGTTTCCCTGTCTCTCTGTTAGGAACAGTTTATGGAGTCTCATCACTAATGCATATGAGATTGAGATAGTGTTACATTGGACATACAAGGAGATTTGAGATATACATTATATGCTAACAGAACTTGCTATGTGAAATTGGCCATTGAACATTTAGAGTGTCAGCAGGAAATAGATGTGATAAAGTTCTATGCCATTGACAATGGTGTCTGATTGATTTATTATTTCAATGAATGGATCAATTATGGACCATCAACTTAGGACAATATCAAATGAAATAGATGTGGGGAAATGGATGTGCATGATGTCCTTGCTTCACACAAACACCATTGTCAGCTCATATCTGTATTAACTTTATATCTTGCTTGCAACTACACCTTTATGGTATTACAATGTACGCAAAAACTAGTTCTAGAGCTATGTTAACATGTTACTGATTGCATACTTGTTGGTTTCAGGGCCTGTGATGGTGCTAATTGCAAGTTTGTGGATGATTTGCAACTCAAACCTGATTTAGGTGTAGTCTCTCTTTTGGATTTAGGTAGCTGATACTAGACTTGTCATTGATTAAACATTACATGTTTGTAATGGTTGATCTTATCTGAATGTCTCTCGGAGTGTTTGGACTCCATGAATGAACCTATTATTATGAGAAATGAGAAATGTACACTGTGATGTTACTTTTTGTGTTAAATTGCTACCAATTGAGCTTTTATTTTTTTTTAAATGCATTCAAATGATCTCGTCGAACCATCTGACGCTAAAAGCATTTATAATGTCAAATTGTCTGACGCTATAGAGTACTGGCATGCTATCTGACGCTATATAGTACTAGCATGCTATCTGACGCTAAAGATATTGAGGGGGCAACAGGCTATCTGACGCTATAAGTCTGGTCTGACGCTAAAGAGTTTTTAGCGTCAGGACTTACAGCGTCAGCTGAAGTCTGACGCCATTTGTTCTTAGGGTCAGATCATCTGGCGCTATATGTGCCTTACAGCGTCGGACCATCCAAGGGTAATTGGGGTGTTGTGGTGTAGTGTACGTAAGTGGACGAGAATAATAAATACTATTGTAGCATTTTACCTAGAGTATCTAGGGTATCGAATCCACAAAGAAGACATCTACAAACTACTAATGCGTAACACTAATAATATCCTTATGTATGGAATAGCTATGAGCTGAGAATGATAATGCTTCTACTCAATAACAGGGTTAATGTCACGATAAAGATAAATAATAAATATGATAAAAATATATATAATGAGCGATAATGATAATGACAAATGCAAGGATCAAGCCACATAAAATATAAGATAACAATTCATTCAAAGCATTGTAGTCTAAGGACTGACATGGGGTAATATAAGGAAAACTTACTAATGAGTAACTATCATCACATGCTATTACTTAAACTCTAATTAGTGCAAACATCTAGCTATATCATGGTTATGCAAATGTAACACCCTAAATTTTTCACTTTGTGAGAATAGAGATAAAATGGTTTATTTTGATTTTTTGTGCTCATAAAATATAGGAAAATAAATATTTTTGTCAAATTAAAATAAATGATAAGGTAGTAACATGTATGTGCATTCATGCTGGAGCATTACTATTCTTGAGAAGTCTGGATTTGTCAAAGTTGGAAAAAGGATTTCAAATTTGTTTTGAAAAGCTTTTGAAAACGAGTTTTTTGAAATAGAAGAAAAACTATTTCTTTCACGTTTTTCTCCCAGACCAACCTGACCGAATGGTCATTTTTTTTTTTTCTTTTGGCCCAATCGGCAATTGCCATTTATTCGGCCTGCTCGTTTCTTTTCTCTTCTCTTGGGCTCGGCCGAGGCCAATGGCCCAATTTGATCAGGCTGCACGCATAGCAGCGTTGCTGCCTTCCTGCTCACGTTCGTTGACGATGCTGGCCGCACGTCTCCTTCTCCGTCGTGCTCAGCTCGGACTCTATCGAGCGCACAGAAACCATATCCAAATACCGTGTGTCAGCTGCATATTCCCCTACGTCCTGCCCAGCGATCTGACCCAAGTCCCGTGGCGCCCGAAGCTTATATGGCGCACGCGCGCCACCATCTTTGCTGGAGCACAGGCGCGTGGGGATGCGGGAGTGAGCCTTGCATGCATGCGCAGGGATTCTGGATGGGTTCCGTTTCTTTTTTTTTTCTTTCATTTCCCTTTAAAATGTAATATCTTTCTCGTCAAGCATCTCTTTTCGATTCCGTTTGCACCAACACGCTTATTATAATGAGATCTATAAAAAACTAGATCCATGTTGGATATGTTTTGAGATAATTTTCATGACGACAAAAATTTACATCTAAAGTACAAAGTTTTACATCTAAGAGTACAAAGTTTTCATTGTTGGAGTAAAAAGTTTTGTTGAGATTAGGGTTCATAGTTTTTGCTGAGATTAGGGTTCATGACTTTTGATGAGATTAGGGTTTATGGCGTTGCTAAGATTAGGGTTCATGACTTTTGCTGAGATTAGGGTTCATGGCTTTTGCCGAGATTAGGGTTCATGGCTTTGCTGAGATTAGGGTTCATGCCGTTGCTGAGATTAGGGTTCATGGCTTTTGTTGAGATTAGGGTTCATGGCTTTGCTGAAATTAGGGTTCATAAAGTTGCTGAGATTAGGGTTCACGGCGTTGCTGAGATTAGGGTTCATGGCTTTTGTTAAGATTAGGGTTCATGGCGTTTGTTGAGATTAGGGTTCATGGCTTTGCTGAAATTAGGGTTCATAAAGTTGCTAAGATTAGGGTGTAACACCCTAAATTTTGCATTTTTGTAAATAGAGCTAAATTGATTTAATTTTGAATTTTTGGTGCTCATGAAATATAGGAAACTAAATATTTTTGTCAAATTAAAATTTATCATAGGATTAGCAACATGGATGGTGCATTCATGCTGGAGCATTCTATTTATTGAGTGAGTGTCTTTGACCAAAAGTTGAAAGGATTTCAAATTGTTTCACAAAAGTCATTTGAAAAGGCTATTTGAAAGTTATTTAAATAAAAGAAAAGGTATTTTTCTTCCTACTCATTCTCTTGCTGGTATTTTGGCCCGTGGCCATTTCTTTTGTTGCTCTCGGGCCTGGCATCCTTTGGCCTGCTCGGTTTGGTCCTGGCCCACTTCAACCAGCAACCCAGGCAACTCATCTCCTTGCTGACCACGCTGATACCCCAGGACCCGAAGTCAGCGGCGTCGTTCGTCAATTGAGTTCGACTCATACTCGAACTGGAGCCACGCTCCGTTTCAAATCCCGTGAACCTGGAACTTTCCTCTGTTGCACGTAAGCCTCATCACCCTATAAAGAGGTAGCCACCCGGCGCCGCCGTTTTCGCATCTTGTTTCGCCATCGCTCGAGCACGCAGCAGCCAAAGCCCTAACAGCCGCCGTCGGAGCTGTTTCGTCGAAGTCGTCGCCTTGCCACCACTGTCCCTACCGTTCGCCGGTTCGAGCTGTGTGTCGTTCGTCCCCTGCCAGTCCATGCAAAAGCCGCACCTCGATCTCGATCTGCGGGCAGGTCTTCTGTGTACCCTTTGCCGATGCTCGATCTCCGTTGCCGTGAATCTGCGAGTCACATATGGTCATATAGGTACATGTCATACGTACCTGCACTATGCTGCCTCTCCTTGCTATATATTGAAGCTAATCATCTTCTCCTTTGTTGCCCTATGCTAGTTTGTGATTGCCACCGCACTTGTTGATTTTGCCGATCAGCTTGGTCGATCGATTTCGTCGCCTTGTCTTCTCTGTTGTTGTGGCTGATGCTCGGCATGTAGGCTTCACAATTCAGATCGAAGTGGCCATCCTGTCCATGCAAACAAAAGCCACGTGAACACATGCCATACAGAGTGGTACGTACATCCACTACACATCATCAAGCAAGCTAATTAGCTAATCCTTTGATTATTATTTTATTCATCTTGTCATTCTAATGACTCTAAACGATCTTGAATTTTCCCTATATATACCATCTTCGGCCATGTAACAGTTCATCATCAAGCTGCTTAATTCCATGTTTTGCTAGCATGAAGTATCTCGGCTGCAGCAAGCTAGCTGGTGCAGCATAAGGTCAGCGGCCAGATTAGTCCTTTCCCATTATTTTATTGATCAAACACCTTGCTGATGCCATGCACGCATCATCCATTCATCACCCTGCGTCTAATTCTGAATCTATCCTATATATCATGTCCGGTTGTGCATAAATATAATTGTTTTATTTTGGTTTTCTTTTCAAAGTAAATCTTTCGGTAGTCGCCTCTTTATCACTATAAAACTAGTTAGAGTGCTTTTCGCGTTTGTGATCATAGTGACGTGTAGATAGCTTTTACAAACTTTTCAACTTATTTTTCTACTGTTGGTGTACTGTTCTAATTGTAGCATTGTTTGTTATGCATGATTGGTCCTATATGGTTGTGTGTTGTTGATTGGAATCAAGTAGACGGCGAGCTTGACGTGGTGAACTGGAACATGTTGATAATCTAGAAGGATTTCTCTTGGAGCTTTGGACTTAAGAAGGAGCGATATTAAGGCAAATATAGTTTTGGGATATGCTAGCTTTAAACCACTTGTTTAATGTTTATGCACTGAACGTTAAATATGAATTGTTGACAACATGGTAACTTATCTGTTTGTGATCATCCGGGATATACAGTACAACTATGGGGGTCATATGGCTCTAGCTCTAGTTGATCAAAAGTCCCTGTCTAATTGGTGGGGGTTCCCGAAAGGCGCAAAAGGGGGAGTCTTGATTGGTTGTAGTGCGGCCTCTATCTTATATTGTGTATAGGTTGGGCGTCATTGTGCCATTAGAAGGGGGGCTCTACCGTCACGGGGCTCGAAACCTAGTGGCCAACACTAATTAGATAAACTTATGAGAGGCTTTATATGGGTTTTCAGTGTATGGGAGTCGAGAACCCATGCAATGGAAAACCATGACCCGTAGTGAAAGTGTACACCTCTGCGCAGAGTATAAACTGTTATAACAGCCGTGTTCGCGGTCATGAACGGCCTTGGAGACATCTACAGAATAGGACTTTTTGTTTGTTAAATTGTTCATGATTTATCGTTTTATGCTATTCATTATCTAAGTTATAATGATCATGGTATTTGGGTAAGATATTGCCTTGCCATTCTTGTTGAGTTCGACATGGACTCACTCTTGCTATTCCCCCACACCTCAGGTGAAGTTTAGGCTTGTGATCAACCAGTCAGTCGGTCCCTGTGGAGTCCACACCAGAGAATCGGAGTGTTTTTCCGCTTTCTGCTAGCTGAGGTTATGTTCTTTATATTATGTTCGCTATATTTTAAGCATTGTTGATTTGATACTACCCTTTTACTTGTGGCTATATGTGAGATTGACTTCCAGGGCTCACATATGGTGTATACTTGGTTTTGTTCTTAAAACCGGGTATTACATAGGGTTCATGACGTTGCTGAGATTAGGGTTCATGGCGTTTGTTGAGATTAGGGTTCATGGCATTTGTTGAGATTAGGGTTCATGGGTTTGCTGAAATTAGGGTTCATAACGTTGCTGAGATTAGGGTTCATGACTTTTGCTGAGATTAGGGGCCATGGCTTTGCTGAGATTAGGGTTTATGGCTTTTGCTGAGATTAGGGTTCATGGCGTTGCTGAGATTAGGGTTCATGGCTTTTGTCGAGTCACTAAATGATTTTTAAATTTAGGGTTTTCGGACAAGAGTCCTTTAAATGCATGCCCCCTACTAGGCAATGGGTTTTGGGGCAAGTGTCTTTTGAAATTCATGCCCCCTACTAGGCAATGGGTTTTGGGGGCAAGTGTCTTCTGAAAAGCATGTCCCCTACTAGACAATGGGTTTTGGGCAAGTGTCTTTTCAAAAATATTTGAGTGTAACCTTTTTAGTTTCACTTCCATATGGATGTGAAACCATCCCCTGCCCTTTTACTTCTCTCACAAACCCGATGTCCCGAAAGAGAAAATTTTAGCTTGTAAAAAATAAATTTTTTAGCTCAATGACGCTTGACAGGAGAAACCAGAAAAAAATATGGGTCGCAAAAAAAAATCTTGACCCATTGACAGGAAAAGGTCAGACAGGAGAAACATGCCATTTGTGATGTGGGTGTGTGCTGCTATTGTTATTAGTGCATTGCTATTGCTGCATGCAGGCATGCATGTGCGTTGTTATTGCTGCTGGCGCATGTACGCTGCTAACGCTACTGGTGCACGTGCGCCATGTAGTCTCGATGGCAGCCCTTTGGATACGGCTTGGTTACCACAGCTGACGCCTATAAAGCTCGGAGGTCCCAAACCGTGACTTTTATGTACACGTGCCGCTGCTGTTTTTGCCCTAGCCTCTCGTGCCGCCGCCATATCGCGATCTCGCCAAGAACGCAAGACCACCCGCTGCCGCCTTTGACGTCGACTGCTGCCTTGCTTGCCGCCGTTGCAACCTGCTATCGGAGTTTTGCGTCGATGTTGTCGCCGTCTGCCACCGTTTGTGCTTCATCTGGGGCCATCATCAACCACACGATCAAGCTGTCCATGGACATCTTGCCTCTGCCGGTGAGAAATCCAGCGTACAAGCTCCCTCTTATCTCTCTCTTGTCTACGTGATCTTGATCTATACAGCTCATATGGTTTGTGCATCTGTGCATGTTCGCTCTGATCATCATCAGTATTCATCTGTTACTTGAGAGCATGCCTCCGTACAAGCTGCTCCGGCCCCCGGCCAACTCGAACACGCTCGGTAAGTACTCCATGATCTCCTCCTTTATCTCCTGATCAGAGCCGACGGACTACGTCTAGTTGCTCCTGACGTGTGTACTGCCGTGGCTATCGCCGGTGCACCTAAGTCTTGCCGAGTATTCCTTGCACCATGCCTTAGTAGCTGTTGCAATTTCTAGTTGATCCGATTCATCCTATTCTCAGCTTGCATTGATGTCATCATTGCTAGCCCCATGACATCGTGCTGACATCAATATGATTTCTTGCCGTTTTCCTTCACAAGAACAATTCTGAAAATACATGATAGTGTGTATATACGTACATGCATCACCAGCGAGCAAAGTAATAAACCAAGCAGCCCGGCCTTGCCTTCATGATTTGATCTAGTTGGCTTGCTGACACCATCATCACCTCACATGCTACATGCAATTTTGTTCCTGTTTTCCTTTATAAAAATAATTCTAGATAATACTACTCAAAATACATCTCCAATGTTTAATCATTTGATGCCATATACTCCATGGACAAATCAATTTCGCTACATCCTTCATGTTTATCTCGGTGATGATCTCTAGTTAATGTTGCCGTGTGTCTTTTCCTTTCCATCAAAATCAATTTTGTATTTAATTTATTATTTTATTAACAACAAACTTGTAAAATGCGTATCTTCTCCGTTTTAGCTCCGTTTTCAGTGATCTTTACGTCGATGTGATCGTAGCGACGTGTAGATTAGTTTTATAAGATTTTCAACTCTTTTTATCTATGTTGGTGTACTGTTCTAATTATAGTCTTGTTTGCTATGCATGATTGGCCAATTTGATTGTGTGTTGATGCTTGGAGTCAAGTAGACCGGTGAGCTTTACGTTGTCGATCAAGAAGAAGTTTGCGGTCAAGAAGGAGTTATCTTGAAGGTTTGGAAGTGAAGAAGGATCTCTATTTAAGGCAAGCATTGTTTGGGATATGTTAGCTTTTAACCAGTGGTGTAGCCAGGATGAAAATATAGCTGGGGCGACTTTTAAAAAGAGACCACATATATATTACTAAAAATGTGGCATATATGACGTAACATTGTAAAAATACTCCCTTCGTTTTTACATATATGACGTCCACGACAAGCTAGTTAGGTAAAAAATGAACTAATTTGTTTGTTCTAAACATCATATAAAATACAAAACATGATTTGCCGTAGAGGGATGCACCACAACTCCATGCGGGGAAGCTACCATGGATGCGTCACCTATGCCTCCTATGCTTCCTGACTTACGTGTGGGTCCTTGGGCTGCTGCTAGCTTGCTGCTAGTCTAGCCCAGCAAGCAAAGCCATCAGGCTTCCAGGTGACACACAGACCGGCGGACAGGCACCAAAGGGAAGCATCAGAGTCTGCCTCTTAGTTGCGCTCGGCGGGTAGCTGGGGCAGGTGCCCCAGCTCGCCCCAAAGTAGCTCCGCCAGTGCTTTTAACCATGATCATATGAGAATGATGTTTATGCAATGAACGTTAAACATGACTATTAGCAACATGTGGACTTGTGCGTATTAGCGTCTCGGGAAAACAACACAACTATGAGGGCTACATGGCTCGGTTTTAGCTCAAGTACCTAGGACCTTTTCTAGCTTGTTAGCGGTTACCGAAAAGGCGTTAGGGTAAAGCGGACTATGGATCCCCGGCGTAGGCTTGTATCACATGGGACTCCCGCGAGACCGAGGATTACTGCGGGTTGATCACCCGAACTAACGGAAGATACCTAGCAGCCCTAACTTGTTAGGAGAACCTATGAAAGGCTTCATAGTGAACCCTGCCGACCGTCCTAGGGAGAGGGTTAAGGGGTCGACGGACCTCGGGCGAAAGGGTAATTCACGGCTCACAGTGAAAGTGTATACCTTCTTGCAGAGTAAAGCGGTATATCGGCCCGTGCTCACGGTCACGAGCGGCCTTGGAACCTTTGCATTAAAGATAATGACCTATGTTTGTTTAACGGTTCATAATTTATCGTTTATGCTCAACATTATTATGTTATAGTGATCATGGTATTCGGGTAAGATATTGCCTTGCCATTCTTGTTGAGTTCGACATGGACTCACTCTTGCCATTCCCCCACACCTCAGGTGAAGTTTAGGCTTGTGATCAACCAGTCAGTCGTTCCCTGTGGAGTCACCAGAGGATCGGAGTGTTTTTCCGCTGTCTGCTAGCTGAGGTTATGTTCTTTTGTATTATGTTTGTTATAATTTAAGCATTGTTGGTTTGACACTACCCTTTACTTGTGGCTATATGTGAGATTTGACTTCCACGGCTCAAATATGGTGTATACTTGGTTTTGTTCTTAAAACCGGGTATTACAGAAAAATAGGCCCTCGGACGAGGTGAATGAGCCCCAAGACTTTTGTCCTTTCCCACTAGGGAGGGTGTGTCGCAGATGACTCGAGTCGCCTCCTATCATTCCATACTGGACCCATCCACCCTGAAGTGGCACTAAACGATGGGCCCGTTCTGGGCACCCAAGACAGCCCTTGATATTGCACTGGGCAACACTATTCTACTTATTGCTGTATGTCCCCTGTCTCATGCCATTTCCTATAACGTGATGGGACACCTCGCCTTTGTCTGCTGGAGACGAACAAGGCAGCAGGACGAGCACATGGAATTCATCGCCATCAACGACCACACATACCAAAGGTCCAGACCCAGTGTCCATGAACTTGAATATGATCAGGTTGGATGAGTAGAACATCCAGCTCCTCGCTACCGGCACCATTGTTGCTTAATAATTTATTTATCGTGTAATTACAAGCTTGTGCGAGTCTGGTGAGGTTGTTTGGTGTGGGTATCGGAAACCTTTTGATTACTGTAACTGAACACTATTTGTAACTCAACTCCTTTTCTTTTTTAACAAAAAACGTGCTAATGCACGATCTTGAAAAAAAGAGGAGGACCATACTATTCTTTTGTTTTTCTCTTTCTTATTTTCCTCCTATGCCTCTTTTCTTCTTCCCAACTGTAACATGCCCTCCCCTTGAACTATAAAAGGAGTAGGCCTCTCCATGCAAACCACGGGAAAACAGGCCATCGCTTTCATACACACTCACTGTTGATATTAAGGACATCACTAATATAGCTACGGCGCCAATTGTAACATCCCGAATTTTTGGAGAAGTCAAAATTACAAACTTTTAAAAAGAAATCCAGCAATGTGTGAAGCATGTAGTTGCTAGATCAAACTAAGAACAATTTATAAATAAATTGTTGTATACATGTAGTACTGTTTGTAGGTGCTTGTCGGAGTTTCTTAGTTGAGTTAGGATTTTGTGTCACAGTGCACAAATCCATAGCAACCTCCTTGTCAACCCTCCCGTCTCTTCTAAACTCTTCCCAATCAACCTCGGAACCCCTCTCGAATTCCCCGAGTCCTAAAAGGAAAAATCCCTTTTCCTTTCTCCTCCTTCTCCTATGTTTTGCAGAGACCGCAAACCTCTGTTCGACCTTCGTCGACAAGCAATCGAGTCATGTCGTTGTTAACCTCCTTGCCCATTCTTGTAGCCAGTCCTAGCCCGCCATAGCCATGCATGCCCACCAACTAGTAGCCATCCACCACCAACCACGGCCAAGGCCACAACTATCCAATAGAGACTAAGCTAAGCTATACCAGGCTCAACCCCTTTCCTTTGGACTTCTTTGTGAAACCCCCTTTTGACTCTCTTAGGGATCCCTTCCGAATCATGTCGCCAACACTCGAAGGTTCTCGCCGGATCTTTCTGGATTAATCTCAAACTCTTTTCGAGTCTCCTGTGATCCTTCGGTTCAACTTCACAAAAGTTCCTTGCACATCTATCCTTCTCGAGTCATCGTGGCATGTATACTCGATGTCGTTAATCGAGAAATCTCTCCTTTTCAAATCGCCCTCAAATCCTTTTGGACTCTATTGAATTCTTTAAAATCGAATCATAATAATATGGAAATCCAGTTCCTATTATTCTTCGGACCCAGCTCACCTTTCCTTCTCATGTATTTTTGCTAAATGAGAAACCCTTTCCCTTAATTCCTTGGCCCACACCATGCACACACTCGTATATAAGGTTTTGTGATGCACACGTGCATGTATCACGACCATTCATGGTTGTACTTGAGGTATTTGTCTTCCATAAATAAAAAAAAAACTCTGGATCTATATAGAAAATTCATTCTCTTTATCTCCTAGCCTTCCCGCGAGCTAGCTTTTTTTTTTTTTTAAGAATTACACAGCACAACGTAAACGCTCACAACACACACGCACACTCACCCCTATGAACACACGTACGCAAACCCTACCTCTATGAGCACGTCCGAAGGACTAAGCAGCCGGCAGATCTGGAGATTCTCAAAGTCACCATAGGCGTCTCGTCGTCGAAGGGAACATCGCTTACCACTTAATGCATAACGCCAATAAATCCTGGGAAAATCCCAAAAAAAGGTGCGAGCATCAGGATTTAAACTCTGATGGGAAGCGTACCCCTGGACCGTCCTACCATTGGACTATAAGCCAATTTGCCATCCGGCGAGCTAGCTGTGCATGTGTATGTGTATGTGCATGCACCTTGTGCCGAATGCTTAGTTTGGTGCACCGCATAAGCCAAATCCTGCATGCAATTACACTAATCCAGCTTGTCTTCCTTTGAGCCTCGTAAGAAGTCGGCCTAGTCCTCCGTCAGGGCCCAACCTGAGCAAACACATACACTGATACACACGTACATACATGGCACGTACATAGCCCAAGAGCAGCCCTAGCCTGGCAGCCCAGCAAGCCCAAGCTGGCCAAGTAGCAGCATCATCGTAAACCTCCTCCTACGTACTTCGGGACAGCGCTCGACCCCGAGCCGCACGGACAGCGCCGCGCGACCTGATGCCTTCCGCGAAGACCGAGCAACCCGCGACGACGAAGCCACCGCGTCCACCGCGTCCTGCGCGGACCAGGAATGCGTCCGCGTGTCCTCCGCACCCAGCTCCTGTCCAGGCTCCCGGACTGCCTCGATCCCGATCCCGCGCCCCGCATCGGCACTCACCATGCCGTAGCGGCCGCGACCCCGTCGTCCCCGGTCCAGTCAAGGTCGAGCCCGCCATTAGTGCCCGATCGAGCTTCCATCTCTACTCCTTCTCCTCGCCATGGCGCGGTCAGCACTCACCGATCCCATCTGCCATTGACTCGGCATGTCGAGCCCCCTAGGCCGTCGACCTTCCTTCCCCTCTTTTTGATGCCCTGAGTTTGGCGCATCTGCCAGACCGTTCCTCGCCTTCTCTCTCGTCTCGTCCTGCAGCGCCCACGACCGAGCCCGGGCGCGGCAACGATGGGTACCGCGCGTCTCCGCCGGACCGTCACCAAGCCACAGCTGCAGAACCGCGCCACCTCGCCCTCGCCGAGATGACCACGAGTTCCCGCATGAGCCTCACGTCTGCGCCGTGACGTCGCCCGCAAGCCGCGCTACAATGCCGACCGCCTCTCTATCCTGTCAACGGCGACAAGCGCACCTCCACAACGCGACCATGTCCTCCGACCTGCGACTGATAGACTTTAAGGATCTTACTAGCAGTAAATCGGTATGGGAAACAAACTAGAACAACAAAGACAGTAGGGTTCCTAATCATATCTACTAGAACAGTATAGGTACATAAGGTTAGGGTTAAGATAACGACCATCAGTGGTGACGGCGGGGTTGGATCCAGTGGTGTCCATGGCGAGGGTGGCGGAGTCCTGACGTAGATCCCGACGCCCTTCAGGTCTCTCCACTTGCACTAGCCGACGATGGTGGGGAAAGAGTACGTCGTGGCGTCGGTGGTGCTTCCCGCCGCTCGCTGCGCAATTCCGATCGGTGGAGGTCTGTGGAATGTAGGTGGGTAACTGTGGCGGCTGTCAATCTCGTGAACAGTGCTGCCGGCCCCACCTCTATATTTATAGCGCAGTAACGGGGCCCACTAACCATTAGGGTTAGGCGGCCCCGATCAGGGCGCGATTAAGGGCTAATGAGCCGGCCGTTGGGCTGGGCCCCTTGAGATCAATCTAACATTCTCTCCCTTGATCTTATCTATCGCCTCGTGCTTTGTTAACCCACCCCTTCACAAATTAGTGCATTGAGTATGCCTCGTCGTCATAGTTATTACCGTTAGACTCAACAACTACAAGCACTTTTCTGTTTAGAGATGAATTCTCGCCTTAGGCCCCTTGCTATCCAGGTATCACAGGCTTTCCCTTAAACCCATGCCGGCTACATGTCCTCTGAACACGTTCGGCGGTAAGCCTTTCGTAAGCGGATCCGCTAGCATCTTTTCTGTGCTTATATGTTCAAGACTAATGGCGTGATCTCGGATTTTATCCTTCACAACATAATACTTTGTGTCAATGTGCTTGGCGGCATTGCTTGACTTATTGTTGTGAGCATACAATACTGCTGGCTCATTGTCACAATACAACTTCAGTGGTTTGTCGATGCTATCAACCACCTTCAAACCGGGTATGAATTTCTTAAGCCAATTCACGATGCTTCATAACAAGCAATAAACTCAGCATACATCGTCGATGATGCAGTGTTACTTGTTTGTTTCTGGCTTTTCCATGATATAGCTCCTTGAGCAAGGGTAAATATATACCCCGACATGGACTTTCTTTCATCTCCTGCGTAGTCAGAATCTGAATATCCTACTATCTGTAGGTCATCAGTTCATCTATAGCTTAACATCAGACTTTTCGTTCCTTGCAAATATCTCAATACTTTCTTTACTAGGCTCCAATGTTCCATACCTGGATCACTTTAATATCTGCCAAGCAACCCGGTTACAAAAGCTAGATCTAGGTGTGTGCACACTTGCACATACTGTAGACTTCCTATAGCTGAAGCGTATGGAACTGCTTTCATGCGATCGCGCTCAAACTCATTCTTGGGACATTGATGCCCCCCATATTTGTCACCCTTGACAATAGGAGCAGGTGAAGAGCTGCACTTATGCATATTTAATTTCTCTAGAACTTTCTCTATATATGCCTCTTGGGACAATCCCAATACCCCTTTGCTTCTATCTCGGTGAATCTTTATGCCCAAAACAAATGAGGCTTCACCAATATCCTTCATATCAAAATTTGAGGACAAAAACCTTTTGGTTACCTGCAGCAGACCAACATCACTACTTGCCAGTAGATGTCATCCACATACAGTATCAGGAAAATGTATTTCCCATTCTTAAACTTGGCATACACGCAATTGTCCTCAACATTCTCTTTAAACCCAAACTTTTTGATCGTCTGATCAAACTTCACATTCCATTGTCTAGATGCTTGCTTTAGCCCATAGATAGACTTCTTTAGACGACATCCCATTCTTTCTTTACCTTTCTCAACAAAACCTTTCGATTGTGCCATATATACTTTTTCTTCTAAGTCTCCATTTAGGAATGTTGTCTTTACATCCATTTGATGCAATTCTAGATCAAAATGTACTACTATGGCCATTGTGATTCTAAAATAATCCTTGCTCGAGACGGGAGAAAATGTCTCATTATAATCTATCCCTTCTCTTTGGCTAAAACCCTTCGCTACAAGTCGCGCCTTGTACCTTTCTACATCCCTTTGGAGTCACGTTTCACCTTGTAGACCCATTTGCGACCCTCTTGTTTTGGCTCGATTAGGAATTTCTTCTAGCTCCCAAACTTTGTTGGTACTCATGAATCTCAATTTATCTTCCATGGCTTCTTGCCACTTGGATGCTTCAGCGCTTCTCATGGCTTCTTCAAATGAAGTGGGATCACCCTCCATCTGAACTTCTTTGCATTCATAGACTATGCATCTGAAATCGGAGATTTTCTAGCTCTTCGCGGTCTGCCAGAAGGCTCTGCAACTGGCACTTCCTCTACTTGCGGTTGTTCATTTTGAGGCTGCTGTTGCTCGACAACCGGTTCTTCGGGCTCCCGAGGGACAGGTTCCGGGTCACTAGTCGTTGTAGCCATTGGCAAACAAATAGCAGGTGCTGGCACCATAGTGGATGCAGCAGCAACAGGTAGCGTAAAGTAGGGCTCTTGCTCCATCGGAATGGGCATGAACACCCGCTTTTCCTCAAGGTTAATTTCTCGCGCTACCGTGCTCCCCCTGATCATATCTTCCTCTAGGAATCTAACGTGTCTCGTTTCCACAAACTTTTGTGTCTACTAGAGCAGTAGAAACGATAACCTTTTGATTTTTCTGGGTAGCCAATAAAATGGCAACGGACTGTCTTGGGATCTAGCTTTTCTATGTTTGGGTCAAATACTTTGGCTTCAGCGGGACTCCCCCACACACGCAAATGGTTGAGTGAGGGTTTTCTCCCAGTCCACAACTCATACGGTGTTTTTAGCACCGACTTACTTGGAACTCTATTGAGGATATGAATGGAGGTTTTTAAGGCCTCCATCCACAAACACAATGGTAGTGTGGAATAGCTCATCATGTTGTGCACCATATCCATCAGGGTACGATTGCGCCTTTTAGCTACTCCATTTTGCTGAGGCTCGCCCGACATTGAATACTGGGCTACTATGCCATTTACCTGTACGAACTTTGCGAAAGGTCCAGGAACTTGTCCATAAGGGGTATGACGACCGTAGTACTCTCCACGACGATCGGATCTTACTACCTTTATCTTTCTATCGAGTTGATTTTCTACTTCGGCTTTAAAAATCTTAACTTATCTAATGCTTCTAAGCGTTCTTTGATTGGATAAATATATCCATAATGAGAGTAGTCATCTGTGAATGTGATGAATAAATCAAAACCATCCATAGATTTCACTGCAGAAGGTCCACAGATGTCCGTGTGGATTAATTCCAATACTCCTGCGCTTCACTCAGCTCCTTTCTTTATATTCTTTATTAACTTGCCTTTAATGCAATCAACGCATTGCTCTAACTCTGAAAATTCTAGCAGTGGAAGGATTGATTCTTTAACTAAGCGTTCTACACTACTATAGGATTGATTTTGCGTGGTGTTTAGATTTTATTTTCCGTGGCGGCCATTTGAGAAACAGCCACGGAAAATACCCTAATTAACCATGACGGTTATTTTTGATTAACCATAACCGCCATGGAAAATCGATTAACCGTGGCGGTTTTATTATAAAAACAGCCATGGTTAATGTGGCCCAATAAACAAGTCCAAAAGCCGGGGAAAAAGCCCAAAACTCGGTCTCGTATATATTGAGAGAGAGGGGGGAGTGAGTCACTAGGGTTTCCTTCCCATACTCACCCGCTCACTCCTGTCCCTCCCCCAACTCCTCCAGACTCAGCCCGACACCACCTCCCTCCGGATCCTCCCGTCCCGGTCGCGCTATGGCGGGCGGCGGCGCTCCTCCCTCTCTCTCCCCCCCCGTCCCGGTGGCGCTCGCGCAGTGCGGCGTGGCGGCGGCGGCGTCCGGGCGCTGGTTGGCGGCGGCTCGGAGCGCAGCGCAGCGGCGTCGTCGCCGGCGAATCCGGTGGCGGCGCTGGACTGGTGGCGGAAGGCGGTGGGCGTTGTCGGCAGATCCAGCGGGCGGCGGGCGGCGGCGAGCGCTCCGGCGGTCCCTCCCGACGAAGCGCTCCGCGGTCCTCGGCGGCGGCGGCGGCGCAGCACGATGGTGGCCTCCAGCTCCATGGCGGCGCCGAGATCCACGGCAGCGCGGGGTCGGGTGGCCGGATCCATGATCGCGGCCTCCGGCTCCATGGCGGCGGCGGCCACCTCGAGCACCTCCAGATCCGCCGCCCCTCGCTCCGGATCCGCCGGTGGGGAGATCTAAGCGGCGAGATCCGGCGCGGGGGACGGCCTCCCGCCGAGTTCCGGCCTCGGCGGCGGCGCCCGGCGACGCCCCAAACCCTAGAAGGGCGGCGGGCCCGATCTGGGCCCGATCTGGGGTTTTTTTTTTTTTTATTATTATTTACCATGGCGGGCATTTTGTCGCCCGCCACGAAAAATGTGGCATTTTCCGTGACCCTACGTTGGTGGCGGTTTTAATGCCCGCCACCTAAAATCTTTTTGCCCGCCACCTAAAAATCAGTTCGGTAGTAGTGCTATTCTCCCCATTGAAATATGGCCTAAACGACAGTGCCATAATTTCAATGAGGAATCAATTCTCTTTCTTGTCTTGCTTGCATGTACAGACAATGCATTCTCATGCTCATTACTTACAACATTCACATTCTCAGACATCGATAATAAATAAAGTTTGTCTTGTCGGATGACAAGACCCACACATTTATTATGAAACTATAGCTTACAATCATTCTTGGAAAAATGGCAACCAATGCCATAGTCTGATAAACATGAAACTGAAATCAAATTTCTTGCTAGAGAGGGAACATAAAGGACATCATGCAACTGAAGTGTGAAACCACTGGCTAGAACTAGCGATAGGTCTCCTATGGCTTCAACTTCTGCTTCAACACCAGTGGCCACCTTAATCTGTCTTTCTCCTCTTGGCAGGGTTCTCCTTCCATGGAATCCCTGCATAGAGTTAGCAACATGAACAGTTGCACCTGAGTCAATCCACCATGTGGAACTAGCATAACTTACGTATAAGGATTCATCAACAAATGTAATAATGTCCTCACTTTTTGCAGGCAGTGCCTCATGAACTTAGGGCAATCATACTTCCAATGCCCACGCTGTTCACACCACCTGCACTGATCTTTGTCCAGTTGCTTTGGCTGATTGTCTTGCTTTGGAGGTGTTGTGCTCTGTGAAGAGTTCCCTCCCTTGTTCTGAGAAGGGGAGGCATCTGAGCCTTTCTTGTTGTAGTAGGGTCTCTTGTTCTTTCCCTTCACAAAGTTGAGAGTTTCATCACCCTTTAATTTCTTGAGCCTTTCTTCCTCTTGCACACACATGGCAATGACCTTTTCTAAATCCGACTCATCTAGCCTTGTGTTGTAATTAACAACAAAAGTTTCATACTCTTTGGGAAGTGAGTTTAACGCCAAATGAATGAGAAAACCATCTGCCAGAGGCATCTTTAGCTTTTCTAACTTGGATGCCATAATACCCATGCTCAAAATGTGATCTCTCACACTTCGACTAGTAAATTTCATAGATGTGAGTTTCTAGATCAAAGTGGAAGCATGAGCCTTGGTTGACCCAGTAAACTGGTTCTTCACTTTCTCTAGATACTCTGTGGCAGTATCACATTCTGGGATGGCACCCCATAAGCTTTCTGTGATCGTCTTTCTGATTACAATTTTGCACTTGCGGTTAGACTTCTCCCACTTGTACTTTTCTAGATCATACTTTGCTCTTATGGGAGCAAAGTCTCGTTGCCGATTTGCAAAAGCTTCATCGGTCTCATTCTGGGCCTGCACGGGGTCCACTGGCTCAGTGGGTCTTGGCTCAGTAAGAGCGAAGTCTATCTCTGCAAGTGCGAAAGTTGACTCAAGCTCGTCACGCCATGTGATATAATTCTGGCCTGTTAACTTTGGGATTGCACCGATGAGGTGCAAAACATTTGTCGTTTGGTCTGAAATAAACATGACAGATTTGTGAGAACACCATTCTTGAAAAACTAGGATAAATAATCGCACATCTTAATTTAACGTTGGTCAAAATTAAGATATACAATTAACTTGCTTTTTATATATTCTAATCACCGTTGGGCAGAATACCATAAATTCTTGTACATAAAATTTCTGTGATATTGTAATATTGCTATCAATTAACGTTGGTCAAAAGATAACAACATCACAAAAATGACATGTGCATAAAAATTCTTACTTTCTCAAATTAAATATCCTATTGGTTCAATTTAACAAGAGAATCACATAAATTACTTGCGCAGCGGAAAACATGAAAACTTGCTATTTTCAGAAGTATAACTTGCTAAAACTTGCTCTCTAATTATTAACACGTTGGTGCAAAATGACTAGAAATTGAAACTGAGTAACTTTTCTATTTAAACTTGGCTTGACATGATATCTATTCAAATACTTCTGTAATCAATAAAAGAAAATCGCACATAGTTCTTACTGGGCCGTGGGGAACCAATCAGCCCGCAGCCAAAAGTGACCCACGGCCGATCCCACCGCACGCCCTGCCTGGGCCAAATTTTGCCGCGAGCCTAGCTAGCGCACGCGAGCAATCTTAGCCATCCAGTCTAATCTGACGGCTCGTAGCGAAAATCGGAAGTATAAATCCTGTTCATTTTTCTCAGAACCCTAACCCCAGCATTTCTTCTCTGTTCGTTCTCCTTTCTAACCTCGAGCCGCCAGGAGTAGCAATCTGGACTCACCGGCGGCCACCATGGCCACCGGCGCCGCGCGAGGGAGACGGTCGGCCGTGCCATCTGCTCCTCCCGATCTCACTCTTTCTCTTCTCTCTTTACCACGAAAGCAGCGACAGGCATCCCTTTCCAAACATCTAATTTTTTAGCACTTTTTCATATAAAGGGATCCAGCCGGCTATATGAAGCCTGCTTGGACTGACCGGAACCTCTAAGTATTTAATTGGGAAGAAACCTACTTGGCAGTTAAAAATATCAGCATATGTGTTTGCCAATTGTCCTCATCATTGATGGCAATTACTTCACTTTTGTTGTAATTAATCTTTAACCCTACCATCAATTCATAAATGTAAAGTAGAAGTTTCAAATTTCTTGCCCCTTGCACATCATGTTTAAGACATATGATGGTATCATTTGCATATTGTTAAATAGCAACCCCTGTATCAACAATGTAATCAATCAGCGCATAAAAGATAAATGAAATTGAAAAGTATGGGAGACAAGGGATGACCTTGCCTCACACCTTTAACATTTTTTATATAAGGCACTGACAGTACCACCTGAAACAACTTGTTCTATCTGTCAGCACCAAACTGGGCAAAAGCCTCTAGCAGCAAGACAGTCAAATAGAAATTTCCATTTGACCTTGTCATATGCTTTTTCGAAGTCCAGTTTCAAAACAATCCATGGTTTTTTACTTACCTTAGTTTCATGAAGAATCCCATGCAAAATCATGACTCCACTCATGATGTTTCTGCCTTTCATAAAGGTAGACTGGTTTTGGTGAATTACCTTGTCTGTAGCCTTTTCCACTCTTAAAGTGAGGGTTTTGGTTATCAATTTATATATACAATTTAACAGACAAATAGGTCTGTACTGTTGAATGGTAGTAGCACCAGAAGTCTTAGGTAAAGTGTTATAATACCATAGTTAATCTTGCTAATATTCGCTTTTTCACTGTGAAAGTTGAATATATCGGACTTAACAATATCCCAATATGTTTGATAAAATTCAATGGGGATCTTATCAGGTCCTGCAGCTTTGTTTTTATCATTTGAAAGAGAACATTTTTAATCTCCAGCTCAGTAAAAGGTTGACACAAGGCCAAATTTTCTTCCCCAGTTGTCAGGGGGCATCATCCCATATATTTTGGTCTAACTGTAACCTGCTCAATTTTAGGACCAAATAAGTATGAATAATATTGAGTAGCATGTTCTAACAGATTTTTGTCTCCTTCAATATTGATGTCATTATTATCAAAAGATACAATTGTACTTTTCCTTTTCTCTCCATTAGCTATTTTTGTGAAAATAGCTTGTGTTGTTATCACCTTTAAGGAGCCATTGGTCATGAGATCTACTTCTCCAGTAGGTTTCTTCTTGTTCTAGGAGATTATAATTTTCTTCAAGCAACTTATGCTTATTAATATACTAGATACCATTCAAGCCATTAATCTCTTCTATTTGTTCAAGTTCAAGCAGTTCTTTTCTGATCAGCTCTCCTTTTTTCCTTAATTCACCCTACAAATTGAAGCCCCATCCTTTAAAGTATTGTTTGAATAATTTCAACTTTTGTTGAATTTTATCCAAAGAAGAGATAGCTCTACAAGGCGCCTTCCTCTATATGTAAAATATTTTTTTTTGGTATAAATAACATGTTCTGTTATCCAAAGAAGAGATAGCTTATGTTTCCTATTACTGGCAATATTCAATGCAAACCTGATGTAAATAGAAAGACCAAAGCTTGGACCTTAGATGTACGTGCTTGTCGTTGTTACATGGAAAAACTTGGCAAGGCTAAACTATAAGAAATTGTAAATCATGCATTACTGAGCTCCAGATCACTTGAGCATTGAAGACATCAGACAGGAAAAAGTATATGTATAGCATCATCTTACGTTTTGTTAATGTAGAGTGTACTGTATACAGTTTTTCATTGTTGTATGATAATTATTCTGTATTACTGAACCCCTGATATATCTTGGTGTGAGCCCAGGGTATTGGTATTTGTCATTATAGATGTTGGGAAAGTTGCATGAAAGTCAATTATGTCAAGTAATAAAGGTGAATTGCCAGGTTCAGCCATTCAGTTTTAATTTATTAATGTAAGCTATTACGATTCATGAGATGCAACAGTTCACTTTCTGCTTACATTTTTGCATGGAGCACACATGTCTTTAACTTGTAAATTGTGATAATCAATATGTACATGCTTCTGAGGAATCAGAAGTTCAGAATGCTCAGGATCATAGCCACTTGTGGTAACACAGTCATGGTGCAGTCCTCCCCTCCTTGGCATCCTTGTACATCTGATCAATGCGATCCTGCAACAAATTTGCTTTTTGATGAATAAAATTACAAACATTGCAGCTTTCCTTAAACAAATCACCACAGCATTGTAAAAGTTTTTGTGTGAATTTAGATGATTCCCTCAAACCTTGTAATATTTGAGCAGCTGGGGTCTCTTGAGCTTAAAGGTTGGGGTGATGAGGTCCTTCTCGATGCTGAAAGGCACTGGCTCAAGGTAAACTGCTTTCAGCATCTCAAAGCCTCTCAACTGTATTTACGAAACAAGAATGAAATTTATTGTTATTCTGAATTCTTAATTATAGTGTAGGAACCATGAAAATAAAATTGCTGCATCAATCGCTTGCTAGCTCTGCCTTGTGGATAGAGCACCGACTTACCCCAAGTTTCTTGCCAGTTTGGTTCAGCTGATCCTGAATGTAACTCCTTGCTTTGGGATCAATGCAGAGCTCTGCAAAATCACCGGCCTTGTTGTTGGCTGCTGCCCATTCCTCGAGAGCTGGCCTCTCAGGGACAACCACGGCAACAAGGAATGACTCAAAGCTGTTCCCATAGACCCAGACCTGGTTCAGAGGAGCCATCCTCTAGGTAAAGTTGAATCTGAACATGAAAGTAATTTGGTTTAGGATTTTGTTGGTAAGGAGTCAGTGTACCGATGCTACAAGGGGGCACTGCATGTATGCTCTTTCCAGGACCTCAACTGCTACATATTCTCCTGGGACAGCTTGAAGATGTTCTTCTTTCTATCAATGATCTTCATTGTGCCATTGGGTTGCCACTCCCCAATATCACCTGCAAACATAAGGTCATGGCAAGTTTAACAGATTAACCATCTTTACTAATTAACTGATCGTTCAGTTAGCTGTGGAAGAAGTGACAAATATTTTTTTCACCTGTATGGAACCAGCCATCTGAGAACACTTCTTCAGTGAGGCCAGGGCGCTTGTAGTACCCAGAGAACATGGTGTGGCCCCTCAAACAGATCTCACCCCGGGGCATATCTGACAGTGCATCGTAGCCCATTTCAGGGACCGATTCCAATCGTGCCTCGATCGTTGTGACAGGAGGGCCAACTGTTCCAATCATTGAGAAAACATTGGCGATTGATGTGAAGCATCCTGCACAGCTCTCAGTGAGCCCTGCATATCAATATGATAAGTCAGACCACATGGTTCGCAGGATGTACTAGACTGTAAGTAGACTACTAGAGTTCTGTTAAGTAGTGTTAGAAATCCAATACTATAGTTTCAGCAGATGAACTATTGGTTGTGCATTTTTATCATAAAAACTGAAGTGGTTCATGGTAAAATGTGTCTGAAGCTCTTACCATATCCTTGTACTACTATGCTGCAGCTAGTTACCCGCAGGAACTCTTCGATTTGCCCTGGCAAAGGTGCTGCTCCTGCTATCATGAGACGGATACGCCCTCCAAGCCCTTCCTTTATCTGTACCACATCATCGACATAAATGTTCAGATCTTTGTAAAAAAAATAAACAAAATGTATATAAATATCTCCATAACAGTACAAACTTTGCTGAAAACTATCTTGTCGAAAAATGGTGATGCTTCATGCTGCTTCAGCCCTTTCCTCATATTGGCAAGTTTGCTGTTGGCAAATGGACAATTTTTAAATTACATTTGAAATGTAAGCATGCATGGATTTAAGCCTCTTTGCTTATTCAATCTCATAGTAGTACTTACTAGTTGTAGGCATACTGAAAAGGTGTTTGGCTATCATCCCTCCAGACTGAATTTTCATGTTAATACCTTCAAGTAATGAGATCCAGACATTATCAGTTATCACTAAGCATGGAATCAGGATGGAATTGTGAATAATAAATTTACTTCTGGGTTGCATTAAACCTGTATATATACGATCATAAACACGAGGAACACCACAAAATATTGTCGGTTTCATCACTTGCACATCCTCCATCAGATACCTAATGTCCTAAAAAAAAAAAAGGTTATACACCTCAGTATAAGTGAACATCCACCATAGTAGTTAGAAGAAAATCAAAGAATTCTTTGAATTGCAACGTAATTAGTTCGTACCCCTTGCCAGAATCCAATGGAGGCTCCTTTAGAAATACAGTAGTTCTCAATTACTTGATCAAATATATGTGCTAATGGAAGGTAGGAAAAATAGGAATCCTCTTCTGTGATCTGCATGAGTATTAATATCAGCAGTGTAACATTAATTTAACTAAAGAAATCAAGTGAGGAAGAAGCCATGATGAATTTTACAATAGATATATCTTGATCACAGATATCTTTGGTGATGTAAAAATGTGTGAAACTACAGAAGAAATTAGTACCACAGTGGAATCGTGCTTGATATTTATGCGGATAAAAGATTGTTAGAGCTTACCACTTTATCTGTCTCTTTGAGCATGTGTTCTGTTGTCATAACACCGGCAATGATGGCCCTGTGTGTGATTATCACGCCTTTGGGATCTCCAGTTGTTCCGCTGGTATACATTATCGTACAAATATCTTCCTTACATTTATTAGGAAGATTGTAGTCTTGTTTTCCCTATTCCAACAGAACATTCTGACATTGTCATGGTATTCTTAATGAACCAGAGTCCTTTAGGCACCCATAAAGACTTGTAACAAGAAATCAGACTAACCATTGAAGAGAATTCTTCCCAAGAAAAGCAAGAGACACCCAATTTCTCAGCTTCCATTTTCATCTCACTTGGAAAATCTCCAAAACTAACGATGGCTGAGGATGCACCGAGTCATAAATGATCATGTAAGGCAGATAGTCATATTAATAAATCTGAATATGGTGTTCCACAAGCTAACCTCTAAGGTGTTCTGTGCACTTAGGGACTACAGCTAGTATCTGAAAAATGAAATTCAATAACTAGTCAGATGTACACAGAAGTTGATGTGTAGCATTGATCTCCAGAACTAATTTCAAATCAATAGCATTTTCTGGAGACATATTAATCAGTATAATGCAGAAACCAGAGGGTAATAGTGTTGTGCGAAAGGGACATATATTTTTGCTTACTGATTTGATCTTGCTCTCCTGGACAAAAGCAATGGATATCTCAGCATGGTCCATGATGAATTCAACAGCATTTGCTCCTGCATCGTGTTACACCTTAATCGTCTATCATACAATACAATTTTACAAGTACGTACAAAATAAGTACACTGTTGTGAGTTGTGAGTTGTTCATTCACTGTAATATTTTTTTTCTGCTATAAGATAAGATTGTTCATAAACACATGTTAACCATGCGAATAAATCTGAGTATTCGTGCATTCAGACATTCAGACATGTATGTGTTCCGGTGAGTGTGATGTCTTGGGTAACCAACCTACCGAGGGTGTCATACAGTGGCACATAACACATTCCTTGACTGTTGCATGCCTGAAGCAAAAAAAAGTATAGATCAGATTACACTAAAGATGAATTCTGATAAAAAAATGAAATAAAATGAGGTCACCTGCATGGCCATAACCCATTCTGGACAGTTGGATCCATATATGCCACAGTGAGCTCCCTGCATATATATATATCGACTTGACAAATCAGTTCTCTCTGGCAAACATTTTTATCAGGATGAAGATGAAACCTCCACAAACACAGGGACATCAAGCATTCTTCACTCACCGGCTCTACGCCCAAGCTTCTGATTGCTGATCCAATCCTCATGACCTTCTGGTACACTTCCTCATACGTTTGCCACACATACTCACCGGCCTACATATAAGAAAAACAATTGAGTTCAATATCTGGAAAAACAAAAGGTAAAATTCCTGTCAAGATAAATCTAGAGTAGTCCTAGTCGAAGTGGCAGTGGTAGTAGCCCTGTTATAAACTCTATTTCTGTGTTTTTTTTTTTTTCCTATCGTCTAATAAAATTCGGCAAAAGCTTTTACCGCCTTTCGAAAAAAAAAAAAATAAATCTGTAAAGATATTACCTTGCCATTTGTAACTTGACGCCGGCCGAGCATCCTGTTGGCGGAGTACTTCTTGACAGCTCCACTACGAAAGCACAAGACCAAAAACAAACTGAGATTTCGAGCTGAAAAGTCTAGGACCTAGCTTGTAATAATACTAAAATGTAGCAGCCAAGGATTGGCATGAAGCAGCAGAATATACTCCGTAGTAGCGGAGAAAGCCAACGAACCTGAAGAAGTCCCATGGGGAGTGGATGTCCTGTGGGAGCTCCATGAGGCCGTCCTTGGCGTAGATGCTCCGGTAGACGGGCCCGGCTGACGGCCTGCCGGCGGCGGCCGGCGTCGGCTCCCCGACCTTCACGGTGAACGTCTCCGGCATGGACATCCTCTCCTCTCGTCTGCACGTACCGAGAGATCTGCAGTGTGGATGGATCGGATCTTTGAGCTTGCAGGAGGTGGAGGGAGATGGGTGGGAGGCCGGGCAGTTATGGTGGTGAGAAGGTTGGTGGGCAATTCAAAGCTTGTGTTACTGCTATGCCGGTGCAGAGTTCAGTGAAGACCTCATCAGTGGCCTCATCAGTGTGACATCCAGTGTGACGTGTAAGTTCAGTGAAGACCTCAGCAGGTATTTGTTCGATAGCATCACCAATTAGCAAGCGTATTAGCCCAACACAGAATTAAGTTTTAGCCGGCCGCACTAACGTTGTTTTGTCTCCCAATTCAATTCCCAAACATGGCCCTATTATTGGCCTCAACGCCGCATATCTCGAGCATCACGGATCGAGGGACTGACGGCAATGGCAAGGCACCCAGATGAGGCTGAATCAGCTTGGCAAAAACAATTGACAGTAATGTTGATAATGATCCTATAAATCCTGCAGAAAATAATTGTACAGTTGAGGAAGCTCTTCCTGAAAACACAAATACTCAAATGGACAATAATTGTGATGATTTGAATACTTGCTAGTGAGCATGTATCAATGAAGATTTCATTTGAAAGGACACTAAAAGAGTGATGTTATCCAAGAAAAGATTAACTTGTGTACGTCAAGGCATATCTTATTACAGCGTAATACATTGTATTGTTCATCTTATTGCTCTCCAGAAGTCCAGAGTCCAGAAGAAGCAGGGACAGGGAGGGCGTTGGTGGTTAGAGGGACGCGAAATGGCGGCAATTCAAGGCTCGCCGCTGGAAACAGCTTTGGGCAGCATTCATGCCCGCGATTTAATAACCGTTGGAAACTTCAATTCCTCTGACGTCATAATATCGGCGGGTAGCGGAGCTAGGACACTTTGTTGGGGTCTATTGACCGTGTTAATTTTTGCCAAATTCAATAGAAAAATACTAATTTGTACCGTTGATAAAACTAATGACCCCAGTTGATAATGCTGAAGACCCGTTTTGGCTGGCTTCGCCACTTTGAGGTTTTACATATTTTTTATATATAATAAAAAAATAATAAAGGGTGACCTTGGGCCGTTTGAGCTTCAGGGCAGATGGCCAAGGATGGGCCGGCTATATGGTGTGCAGTCTGTAGCCTCGCAGAGAAGGTCAGGCCTGCTTTTGATTCGCTCCTACATACGACGACCGCTGGCCTGCTGCTGCCCTGCCATTCATTATCTGGGCCAACGCAGGCCCATTATCTATTCTCCATGGTTGGCTCTCCAATCAAGACAACTTATTTACTCGAACATTTTCTTAGCATTTTGGCAAATTAAATGTGTTCATAGTTTCCTTGACAGCCAGGCTTCAAATAAATTATTCTTGAGTGCCAAATCGTCAAAGAAATTGATTTCCCTAATCCTCTACTTTTGATGGTTGATAGCTAAGGATTATTTTCTTGGCAGTTTTGCTAATTTTTCTCGACAATTTTTGTTACTCAAAGTGGTGTGTGCTAACTATGATGTGGCACCGTATTTATGAAGAGAGAAAAGAAATGAGTTTCATGGGGATGAAACTCTCTTGACACCTAATACCAACTCTCTATGAGTCATAAAATTTAATGCATATGAAACTCTAGAATGAAACTCTCCAATGAGAGTGAGGGTTTCATCCGTGTTTCATTTTCCCTCTACGTGATGACATGGCAGTCTTGGAAACAACTATTTTATGAAACTCTCCACTAAGACTGGCCTTAGTTGGCTAAAATTTGGTTAACTATCTATTAGTTGGGGAGTAATTGGATACACATCGAATTAATGAATGCATGTGCTCACTATCTCGCTTTGTCACCCGATTCCTTCCATCTCACCAATGCACCGCAAACCAGACCCACCGGAGCCGAAGGCTCTCGACACACTAGGGATCCCCTTGTGCACCCATTTGCCGTCACCGGGGTGCATGGTACCAATAATCGGCATTGGCGACCCACCACCCTTCATTGCTATGCGGGTGGACATGGGCACATCGGGCCGGTGGAAGGGCAAGGCGGCAGAGGAGGTAGCGATGGAGAGGGTGGGGCAGGCAGAGGGGGGTGCACCAGGCGGAGGTGGGCGGGTGTGCGAGGCTCACACGGAGAGATGTGACCATGAAAGGAGCAAGGATGGGTGTTTGGGTGCACCTATTAGCTGCTATTTTCTGATTTAGTCCAACTAGCAAGATAGTTGTTATCTAAAGATCTAGTTAGTAATATTAGCTATTATATTATCGATATAAAAGACAATTATTAGCACTTACCTACGGTCTACGAGGATCCAAACACCAGACCTGTTTGCCCTGTTCATGCTTCGTAACCTAGCTAAATGACCATTAATTAGTGACTCATTAAGAAGCAAAGAGTCTGGTCAGACGAGCGCGAAACATCAACTAGCTAGCCACCTCGTCATAGATAGATTTTGGTCACGTGCCTATATCTACCTCCTTGGACAGTGGAGGCATGAATGGAAGAACAAGGCTAACGCGTCGTGTTCCTGTTCCGCCTCAAGGGCCCCGACGCCGAGGTGGCCAAGGTCGCGCGCTGCCACCCGAAGTGCGAGTTCCTGCTCCGCCTCAAGGGCCCCGACGGCGGCACCACGGGCACAGTCGGCGGCGGCGACCTGATGGACAAGTACGGCGCGCACGCGCACGAGGTGGCCCCGCTCCTGCGCGCCGCGCAGCGCGGGCGTGCACGTCGCCGGCGTCTCGTTCCACGTCGGGAGCCCCGTGTCGCCGCCGTCACGCTCGGCATGCCGCCCTTGCGCATGCTCGACATCGGCGGCGGGTTCAAGGCCGGCGCCACCTTCGGCGAGGCCGCGGCCGTGGCTGTCATCAACGCCGCGCTGGCGGACGTCTTCGGTGACCTGCCGTGCGTCGAGGTGATCGCTGAGCCCGGGCGGTTCTTCGCCGAGACGGCGTTCACGCTCGCCGCCCGCGTCATCGGGAAGCGCGCCCGCGGCGAGGCGCGCGAGTACTGGATCGACGACGGGCTCTACGGCTCGCTCATCTTCGACGACATGGGCGCCTACTCCACGGGTGCCGGCTCCAAGTTCAACGGCTTCGACATTTCTGAGGTGAAGATCTACGTGGCCTACTCCAGCTGAGCAGCAATGGCGTCAGGATGATACATATTTCGTATTTGCACGTTAGATTAGATTTTTTTTTTTTTTGAGAAGCACGTTAGATTAGATTAACAAGTAAGTTGGTCCGTGTGTGCAAATAGCGTGGATACTTCTTTAAAAAAAAACTAATAGCGTGGATAGCTATAGTTTCATTATTGTAGTATTAATAAAATGGTATTGTCTTATTTTTAAGCGTGCAGCCGTTTGTCATTTGGACTGCACGCTTCTATGTCGTGGATCCACTACTACAAAAGTTACTAAAGAGAACGTCGGCCGTTTACATTAGGGGGGTGGTTCATTTTTCGAGCCGCCCCTATAGTGAGACACCATACGAGCCGCCCTATAGTGACCACATTAGGGGGGCTGGTGTTACGAGACCGCCCCTACTATTACTAGGGGCGGTTCAATCACGAGCCGCCCTAATGCGGTCCACAGTAGGGGCGGCTCTATATGAGCGCCCTTACGGTGGGACTCGAATTTTGAAACGAGGCACTAAAAATTAAAAATTCGTAAACGACCTCAGATGGAAAAACTTCCTACATATGAAATGTAGATCTCGAAAAGTTATGAAACTTTGTAGTTAACAACTTTTACTTTGAAATCATCTAGTCATGCAAAAGTCGTGTTGAAATGTCTCAAATTTGAAATTCGAATTTCGTAAACGACCTCGGATGGAAAAACTTCCTACATATGAAATGTAGATCTCAAAAAGTTATGAAACTTTGTAGTTGACAACTTTTTACTTTGAAATCATCTAGTCATGCAAAAGTTGTGTTCAAATGTCTCAAATTTGAAATTCAAATTTCGTAAATGGTCTCGGATGAAAAAACTTCCTACATATGAAATGTATCTCGAAAAGTTATGAAACTTTGTAGTTGACCACTTTTACTTTGAATCCATTTAGGGTCTCAAATAGTCAATTTACACTCGGATTTGTATAATATATGAGGACGCGGAATGGGATATGGACACATATGAGTGTGTAGCGCAGTGGTAGGGAGGGGTCGCGCAAGCAAGCACGCAGGTCGCGGGCGCAGGGCGGTGGGGTGCTCCCCGAAAAAATAAAAATGTTTTGGTATTTTTTTTTTGAATTTTGAAAACGCGATTTCATACAGCTTTCTTGTAGGGCGGCTCATCTGGGGGGCGGTTGCATCACCAACCGCCCCCGTAGTAAAAACCGCTGTACAGGAACGGTAAGTTAGGGGGTTACTTAAAACCGCCCCCTACTTGTACCCCTAATGAGCCGCCCCTACAGAAGCTTAGTGTAGTAGTGATCGTCCATCCGACGCGCTACTTTCATCGAGGCTATCCTGACTTGTTTTAGACTACAGCGCACCGCTCAGCACCTCAGGCTGCTTCTTATCCACTCATTCAGTGTTCCCCATCCTCTCTCTCGCCCTCCTTCCCGTCAACGCGGGGGATTTATTTATTTGCCACTCTTACGAATGCTTGTGGCTTAGAAACCATCCTTATATGACGTCTTATTTATTTGCCCCACAACACAATAACGACCTTATTTCTTTGCCATTTTTGCTGATGTGGCGTGCCACGTCGTCCCAACCAGCTTGGACAGCAAGCTTGAATGCCTAGACTGAGACGGGAAATGACCATTCTGCCCTTCCTTTATTCCCCTTTCATTTTGTTGCTCCCAACCAGCATGTTTGGTGCATTTCTTAGCCGAAGGCCGTGTATTGTGAATTGAGTTGATAGCAGAGTAGATTTTTATTTTCTTTTGACACTCAGTCGACCGTGTATGAACGGGCAGTGTATGCTTGTATAGTAAGCAACGTGACGAGCGGCATGGAATATATCAGAATATATGGATAGCAACTCGTCTCTGATTTTTTTTTTTTTTTTTTTTTTTTGATAAAGGGATGCTAGATTTTTTAGCCGGAAAAGAAAGGGCTGGATAACGGCGATTACAGTAGAACAAATGCGTGTCCCATCTGGCCATCTCTAGTCCTTCGTTAGCGATGTCACGTGTAAGAAAACTGTGCACACGGCTGGAGCAACGTCCATGTTTGATTTTTGTCAAAGAAAAAAAAACAAAATTGGACGTGCACCGCACCAACATACAGGCTTGAATTATATCAAAAAGAAAAAAAAAAACACGATCTGAAGTGCACATACGTGCTGGCTGGGAGCAACAGCCAACAAGAGGGTGAGGAAATGAATGAAGGGTAGGATAGTCATTTCGCATCTCGAACTAGTGCTTCAAAGCTGCTGTCCACGCTGTCCAGCTGAGTTGGCACGCCACATCAGCAAAAGGGCAAATAAATAAGGAAGTTACTGTTTTGTGGGGTAAAAAAAGACATCATATAAGAGTGGTTTTCGAAGCAACGAAATAGCAGAAGAGTGGCAAATAAATAAATAGCCCCGTCAACGACGCGCCGCACCGCACGACCACGCGCGCCTCCCCTCCAATGGCTGCGGCAGCAGGCTCCGACCACCACCAACGGCTGCCGATTCCCGACCCCCCACGACCCGCGGTGGCGTGGACCTGCTCCTGCCTACAGCCGCGCGCGCCCCGCTACTTCCCCAACCACGGCGGCGATCCACGCCCTTCCTCGACCGGGCGGCGGCGGCTCCCCATGCGCGCTTTCGGCTCCCGGCACAAGCGGCCCATGGCTGCGGTGCGGCCCGAGCCGCAGCCATGCCATCCATTTGCAGCGGCGCGGATCCACTCCCCGACCGGGCGGTGTCCCGCTCCCGCCGAGTGACTAGCGGGCTATAGCAAACCAACGGCAGCCTCCCTGATCCGGTGCCCATGGCGCGCCCCTCCTCTACGAGCTCTGTCGAAGTTCGACAACTTGAGCTGCTCCATGATTAGGTTTTCATCCACCGGCTAGTACTTCTGTGTTGGTTTGACTGGCTGAGCGGCTGCGCAGGTGCTGGGCTATTTGCAGCCGTAGAAGAGCCGGGTGGCGCTAGAATCGGTAGTGTTCGTGGAGGAGGCACAGCAGGAGGAGGAGCTGGATTCTGTGCTTGCTGTTATCATCGGTCACCTAGGACAGGATGTGAGTCTATGCAACTGGTTCTGATCCCAATGTTGTGGCTAGCGAGTTTTGTTTGTGGTTTCTTGTATGTCTTTATTTAGTTAACTTTCCTCAGTTTAGGCTTATATCCTTTGTTTGGGTGGCACAAGTTATGTGCGTATGGACTCAATATGCCACTTTATAGTATGTGTATTACTTGCTTTGGTAGTTGGATCAACAATATAGCTGAATTGTTTGGTGCTTTGAACAGCTTTGCAAACTCCAGAGTTTCGCACACTAGCCTGCGCACTAGATATTGCTTTTGTAATTTTCCTCTCGTCATTCGCCTCTAGTGCCTCGGCGTAGTGGCGATTTTGCCATTGTGTTGGTGTTGCAGCCTGGTTCTGATCGACAGCTTGTTATCTCCATTCGTCTCTAGGCATGTCTGGTTGTACTAGTGTTTTTTTCTGGAGCAGTCTGGTGTACTGTACAGCATATACCTCTAGCAGGTGGAATAGAACAGCCGCCGGGCGCTTCCCCCTCCCCGAGCGCCTCCGTTAGGGCGACTCGGGGCGATCCCCGCAAGCGCCGCCGGTCCGCCCGCCCCGGCCTCCTCCGCCGCCGCCGCCGCCCCGCCGCGGTGGCGGCGGCGGCCGCCGGCGGCGGCTCTCAACAAGGAGCCCCGCCACGCCGCCCCGCCCCCTCCACCCCACGTTCCAATCCCCCGCACCACTTCCCTCCACCGCCACCGGTGACCCTGGGGGCGGCCGGCCGCCGGATCCGTGCTCCCCGAGGTCGGATCTGGCGGTTTGGGGTCGCTAGCATCCGCTTCCTCGTCGGGCCGTCCGTCGGGTGCCGGTTGGCGGCCTCCCCCGCGCGCCCCAGCCCTCCGGCGCCGCCCTCGGCTTTGGGGGCTGCCGGCTGCCGGATCCGAGCCCCTATGGGCGGGATTCGGGACCGGGCGGCCATGGCTGCCTCCCCCTCCGAGTCGTGCCCGCCCCTCCTTCTGCGGTGGGGCCCGCCCCGACCGGCTTCGGGCCGCTTCCCGCTCCGTGCTGGTTTCGGGCTGTGGCGACCACGGTGCGCTCCACCCCCTCCCTTCCCCTGGTGCTGCCCTTCTCGGGACGACGGTGGACCTCTTCGCCAAGGTCCCGGTTTTTCCCGCTTGGAGGCCTCGCCGGGATGCTTGGGGACGGGCGTGCCGCGCCTTGCTCCCGCCTTGGTGCGCTTACGGGTGGCCTGTGTCTCGCGGACTGCACAACCGGTGAAAACCTTGCTCGGCTCCTCCGGCCGACGGCGGTGGCTTTGCTGCGTCACCAACCTTCTCGTAGGCGTCGCCGGTTTCAAGACGCCGGGGCCAGGCCAGGGACCGAAAGTCCTACCGGGGGGTTGTCTAGCGTTGATTGGCGTCTGCGGGCGCCAACTCCCTTCCTCAAGGCATCGCTAGAGCACCGCGTGACAGAGGGCGCGGATTCCACCGCCGGGGTCATCATGTTCGCCGCGTCTTTGTGCCTAATTGCGCCTATTCATGCTCTTCACTTGGTATGTCCAGCTGGTGGTTGTCGTAGCCGTAATCGTTGTTTGGTGGATGCTTTGCCGCCTGTCTTGCTTGAAGTGGTTACTTTGTCGCTGATGTTGAGGTAGTGCTGTCGTCGCCGCGTCTCTGGTTGGTGCTCCTCGGCCGTGGTCCTCAATAGTGACCCGGAGGAGTGCTCGGAGGGCGATTTGAGCGCCCCGCGATTTCCTCGCCCGTGGTCCCGTTCTTGGTGACTCGGAGGAGCAGGTCCCCGTCTTCCGGCGGATGCTTTGCTGCCGGAGGTTTCCGTGGATGCTTTGCCACCGGTCGTCGTCTTTCCGCAGATGCTTTGTGCCGGTGGTTTCCGTGGATGCTTTGCCACCGAGGTCGTCGTCTTTCCGGCAGATGCTTTGCTGCCGAGGTTGTTGTTTATGGCTCCGACCACTGCTGGATATCTAGGTGTTGAGTTATCTTTTGTATTAGGCTCAGTTGTTGGGGTTGTCGTGTGTAGGGTCCCACACCCTTCATGTTTCCTGCTTTTGTTTGTGTTGAGGATCTAGGTGGTAATCCATGGATTACCTACGGATCCTTTTGTAACCTCTATGTGTAGGTCTATTGACAACTCTTTCTTCTTAATGAAAAACGGGCTATATCCCCGGTCTCGAAAAAAAAAATATACCTCTAGCAGGTGACTCAGTTCTTTTGTGGTTGGACCTTGTGACATGATTCCACCACATCGATGAACATACATCTGTTATGATTGTTGTATATTTGTATTATTTTCTGAATGCTCAACATCCTTATTCCTGGAGTATCTCCAAGTTATTAGCATGTTCTTGTGAGTGTAACTAAGGTTTCTGATACTATTTGTTGTTCTTACCACAAAAAAAAAAAAAAGATACTATTTGTTGTTCCTGTGCATTCTTAGATCTTTACAAACTTGGGGGCCTCCTTCCTGTGTGATTCAAGAAATACGGACGACCTCTGCATGGGTCCTTGGTACAGCCAGTCAGAATAATGAACTTGTACCATATGTGGCTTTTCCTTCTCGATCAGTTATCTCAAGAATTGATAAGAATCCATATAAGCCCGTAACAGATTTGCAATACAGAGTGCCGACAACCTCGTAGATATTGTTTGGCCATCTATTTCATTCTACTATTAGAATATTGATGCCACAGTATCTCAAATATTGAATGTAATGTAACACACATGTACATTAGAATTGATCAATGAAAACTCATGCTATTCGGAACTTGCAGACCCTTGCGTCCTACGCCTACAACAACTGCTACCAAAAGATGGCTGACACCGGCACCATGCCATCACCTGATCCTTCAACGGCACTGCCACCACCACCATCAATGACTCAAGTAATAATTTATTTGTAGCAACTCATGAGCTCTTTTCTTTTCCTTTTTTTTTTTGCATCAAGAGATTAACACCTTCGTGCAATTCTCATTCATAAGGTTCAGACCCGGATTGTTACCTAATGAATGACATTAAAAAAATATTTGTTCCTATTGTTTTAGAGGACCAAATGGAGCTGCTGCTGGAGTTGGTGCTCAACACTCGCAGGTTTGTTAGATGAAATTGCTCATGTAGTTACATACGTATGTGCTGATTATTGTCCTTCTTCCTAATTTTTCATTATGTTACCGCCATCCTTTTCTGTTCTTGCATTTTTATTATTATTAGTTATACTTGCTACTCCCAACGTGTCAATCCTTTGATGCTCTGTGAACCTTTTGCAACACTTTTATAAATTATCGTAGTAAAATGATAAGTTTTGACCGGAACTAAAGCATTGCAAAGCGAGTTACTTTACTGTAAGCAGTACTGAGCATATCCTCCTCCTTTTCTTTTTCATGGATTGAATTATGGCTATGTGTAGTATATAAAGTACATAATGTCTCTGCCTAGATTGCGAAGCTTGATTGTCAGTGTCATTGTAAATAAGAGTTGTATCACAAATTTTATATGTATCATATAGCAAATAGTTCGTAATAAATATTTAGAGTGCTTATATAGTAAAGTACCCTTAATTTGCTTTGTCTTGCTATTTATATCTCACAAGTTTGAACACTGGAACAGAAACATTATTTTTAATGTTGGACACCTAATTGCTACCAGATTACTAGTAACTTGTCTGAGTAAAGTGATTAAAATGCTTGCCCCCTACTAGGCAATGTGTAGGGTGAAATTTTGGTAGTTTGAAATCTTTTAAAATGCTTGCCCCTACTAGGCAATGTGTATGGTGAAATTTTGGACACCTAATTGCTACCAGATTACTAGTAACTTGTCTGAGTAAAGTTATTAAAATGCTTGCCCCTACTAGGCAATGTATAGGGTGAAATTTTGGTAGTTTGAAATCTTTAAAATGCTTGCCCCTACTAGGCAATGTGTATGGTGAAATTTTGGTAGTTTGAAATATTAAAAATGCTTGCCCCCTACTAGGCATTGTGTAGGGTGAAATTTTTGTAGTTTGAAATCTTTAAAATTCTTACCCCCTACTAGGCAATTTGTTGGGTGGAAATTGTTGTAGTTTGAAATATTTAAAATTCTTGCCCCTACTAGGCAATGTGTAGGTGGAAATTTTGTTATTTTGAAATCTTTAAAATGCTTGCCCCCTACTAGGCAATGTGTAGGGGGAAATTGTGGTAGTTTCCTTTTAAATGCATGCCCCCATACTATGCAATGTGTTTTTAGGCAATTTTAAATTAAATTTCCTAAGGACACTTGGAATAGGCTCCTCTTGAATTACTTGAGCAGAGTCTGTTAATCCATCCTGAGCAACTTCATAAATGGTAGGCAAATCTTGTTGTTGTTCAACAGGCTGAGTGTTTTCATAATATGGTAACACTTGAGTGCACGCCACATTATCTAAATCAAAGATTGAATGGAAGAAGTCTTCCTCATCGTCCAGTGGTGGCTGGTTTAGATCCATTTTTTTTTTCAGACCTACACAACAAAAAATCATTTGTTAGTGGGCAATCCAAAATCTAGGGAATCTTTATAGTGTAGTAGGGAAAATGCAGTTTAATTTTCATGCTTGATCATTTTTTTTTCATTTCGGTTTTTTGCTTGCCATCTACCAGCTAATCATGCTTTTTTTTTGCAGCTGTCAGGTCTATGAAAGAAGATGTCAGTGAAGATTTCTTTGATGCAGGTAATACAAGATGCAGATATATACATGTATGAGTTTCAAGCAGAGCATTTAGAACATACTGGAGATCATAAAAATATACATTGTCTACTAACCTGTAACTTACTGGATGATTTTAGGCTTATAACCTGTTAATTATTGTTATACTGAATGATCATATTTTGTATGACAGATTTATGCATGACAGATTTATTGAGTATGCTTATGACCTGTACGTCACATCTTGGTGAGAGTAGGTGAGGGTAGTCAGGCAAAGCTAGCTGCATAGGGGAGGGGCAGGGCAGGGAGATCAGATGAGTTTAGAAATAGAGGTAGGAGGGGGTAGAGGTCTATTTTGGCAGTCAAACTAAAAATATTTTGTCAGGCAAGTTATTATTATTCTGTCATCAACTTAATTTCATTTTTTGCTAGCCTATTCTGCATGATATAAACCTTAACTGATAACACCAATGGAACAAATGTGAGTAGTTTTCTGTGCAGTTTCTGTTTTCTCATGTCCAAGCTATGTAATCTGAGCTGAATTGTTTTGTCAGGTTTTTAAAAAAGTGAGTCAGCAAGTTAAATCTACTTTTATGCAAAAGAACAACACCTTAGCAGTATCGTTTTGCAGTGAGGACATTTTTGTAGCTTCAATAGATGAACATCTACATGGCAAGCTAGGGCATATGGTTGTGCAGCCTCGGTTGTTGTTTTCCCTCTATCTTGTGGCATATACACCCCATGATTGAATTTTGTTTATGAAAAACATTTAATTTGCTTACACAATAGAACTGAATTCCTTTTTGTTGTTATGTTCAAATTTGATTTTCTTTTTTTGTTGCTGATCGTGCATTTCTATATCATTGCAGCTATGAGGCCATGAACCATCAAGTTGAACTTGCTTCTCAGGATACTTGTAACCAGAAGAGAGGAATATTTGTTGATGCAGGCAGGATTATTTGTATTAGGTTTCTGTGATGCGGACCATGGTAAATAGGAGTGTGCAGATGATGTGAAGTAGAATTTCTGATATCAATTTTGCTTCTCTATCATGTGAATCAAAACAATGGAGTTTGCTTTTGTCTTAGGAACAGATCTAGAATGGGATGTTGATGAAAATTGAATGATGGTGCTTAGCATGTTTGCTAGCAGGGCATACCTGATTTGCTCGTGTTTTTCGATGCCCCCCAATCCTCTTTTGTTTCTGGATCCGATCGCCGGCCTGATGGTGGCGGCGCCCAGGGGGAAGAACGCCCTGTTTGTTTCTTTGCATGTCTGGGAAGGGTAACTTTTGTGTACAGTTTTTGGGCCTTTCCCTTTCTTTGTCCAGGAAGCCCAGGAAGGGCTACGGCCAGGAATCTTGAATTGTGTCAGGGGGGGGCAGAATTGGCGGGTGGGAGGGGAAAACTTGATCGGGGTTTTTTTTGGTGTGGGCAGGCCATAAGCCTAACGTCTGCATGTGCAGGCATTAGCCGCCTCATATCATTTTTGCAAACAATTTTTTTTGATTGACCATATTTATTTTCTCTCGATGGGTCTTAACCTTATCTATTGACAACAATTTCAAATCTGAGTTAGAATTTGTCATCTTTGTTGTTTATTTCTTTTTGGTAGTACCCTTGCGGCCTAGGTTCGATCTCCCCCACGGGAGCGAACTGCATTGCCAGAGGTTAAAGAAAAGGGAAAATTGTGTTCTTGCCCTTGTCTAGGAGTTCAATTGTGATTTTGCATCACAATTTCAATATAGAATAGGGGCAGCACCTATAGCCCTGTGCATGGGTGGGTTTACACGGGTCTGGGTGGGTCTTGTGGGTCAGTTTTGGTGTAGCTAGTTAATTGGATCATGGGTGGGTAAAATGAGTCAGATTTGTATTTGCTTCTTGTGTGGGTTGGGTTGGATTGGGTGGGTTTCACAGGTCACTGGGTTTCACGGAACACAATTAGATGGCCACAACAAGACTGCCATCGTCAGATACATGGACTTCAAATGTAAGACGGTAGTACTGATCTGAAATCGACAGACGCGCCTCCGACTGAAAGTCTGAAACACGATACATCGACAAAACGATAACAAGCAGACATGGCCATCGTCCTTAATTCTCTTAGCGGAGACTTCTCTTGAGATTGAAACCCACAGCAAGCCAACTTGCGAAGCCAATGGCACTGACCAGCTGCAATGCAGAACACATCAGAACATTACTGTTCCTTCACTCAATTGGAAGAAACAAATAGTAAATTCAGCAAACGATTCCTAATACACTCTGTACCTAATAGATCCCTTAGTTGCAGCATTCACTGGCTCAGATTTTTCTGTGCAGGTAATAACATCGTTGCAGTACAAACTACCAAATGATGCCAATAGAATCAAACCAGAAAGCTGAAGGTGTGTGCGATTTGATGCGCATGATTTGGTTTTGGTGTGTGCGCGAGCAGCAGGTAACAGCAGATCGAGTACAGCGAACACGGCGGCCCCAAAACCTGATTCCCCGAGCAGCGACTTTTTAGGTTTAAGCGCGCATTGTGCCTCACCTCGATGTCCCTGACGAGGAGCTCCCAGTCTTCCCAGAGCGCGAAGGCGCCCTCCTGCGGCGGCGCGGCGTCCCACCTCCCCACCGGCCCCGGCGCCGATAGGCCGAGCACCATCTCCTCCTTCATCCCCTTCACCTCTCTCGAGTCAGGTATCAGCCATCATCTGGATGCGCCTCGGCGGCGTCGCCTCTCGAACGCCTGGATGCGCCCCGGCAGCGTCGCCTCCCGAAGACGGCGCAGCGGCGTCACACACCCAAGCGCAGCGGCGAGAGGAACCACGGGTGGATTGGATTGGAACCCAACCCACCCAATTGCAGAGAAAGTTACATGGGTGGGCTGACAACCCAACCTGATCCATGATTTTTTTTTACACGGTTTTAAATGGGCAAAGATGGGTGGATTGGGTGGGTCAAGTGACCCATGCACAGGCTTAGCAGCACCACAATTTAAATACAAAACAGGGGCAAAACACACAATTTCAACCTCGTCTACCCCATGTTACCCAAAGCACATGCATTCCCCCGTGTGCGAATGCTTAGGGGCGCATGCATTCCCCCGTAGTTTGAGTTTTTACTATCTTGTGATTGCGCAATTTTAAACAAACCAAATAAAGTAGCCTTGGTGAGTTCTATTAGCGACAAAAAAATCACTTTCCAAGTCTTTGAACATTTCCTTATTAGCTCTCTCGTATATTTAAATTTGAGATGACCTTTTTTCTTGTATTATGGACCCATAGTTTCTTTCTTTCTATAGTATCATTTCATCATAATGCTTTTCATATCTTGGAGACATCCGCTAGAGCTTGACACCAATGTTTAGTTGTCTCCATGTAACTTACAATTCAATACGGGAAAGCTTGGAAAGGTTATCTGGTTCAGGGCAGGTTGCATTGTGACATGGTATTAGACAAGGGAAAAAGTATGGGTGGTGGATTACTTAACCCCAAAACTATAAACCTGGTTAGTGTACCCCAAACTTTGCAAAACTAGTCAGATAAACCACCCCCCAAGGTGGTTTTGTCTTTCCCTTTTTTTTATTTATTTCTCTTTGAATCTTTATAAAATCATAATAAATAACAAAAAATCATAAAATAAAATCTAATTTTGTTGAGTCCACCCTATATATAGGGGGGTGGTTATGTATATTTTTTTTAAAATAGTTCGTTGTTAGCTCTCTTGTATATTTAAATTTAAGATGACCTTGTTTCTTATATTATGGACCTATAGTTTCTTTCTTTCTATAGTATCGTTTGATTCATCATAATGCTTTTCATATCTTGGAGCCATCCACCGGGAGCTTGACACCACGTTTAGTTGTCTCCAAGTAACTTACAATTCAACCTTGGAAAGCTTGGAGAGGTTAATTATCTCATTCAGTGAAGGTTGCATTGTCATGGTATTAGCCAAGCAACGTGGACTTCATATCATGTCCCTTCATACAAGAACTTCAAGGGTGAGTTGAACAAGCATATCAATGGGATAAAACCAAATTGTGGGAGAAGTTGTCAAACTGTTCCACTATTAGGACAAATTCAAGCAAGAGAAAGAGATGGTCGGGCACGGCGTTACCCCATAATAGTCAATTGGGAGCCTCAATCCAAGAGGTTCATTTTAGCGAGCAGGGCATCTAACAACAATGATAGAACGTTCACACCAAGGGGTAGCCAATCAATGCAAGAGCTCATAAATAGTGTTGCCGCAATGCATAAGGAGGTTTCCCAAGGTTTGAATCGAACAGGGAGAGGGACGTGTTGACCCATGCACTCGGAAAGAAGGAGCATATATCCGGATACATAAGAGGGGTCGATGTTGTTCCTTCGAAAATTGCATTTGAGGATGATCGAAGAACATACCGGAGCCACTTGAGGATTGGCGTGGAATGAGTGGTCGAGGAATAGAGAAGGGTGGAGCGAATCGTGGATAAGGTCCGACTTTCATGAGTACCATTCGAATGGAAGATTGAAGAGATTGTCACGGTGAGAATGGGTAGTTGAAAGCCCTAGCTTGGTTTTGGATAATCGATGAAACCTATTGGACTAATCCAATGCTCTAAGTGTGTAGAATGAGATAGGATTGTCCAAGTGTTGGAACTCATGTGATGGAGATGGAAAAAAAGATGGCGATCATGTGCTTTAACTTGGAAAAGAAGAAAGAGAAAAACAAAAGGGGCTCAAGGCAAGGTATGAAAAGCTAGGGCCATTTTGTTTTGCCAATTAAGACACAATAGAGCACATGATTGGATTTGGGATAGATAGTCGTACTATAAAAGGGAAGAAATTCATGGTTGATGTCGTTTCATGAGCCAACCCCGCAGTGATGGTCGTGGATATATTACTGACGACTGATGTTTTGACTCGGCAGTGATAGTTGATTATCATTGTCGGGTCACCAAACCGCCCACACACTGTCAATATATAATCCTCTATCGGCACGAATTCCGGTATGGGAGTTCAAAGCCAGCAGTGATTATCAGTTAGTAAAATTGTTTTTTGTTACCCACAGGACAATTGTTGTTTTCCATTTGTGTCAAGTGGTTCAAGTGTGTGAAGTGAGCATAGCCAAGTTGGCTAGTTTCTTATGGTTGAAGTTGTTTATCTGGATTCAAGTTCTCTATTTCATAACTGTGCTTTGATTTTTCTAGGTTTATTACAGGATTTAGTGGCACTGTTCTTTCAATGATAGGTGAAATATGTCTGTCTATGGTAAGATGTCTATGTCGACTTTATCAATCTCGAGACTTGTTGATCCAGGTTAATCTTTTCGAGGTGTTCTAGATATTGGGAGTACGTTCATGTAAGGGTGAGGAATTGAGTACACACGTGCATATGAGCGTATGGTTTTTGTGGGGAAACATACTTTGAGTGCACTTTTTGACTGTTGCCGCGGTTGTTTGTACTTTTGACGTTGGCTCCCGTGTGCAAGCTCGTGCACTCGTTTGGTCGTACGTGTGCGTACGTACGGGAAACATTGACTTGTCATCGAATTCTTACGTATGTAAACCCTGAGCCTGAGGTCAATCACGGCGCGACTTCATCTCTTCACGCGCGCCATTTCACACTTGACTCCATCGCTTGCTTTTTCGTTGTCACAAAGCTGGATGCATGATGGTTTCGTTTCGATCATGGTTGGACCAGCTAGCCAATGGGTCCATGTCCGTCTCTTCATGCCACTTGAAAGCTGCGTCCACTCACGGACAGAGAGAGATAAGAATAAGAGGCACCGATCTCCACTACTACGAAAAAATTAGACCGCGATTAACCGTGACCTTGCAACTGCGGCAGATTCACTTGCCCACCACGGAAAAAAACACACAGCACGGTTAAGAATTATGTAGTAGTGCTCCCAACGAAAAAAGCCAAAACAAGTTTGATGGTTTTATATATGTGTTGCAACTAGCTAGATCTTTTGTTATGCATGAGATTTTCTGTCTTGACATTGAGTAAATTAGATTTAACACACACATAGTTGAGGTCGGAATGTGCGAAAGCAGCTGGGAGACGATCCATCCGAGTACTATGTTTCGGCAGAAGATGCCGCCTGGTCGGCACCGACTGCTTAACTTCATTGTACATATGTGTACAATTAATACAATATATGAATAAATTTTTTTTCTTGTAATTAATGGTTATTGACATATTAAATATTATAGTGGTGATTTGGTTGTACATATATCGATTTCCATTAAATTAAATAAACATACCACATCTCTGAAATATGAAAAAAAAAATGTTTCCAATTTGGTTGGAAAATAATAAATAGGGTGTAAAACTTTTACAGTTTGAAACTATCTTTAGATGTTGTTCCAAGAGGTAATTCTAACTAGATACTTTAAGAAAATGTGTCCCCTCAGTCCTTATAAAAGGGTGTGAAAATCACATTTTCGGCGCTCCGCTCTAGCCGTCCCGAAATATTCATGCAATCGACACTAGTACAATTTTTTTAAGGTGGCGGTTATTTTTTGATTTTCGGTGACGTTTTTGGAAACCGAAAAACCGCCACCGTTAACCACCGAGGTAGGGTCACGGTTAATCCGTGATTAACAGTGGAGGTTTCCAAAAACCGCCATGGTTAATCAAAAAAAAATAAAAAAAAAAAAAAGAAAAGCCCAAACCCTACCCCTAATCGGGTCGGATCCGGGCCGCGCCGCAGAATCGCCACCACCGCCGCCGGATTCGCCCGCCGCCGCCACCGGATTCACCCACTTGGGCGCCGCCGACCCGCGCAACGCAGCGCCGCTCGTGCACCGCGGATCCGCTTCGCCGAAGGCTGATCCCGCCGCCGCGCCGGCGGGCATGGAAGAAGTGGTGGAGGCCGCTCGCGCGCCGCCGAGATGAGCTTGCCGCGGGTCGCCACCGCCCGCCGCCGCCGTGGCCGGAGGATCCCGCGCGCCACCTCCCGATCCAGCGGCCTGGCCGCATTCCGCGCGCCCCGGACGGATTCGAGCGCCGCCGGCCAGATCCCGCGCCCTTGCCGGATCGGAGGGCGGGTGTCCGGATCCGAGCGCACCGGCCCGATCTTCTTCCACCATTGTCGGAGCCGTAGCTGGCCCATGTGCCGCGACGCCGCCGATCTAGGGAGGGAGAGATGGAGGGAGACGATCGGGATGGGGAGGGTGGCGCCGACGGGGAGAGAGGGAGGGAGTCGGCGCCGGTCTCGGGAGGGAGAGAGGTAGAGAGGCGCTGGAGGTGGAGGGAGAGAAGTGAAGTGGGGAAGGGAGTGAAGTGAAATGAAAACCCTAGTCACCGCTTATATATTTGTGACCACAGGAATGGGCTTTTGGGCTGATGGGCTGGACCTGATTTTCCATGGGGCCAATTAGAAAAACCGCCACGGTTAATTATTTTACCATGGCGGTTGATAAAACCACCACGGTTAATAAAAAAAATAACTGTCAGGGTTAATAGGGACATTAATCGTGGACGGTTTTTTAAATAACCGCCACCACTAATCATTTCGAAGTGCTATGCAAAATTAAACCTGTAGTGCAATGTATGATGTATCCTCCATGTTGTGTCTAGGGTTTTAAATCTACCAATACTTGCGCGGGATCCCCAATTAGGAGTGAAAACGGTACGGGTAATTCTCTACTCCACTTCCATCCAAATCCCAATCTAAGGGACACGAAGAAGAGTTTTCAGTTACGGTAATCTGCATAGCAAATGATTTGATTTTCCTGCAGATTCTTGAGAGAGGCCCTCTGAATCTAGAAGAGGGCAGAGCCAACCTGCATGTGCCAGGTGCGCACACACAATGACACACACGGTCCTCATCAATGCCCAAGAAATCTGGAGAGGCGACACAGACAAACGCAAGCAATTACTCCCTTCATGAGCGCCACAGCAGATAAAGGAGTCCTCCAGCGAGCCGTGTTCTTGGGCTTGCACACACACACACAAGCAAAAGCATCGCAAAGAGAGACGCCGGCCGATTCATGTGATCACCTGGCTGACTTTTGCATTGGAAAGCAACAGTGCGAGATCAAAAGCGTTTGCAGCACAGGCGAGTGAGTGGCCGGCGAGCTTATATGAGGTCATGCAGTATATAAGCATTCACATGCCGCTACCTTAGCTTGATAGGGCACCTGTGCAAGGGGACAGGTAGGAGATAAAGCAGCTCTCCCTGCTGGCGTGTCCTAGTCCTAGAATAAAAGGAGACCCATCTCATCTCAGCAGAGGGTTCTTGTGTGCAGGGAGGCCATTGTACAGGGCCGCCGTGGCTAGCTGTGTAGGCAGCAGCCACAGCTTCATTCCCATCTCTTCTTGTTCTTCAACTACTTGGTTGCCTACTATATCTACTAGCTCTAGCCGTAGTAGCTAGCTACCTGCTTGTTTGCTAGGTATATCGGTCGTCCGAGGTAGGAGACGGCAGGCATCATGGGGAGGCCACCGTGCTGCGACAACGGCGTCGGCGTCAAGAAAGGGCCATGGACGCCGGAGGAGGACATCGTCCTTGTCTCCTACATCCAGCAGCACGGCCCCGGGAACTGGCGGTCCGTGCCAGAGAACACAGGTTGGATGATCGCCGAACTTGATGTGCATACACATGTTGAGAGTTTTGTCCAGTGCTTGGGTTTAGTTTACTTTGAGAGAGAGAAGTGTGTTTGATTTTTTTGATATGATGTTACATGATTTTTGTTTTGATTTGATTAGGGTTGATGAGGTGCAGCAAGAGCTGCAGGCTTCGGTGGACCAACTACCTCAGGCCTGGGATCAAGCGTGGGAACTTCACTCCTCATGAGGAAGGGATCATCATCCACCTCCAGGCGTTGCTTGGCAACAAGTAATCACCATTATTCCTAAAAAATTATTTCTTGTTTTCAAATCTTTTTCTGTAAGCACCAAAAAAAGTTATAACTTTCTTGAACTGATCAACTTCATATCCATCACCAGCTTGAAATTAAAATCGATTCAACTTCCATTTCATTGAGTCACAAACAAGCTTGAAGTAGGTCAAGCAAAACCATAAACAGCATAACCTATTGCTTCATGTCGTTTGGTGTCTCATATATATCACTTGTGCTTTCATGCAGGTGGGCAGCCATAGCCTCCTACCTCCCTCAAAGAACCGACAACGACATCAAGAACTACTGGAACACACACCTCAAGAAGAAGGTGAAGAGGCTGCAACAACCGGCAGCCGACTCCTTCCAAACCACCACTGCCTCTTCCAATGCAGTCACCTGCAGCCCAAACTACTACAGCTCTAGCAGCAGCAGCCACCACAGCCTCCAAGGAATGCAGCAGCAGCCCATGAACAGCTACCCCAACACCGCTTGCAGCGGCGCACCCAGCAACAATGAGACTACTGCCACCGGCAGCGTCTCCAGCCTCTTCCAGACATGGATGATGAGGCCATCACCAGCAGCAGCAGCGACAGCTAACTGCAAGATCGCTATGCAAGAGTTCCAGGAAGAACAAGACGCCTCCATCGTTTCCCAGGAACAGATGGTGATGACAGGCGGCAGTGATGTTAACAAGCCGTCGACGTTGGAGATGGTGGTGGCGCCCGCGGTGATGGGAGCAAGCACGGCTACCTTCTCGCTGCTCGAGGACTGGCTGCTGGATGACATGCCGGGGCAGGCCATGGATGGGCTCATGGGGATCTCTGCCGGTTGCTGTGCAGATCCCATCATGTTCTAGCTGTATGTTGTATTGTCGTCATGGCTATATCATAGGCTTCATTCTCAATGCTGGTTTCTTGCACTTGTAATGTCGGTTGATCGAATGATGTGATCGGGTTGTCGATCCTATGTTTCGTAATAAGCCGTTTGTTTCCTCAGGAGAAAATCCCTGGAGATGGTCCAGTTAATTTGGAGATATTAATAGTACTGAAGGATATAATAAAATGCATGGTTTCACTTCAATACATAATTTGGATACTCATTTATTTGCATAAATTTGATGTTGTGTTCTACTTCTATCATTTAGCTTTTGATGCTATCACAAACACCTTTTAAATCTGTATATGCAAATTTATGTGGTCATTCATTCGAAAAACACAAACATTATGATCGTATATAGTTTTCACAAGATATGATTCTATTATTATCGGTGCTATATTGCCCTTATGTGCAGACGTGCATTTCATTGGGTGAACCTTTTGTTTGTAGCTCTGTTTTAAAGGCGTCGCCTAGGCGTCCAGGCGTGCTCAGCTCGCCTTGTAAAACAGGGCGCTTTAGTCGCCTAGGCGTCCAGACGTACCCAGCACTCGCACGGACGCCTAGCCGCCTTTTAAAACAGGGGTTTGTAGATGAATCTTTTCATATGAATCACTCCGTTGCCTGCTGTTTCACTGATATAATGCAGTTTGGCTATTTATACAAGTTACTGACATGGAGTACACATAATCTAGATATGCATGCAAATCTGTTCATTATTTCTACAAGTCATTAACATGGAATGCAATGCAGTACTATTTTCACTAGTACTATTAGTACTTGTGTATGACAAATATTTTTCAGAGTTTTAACTACTTGATATATAGGGCTTCAAGGTTTCTGGCAGAACAATGGTTTTAGCTAGTGTTTTACTTACTTTACCAAGATGAGAATGCTAATGCTGGTAACATTTTGAGATGATTGCTAGATGTTATTCTAGCACCATACATAGAATAAAATAATTTCACTTCCAGCATTTATCACAGGACATGTCCTTTTATGTTTGCTAGAATGCTAGTATTGAAATCCATTTGGGAAAGAAATAATAACCATTCTAAGCACTTAATACATTAAGAATCTGAGCACTGAGGAGGGCGCAGTTAGACATAAAGGGCTCTGATAGCCAGACAATACACATTAAGGATCAAGAAGATAACCATAAGTTGGAAGTGTAATAAATGGTGATTACAGCTAGTTTGCCTGACGTGATTTATCACAGAGAGTAGGAAGAGTTTGTTATATCCACCCTCAGCAGCAGAGACAAAGCTCATACAGTGTTTACAGTATCAGCGAGGGACCGCAATATACAGCCTAGGCCTGCCTTCTCAGTAAGTTTTTCATGAATTTTGAGGCATTGGTCACATGTTGGCCTATCCCCTGTAGATAAACCTCTATAAAGATACCTGCACGACAATGGTATTAGAGACAAATAATCTTCAGATTAGCATAAAAGGAATCAGAAATCATAGGCGGCAACAATTCCAAGACAGAAATAAAGAGCTACAAGTGAGGAAAATGGTGTACAGCTAAGTTAATTTAACCACAGTTCTAAGGTGAGTGGCACAGCAACCTTTAATAATGTGAAATCAAGATTAGAATGAAGTGATAAAGTGGACAAGCGTAGGAATGTTGATCAGCATGCATACATTTTCATTTGATCATGTACAGCAATATTAAACACCTCGTTCAAAAAAAAAAGCAATATTAAACAAGAAATGCTCACATCCAACTGCATCCCACAAGTATCCAAAGCTTGTTCAGGTATTGAGTCAAACAACTCATTTTCATGTTGTCAATAGTAGCTGTAGTTTATAACAGATCTTGTTAAGGTATTGAGTCATACAACTCACAACTCATTGTCGGTTCGTCCATAGTACACTGTAGTTTATAGAACAGTTTTCACAAAACGGTGGTCCAAAGAAATGGTACTCTCCAAGATTCCATTGTGTTTTCTCTCATGTAATTTCATTAAGCAACATCTAGACTCTGAGGGCAAAACAAAATTTCCCAAATCCCAACCGCCACCACAGCAGAACGACAAATTATAAAAGCCGTGGCAGGATCAAAACATCAATAATGTTGGGTACAGGTACAGCATAACTGTTACCATCAACGGTCAGCCCAGAGCCCACCACAAAACTGATGTCAAAGAAAAACTAATGTTTTGTAGCAATACCAATACACACTCATCGTGGATCAACAATGCAACAAAATATAACACATAATACAGCGATTGATATCTAGTTCTGGAACGAACTGGTGATTTCCAAGACTCTGAATTGCAAACCACTAACCTTCACTGACAAGTAAATTTAGATCTGGGAAGCAAAGTGATGGAAAGGGAGGAGGAGCAGGGGAGAGGTGTATGTATCCCTTACTTCATGAGGATGTCGTAGTACTCGGGATCCAGGGAATTGAACATGCCATCGACGTCTCTGATAGCCATCATCGCGCGGTGCACCACGATCCAGTTCGCCGACTGCGGGCAACCGGCATCAATCAACAGTCAAGAAACCCAGATCGAATCCCTGGAAGAAAAACTGAGACGAGCCATACTGAATAAGAAACATCAAGACCCCAACCTTGCATCGCTCGTCGCGGGTCTTGAGCGGCGACCCCTCGAGCGCCGTCTTCAGGGCCTCCACCGGCTTCGACCTGCCCCCGCACCAACCCACGCCGCGGAGAAATGAGCAGGCGAACCAAAAGCAGGGGAGGAGGTGGAGAGGAGAGGGAAACGGGGGCGTACTGCTTGAGGAGGGTCTCGATCTTTTCGGGACTTCTGCTCGATGCGGGTGATGATGGCCTCCAGGTTCTCGTCCGCGTCCGGGTACGCCGCCGACGAAGCCATCTCGCCGGGCGCCGGCGACACGGAGGTCTGTGTGCTGGGTGGGGTGCTCTCTGCTCTGTCGTGGGTGGGTCGTGTAGATGGCTATATGGGCCCGCAAGGTCCGGCCCAGTACGGGCCCGGCCTGGAAAAACACAGCCGATTCGGCCCGGAAGGTGCCCATGGGCCTGGACGCGGGCCGATAGAGTCGTGGTTAATTTCTTCTCATCACAAATATAAGAGAGGCGCCTTCAAATTTTGCATTTTTATTTGGTTTGCGACATTACAAATTAAATGAGATAAAAAAAAAACACTACAAATTAAATGCTGGAGTGAGGTGAAAGTTCCAGCGTCTAACACCACCATGAATTTTGAAAAAAAAAATGGGGAAAAAACATGAACTTTGAAAAGAAAGAATTAACCGAATAACAAGTACTCTCATTTATGGATTTCATATAATAACAGCAGAAATAATGCAGTTTCATTCCATATGTTCAAAAGTCGAAACAATAGATTTCAAAAGGAATGCCATAGTGTTTAAACAGATCCTACATAGATCTCAGGCCTGCAGTATTATAGCATTACTAAACAAGGCCCGACATGTAACACTATCATAAATCACACATTTTACATGCATCATTCCCATTTGCCGTCCAGGGGGCGAAAAAAAAAAAACACCACTGCAGGTTGCTGGACTGATCTACCTTTTGATGTGTTACCGCAGTTGCTTGTTAAGCTGTCACTCAGTCACAGCTAATCAAGGTTTGTGAGGAATATAAAATCCTCGCTCTCGAGCTCCTCATGGACCATATTTATTCTTGGAGCAGCAGGTAATGTAGTTTGGTAACTGCTGGAATCCAGTGACGACCTCTTGCCCTAGATATTAAGAAAAGGGAAAGAATTAAGGAGATAGCTTTTCTCTAGGGCCAAAGTAGTAGCAGCAATGAAAGAAACTTGTATAATGGAAGAATCATAATTTTTATGAGGTAAATATTCAAGCTATACTGAATAGTGGAGTTTTTTTAAAAAAAGTAATGGCAGGAGCTCTGCCTTTCAATTAAGATGGAAAGGATGGAGTGAGATCAAAGCAAGTGCCCATAATTAACCTTCTTAAGAGTGTAGAAGAAATAATGGAAGCCATCACCAAAGGTACTGTACTCAACAGACCATGTAAACTCAGGGGCTTCAAAAAATCGCCGCCGAAAGTGTGGCTGACATATGAAAAGTAGTTCATTGAGAACAGAATATTAACAATTAATATATACAAGAAAATAATAAGACATCAGTTCCACCTTCAGTTCTGATCCTTTTTTTTGCGTCTTTACTTATTTAATTAAACCCTAGGAAAGACAGTCTAACTATTTCACGATGCAATGGTACGGAAGATAGTTTGAGAGAAAAGTGGTTCCATTCAAAAGGAAACCCCATTCCCATGTAATGCACACATTTATATACTGTAAATAGGTAAAGCAAATATCAACAAAGCATACCAGAAGGTGGAAAAACCAAAAGAACTGTAACACAGAAGATTGTTGGTAAATCTCCCTAACCTGTCCGAAGGTAATTGATACAAAGACACCTTCTGGCTTCAAAACCCTGTGGATACATTTAAGCATTTTCATCACGTTATCCACTGTTGTAGGATTGGGGTCCCATGGATCACCACTGTCCACAAACAGTACATCCTGCAGAAAAGGATGGTCTTCCGTTAAGTGTAAGAAACAACATCATGTAAAATAATAGCAATAACCGTTATTATCAATGGAATGCATCATGCTGTGGGTTGTTTCCAGTTATGATTAATTGAAGACATGAATGTCGGACCAGGTCGCCTTGTATTGCAGAAGTTCTTCTTTGAAACCATTTCCGAATCCAACATATTGCTGTACTGTTGTTAAATAGAAGTTGTAAAGGCTTGTATTGCATATAAAGACGAATCTGTTCATTTCAACACTAGACAATAAGCCATCCTCCAAGCTTTAATTTTTAACCCTACCGGCAGTACATGTTGAGATTTTGCATGCGTGCTAACTAAATGCAAGCCTCTCTTGTTCTTATCAACGGCTTAACGTGTTGACAATGGTGCTAAAATAGCTGTCTGGTTATCCTCCAATATACGGTAATATGATTAGCACACTAAAGCGTCCGGGCAAACCAAGAAATGTACCCTTCAAACTGATTTTTCATGGAATTGGCCAGTCTTTAATTAATATTTATTTATATGACTTCAAGGCACTATGTGCACACAATAGATGCTTAACAGCCAATGATCCTTGAGGTTCAATATTAAAAAATGTTCATCCATTTTAATCAGTATTTTCCCAATTATGCAGGAATTACTTGTTACAGTACACAGAACAGAAGAAAGCTCATGAACATTCCATACCATGGTGCCCTTCTCAATCACAAGGTCAAAGCTCTCTTGCTCAAACGGGCAGGTCAAGCATGTCAGCCACCACAACATCCACGCCTGCAATGCAAGAAGATTCAGAAGAAAAGGACCCAAATCGCGCTGAGCTTGAGCTTCTCTTCTTTCTTCTACTGGCGAGGAAATGAAAGAAAGGCCAGTAGATAAAATACAGTGCCCACCTTTGGTGCCCTGAGCAGCGAGGCGGTCGCGCATCCGCTGGACGGCGACGGGGAGAGGTCGACGCAGGTGATGCCGCCGGCGACGCCCTCCCGCAAGAGCTCCTCGCCGAGCCGCGAGTTGCCGCACCCGACCTCGAGGACCGAGAGGGTCGGTGGGGAGAGGAGCGGCGACAGGAGGTGGCGGAAGTGGGAGAAGTCCTTGAACCACTCGTAGTGCTCCTCCTTGCCGAACCGCGCGTCCCTGCGAGCGAGCGAGCGGACGCACGGCCATTGCCGCGTCAGAGTCGGACAGAGTTTTTGCTTGCTGCTGCTTCTTCTGCAGCTCGGTCAGGAGGGAGGAGGGTAGGAGGATGAAGCAGAGAAGCGAGGGAGCGAGAGCGAGAGCGAACCAGTAGGAGGGGTCGAGGTAGGCGGAGGCGGTTGATGGCGCGACGTCGTCGGCGGAGGCGGCCATCGCCGGCGGCGGAGGCGGCTTGTATCTTGCAGGGAGGAAAGGGATGCGCCGCTGGGTTGGGGATGGGTCCGTTGAACCCTATGGTGGGGCAGCAGCGCCGTCCGATCAATCAATGGACAGTCAGGATCGAGATAGGGAAAAAAAGGAACCGAAAAGAAATTTGTTCCATTGCCGGGATTTGAACCCGGGTCGCCTGGGTGAAAGCCAGGTATCCTAACCGGACTAGACGACAATGGATTCCTGCTATTCTATCTTATAATATACCTTTTTGTTCCTTTGGTTGACTATTGCTATAGTGAACTTGTTTTGAAAAAAATATTCATGATTGATTATTTTTGAGGCAAAAATATTCATTATTCATATTTATCTATTCCAACAAGTCTACAAGCCACGAATGACTATACCACTCAGATGGATATGTTTTGTTACAATTTTACAGTAACCATAGGTACACAAGAAGTTTAGATTTTTTTTTTAATAGAATTCAAGGACCTTGAAACATATTGATGAGGTAGGAAAACACGTAAGATATGAGTTTTGTATAGAACTCACATCCCCATGAGTTTTTAAGTTGTACAAAGATAATAGGAATCCAATGTGGGGAACCTTTGTTGAATATGGATTGTATTTGTATATCATTGTTGGCTATACGAGAGAAATATGTACTTATATGTTGACATTTTTATTCTAGGAGCCAAGTTGAAGAAAGTGTTATAAGCTGCAAATTAGAAAATATATAATTGGGATATATATAGAATCAATTTCCATTTCCCACCTCATAATTTGAGATGGGCTTACATACGAACTTTGAAAAGTGGTGGAATCTCAAATTCCAAGACAAGTACCTTAATTTATTCGGTAGATTTCAGTTCTTCAAATGAAATACCCCTAAAGCCCGTTTGGATCCTTGCAATTGAATTCATTATAGTTTTGACACATATTTGAGATAGGCTCTATAATTTATATAACTTTACTTAAGTTGAGAGTATAAACATAGCATGGTGATCTATAGAACCAATTTCTCATCTTCCACACTATGAATTTTAGATAGACTTATTTGTGAACTTAAGTAAAGTTGTTTAATCTCAAATTTCAAGCCAAATAGCATAATTTATTAAGTAGATTCCAATTTATCTAAAATAAAGGATTCAAATTAGCCCTAACGTAAATTCGAATCCATTCTATTTGGATGTTAATTGATTTGTGTTGGTTTGACGTGGCTTACGCGTTAGTGGTCAAAAAGAAAGTTCCCATTTTTTTCCTCGAATGTTCTTATGGGATCATGCACTGCGCCACTAGATAGGAATGCACAAAACACACACAAAAAAAAAGGCGCATAGAAAAACTTGCTTACACAACTTCGTTTTTCCAAAGACTCTTTATGCAATTTGTGTTCATTAATCATGGCTAATCTTTGTTGATATGCCAATAATTTGTGATTTTTGGAATACTTGCTTTAAATTGAAGATACCACAAACATAACTTTGCTGTATTTCTTATGTTTGAAACTGATTTGGCCCATATATATATCTACATTTTGCGCATGAATACAATCAAATATACATACGTGTGTACACTGTGTGTTTTCTCTTGGTGGTGAACAAAATTCAACTCAAAAGTGAAAGTACCATAAGATTTCTCTCTGGTACTACTGACTATCCTCTGCTAGTACATGAGGCCTTTTCCGCTGCCGGAGCTGCGAGGCGACTCCGGCGAGTTCCGCCAGCCGAGCACCGAGACCCCCGACAGCCTGAGGAGGCGCTGCGCCACCTCGCCGGTGGTGGGCCGGCGCGCCGGGTCCTGCCTGACGCACCTCTCGATGAGCCTGACCAGCATGACCACGGCGTCCTGCGGGCAGCTCCCCGCCGGCAGCGCCGGGTCCACGAGCTCCTCCAGCCGCTGCAGCACGGCGTCGCCGGCGCCGTCGAGCTCCTCGGCGAGCTCGCGCAGCGCCACGAACGGGTCGCCCACGCCGTCGACGCCCACCAGGTCCTCGGCGTCCCTGCCCGTGACGAGCTCCAGCAGCACCACGCCGAGCGAGTACACGTCCGCCTTGGGCGACACCACGCCGTGCTCCAGGTACTCCGGCGCGATGTACCCGCGCGTCCCCGCGATCCGGCTCGTCATCGTGAACAGCGCCTCCTCCTCGGCGCCGGCGGTGGTGGCGCCCGTGATGGCCCTCGCGGCGCCGAAGCCCCGGAGCTTGGCGCGGGGCCCGTCGCCCGGCAAGGAGGACGCTGCCGCTGCTGACGTCCATGTGCACCCACGCCGGCCGCGCGTATTTTCGTGTGCAGGTACCGAGACCGGCGACGTCGAGCGCCACCTGCACCCGCTGCGCCCACGCCGCCGGCGCCGCGCGCCGTGGCGACGCCGGGGAGGCGGTCCCGAGCGCGCGCTCGGGCGCACTCGGTGACGCAGGTACCACCGCCCTTGCTGTGGTGGCAAAGGCCGATGAGGCGATGAGGTTGAGGTGGTTGATCTTCCGCATCGCTCCACCTCCGCCGACACGCCCGGTCGACCACCTCCACCGCCGCGCGCCGCCGCTGAACGCCGCGCCGGTACAATCGACCCGCCGATGTGCTTGTCCGGCTGAAGTCGTCGGTGGTCGCCTTGAGCTCCGCGTAGGTGTACACCTTTGAGCGACGACTTGATGTCCGGGCCACGGAAATGCCGAGAACGCCGCTGGTGGACAGCGAGAACTCGCCGCCGGGTGACGTGAAACCCGACGACGCCGCCGCTACCTTTCCCCGCCGCCGCTTACCATCCTTCCCGGTCGCCATCACTTCACCGGGCGGTGGCAAGAACGGCGCCGGCCGCCTCCCCCCGCCCCGCAGCGAGGAAAGCTCCGGCCAGGCAATCACAACGACGGCAACCACCACGCGACAAGAACGCAATGTCAGACCTCGACACGGCTCCTCGCTCTTTTTCCCCGTCGCAGCGGCGCTAGCACCACCGGGCGGAGGCGGGAGGCGCCGGGCGGCGCCCGGATGCGCCGACACGCTCGGGCCGTGGTGGGAGACCGGATGAGCAAGTTGTGTAGGGGAATATGGTGAAGGGCGGCCGCAGCCGTTGGCGCCGGGCGAGGGTCGCGCTGTCGACCCCGAACCGTTTCGGGCGACGGTGGAGACGCCGTCGGTGACGTCGACGAGGTAGGTGACGAGGAACCTTGCTCCCGCCCGCCGCGCGCGGGCGGCCGCGCACGCCGCAGCCGAGCGCACGGGGATGTGGATCGCCCGGCCGTCGTGCTCGGCGCGCGCGCGCCGCTGAGCGCGGGGACTCCAGCGCTCGCACGACGCCGCCCCCGAACGTGTTGTTGGCGATGATGAGCAGCGCCAGCCGCCGAGGCCGCCACGCACGCCGCCGCGGGCGTTCCGCACGTAGAACCGCCGCCGGGCGTGGCGTCGCCGCCACGCCAAGACGCCGCCGTGAAGACTCGAGCAGTGGCCGGAGCGTTTGTCGCCGCGCTGGCGGTTTTGGTGGATTCACGGTGGTGGTGCCAAGAGGGTGGCGGGGTCGGCGCCGGGAGCGCCCGATGGAGGTGAGGTTGGAGTAGGGTCCCGGGGCGGTGAAGGTGAGGAAGGTCGGGCACGACGGAGGCGCGGTGGTGTGTTAGCAACCCGTCCCTCCCTCGGTGGGCTGCGCGCCGCGAGAAGTACTTTCAAGGTGGAGAAGAAGCCCAACAACAAGGTGATGGGAAGTGACCGGGCCTAAATGGCTTTGTGCCTGCAAGGCACGAGAGGCTTCGGCCATGTACCGTTAAATAGACGGGGACGAGCGAGAGAGGTCGGCTATTATGTAACAAAGACTCGAACCGCTAATCATTCATCGTCGCGCCACCTCCTACCTTCCGTGTCTTTGTTCGTCTACCTAATCCCCAATTTCTCTGCCGATTCCCCAATTCTTCCTACCCCAAATTCCATGCCGCGCAAAGTGGTATCGGAGACACCGTTCCTCCGGCCTTGATTCCGCGTACTCCATCGGTTGATTGGACAAAGCGAATTTGGTTGGCTTGATCTCGGTTCCAAAGCAGCGGGGAGTCATTTTGAACTTCGGTCATTCAGTAATTCGATTCAAGTCCGATCGATTTGTGGTGCGGAAGAGTCCGGATCCACCCAACCCTAGCCCCCTACCACACCACCACTTCACCCCCGCCCGGACCGATTGGGCGTCATGAACTGAGACGAAGTTCATCGTCGACGAGCCGCGACGCATCTCCGCCGAGCGGGGACACAAAGTGGGAGCAGCGTCTCTCCGATCAGAGAAGCTCTTCGCCGAGACGGAAGAGCCGCTCGAGCCGGATCCACGAGATGGAGCAGCCGGGGCAAGCTGGTCGCCGTGCTCGAACTTGACTATGTCAAGAGCGACGCCCCGCCTCACCAAGGTCGAGGACCTCATCAACAACATTGACCTGGAGGTGAAGAAGCTATCCTTGGGATGGGGAGCGCAAGCATCACCAACCCCGCGGATCCTAGGGGTGTTCAAGGCGGCCCCCGAGCGGTTCCACGCCCATCCGTGGAGCTCACCGCCTCACCGCCCGTTGTTGGGCAACCGTGCGCCAGAATCGGGAGAATGGATTTGGGTCGGTCACCACCCTACTCCATTCCCCGGTCAAGGGTGAGCACGCCAATCCCCAATCGCTGCAGTCTTCCTTTGCGTTTCATCCCAATCCTACTCATCATTCTGAGATGCACCCATTGACAACCAATTCAAATCAGCATTCTAGTTCCAAAATTCCTAAAATCGATTTCCCCACTTTTGATGGTGATCAGCCTAAGCTATGGTTGAGTAATTGCATGGATTATTTTACCTCGTATCGCGGTCGAGTCCTCCGAGTGGGTGCGAAGTCGCCGTATGCATTTTCATTCATCCGCCAAACGCCGGGTACAATTGCCGCCGCTACACGTATGCGTGGAATGGCTGGGATCGCTTTGCAGAGTCCGTCCTAGCTAGATTTGGCCAGGATCACCACGAGTTGCTGTTGCGTCAACTGTTCCAGATCCACCACACTGGGACAGTCCAGGAGTACATCGACAAATTCGCATCCATCATAGACCAGCTGGGTGCATATAACGAAACCACCGATCCATTGTTGTTCACCATGCGTTTCTTAGATGGTCTTAAGGATTATATACGCATACCTGTCTCCTTGCAACGTCCACCAAATTGGGATACTGCCTGCGTCCTTGCCCTGTTGCAGGAAAATCTGGTGGCATCCCGGAAACATGATGTGCAGAGGTGGGATGTTGCCACAGGGGTTAAGCCGTTTTCTCGGCCATCTATAGCTCCTGCGCCCCCACCTCCGCGATACGACAAGCCCGGTGGACCTCCGAACCCAGGGCACCAATGGCCCCTGGGCGATCTGTCACTGCTGAAGAGCGTTGGGCATCACTCAGAGCTACCAGGCGTGCTCAAGGCCTCTGTTACCGCTGTGGTGAAAAATGGACCAGAGAGCATCGGTGCAATCAGGCTATCCAGCTCCAGGCAATGGAGGAAGTTCTGGCAGTTTTCACTCCAGAGGAGGAATGTGAACCAATGGAGATTGATTCTGGTGAAGTGATAAATGAAGTTAACATGATGCTTTCCACAGCTGCTTTGACAAACTCACATAAACCATGCACTATCAATTTTGAGGGCCTGGTAGGTTCTGTTCCAGTCAAAATTCTCTTGGACTCCGGAAGTACTCACACTTTCCTCAGTTCTGAAGTAGCCACACAATTCACTGGATTTCAGCAGCTAGATCCACCTATGCTGGTTAAGGTGGCAAATGGAGAGACTCTGCTGTGTTCCCAGATTTTACCTCAAGCCGTGTGGTCCATTCAAGGAATACAGTTTCAGAGTGATCTCAAGATCCTGCCACTTCCTTCTTATGATATGATCTTAGGCATGGACTGGTTGTCCACTCATAGCCCTATGCAGATCCATTGGTCACAGAAATGGGTGCAGATCCCACATGAACAGGGTATAATTCAGTTGAATGGGGTGCTATCTTCTTTACCTCCTGGAGCATTGATTCAATTGCTTGAGCCTGAAACACCACACACTGTCGAGCTTCCTGAAGCCCCTCCTGCTGTACAGCAACTAATCTGTGATTACATAGATCTGTTTGAACCACCAAATCAGCTACCTCCAGCCAGGAACTGTGACCATGAAATTCCATTGCAACCAGGAGCCAGCCCAGTTTTTACCAGGCCATACAGATTCACTCCTGCCATTAAGGATGAAATAGAGAAGCAAGTAAAGGAGATGATGGATGCTGGATTGATTCAGAAAAGTGTGAGCCCATTTTCATCTCCTGTGTTGTTGGTGAAAAAGAAGGACAAAACATGGAGATTCTGTGTCGATTACCGCCATCTTAACTCGATTACCCTAAAGAGTAAATACCCTGTTCCAATTATTGATGAGCTTCTCGATGAATTGGGCCATTCCTCCTGGTTCACCAAGTTGGATCTTCGCTCGGGGTTCCACCAAATACGCCCAAAACCCGGTGAGGAGTTCAAAAACATAAGCCGCATACATACCCGGGCAGTTTGAATTATTTGTGATGCCATTTGGGTTGACCGGGTGCTCCAGGCACATTTCAATCAGCAATGAATGCAACTCTTGCACCATTTCTTCGCAAGTTTGTCCTTGTGTTCTTTGACGACATCTTGATCTATAGCCAATCCTATGAGGAACACTGCGTAAAGACATACAACCGGGTCTTTCAAAGAATTGAGGGCTCATCAATGGAAACTGAAAATGACTAAGTGTGAGTTTGCAAAGCGCAATATCACTTATCTCGGCCATGTTATATCCTCGAAGGCGTGGCAAATGCACCTTAAAAGATTCAGCGGTGTCTTCTTGGCCCACTCCTTCTTGCGTTCGTGATGTGCGCAGTTTTTTCGGGACTTGCGGTGCTATTATCGGAAATTGCCGTCAGGAACTTTGGCATATTGGCTCGGCCCTTGTCTGATCTCTTGCGCAAACACTCCCCTCGCTTGTCCGACACCGCTCATGATGCAGCATTCCAAGCACTTAAACAAGCTCTGACATCAACACCTGTCCTTGCCTTACCTAACTTCCAAAGACCCTTCTGTGTTGAAACAGATGCAAGTGGTACAGGCATTGGAGCAGTACTTCATCAGGATGGGCACCCCGGCATATATCGGGCCGGGCTTTGGGACCCAAGTCACGGGGCCCCGAGCACCTATGAAAAGGAATACATGGCACTACTCATGGCAGTTCAACATTGGCGCCAATATTTACAATTCTTTGAGTTCACAATCTTCACGCACCAAAAGAGCTTAGTCCAACCCCATACGACCAGCGCTTACATACAATCGCGCGCCAGGTTATTCTCTAAACCGATTAGGCCTCCGACATGAGAATAGTGTACAAGCCCGGCACTACAAACCCGTGCTGGTGATGCTTTGTCCCGTAAGGTGCATGATTTGCCATCTGCTCTCTTTGTCTCGGTAGTCATTCCACAATGGATACAAGAGGTGGTGGCAGTTATGAGGGTGATCCAAGTTGTCGGTCAAATTGGCTCGATTGGCTATTGATCTGCTGCCGGTTCCCAATTTCTCACTTCGTGATGGGGTTCGCGCTACAAGGAGCGCATTTGGATCGGTGCTCACATTGGCCTGCGGCATAAGGCGATATCCGCTTGCCATTCCAGTGCGTTGGGTGGCCATTCTGGTTTTCCATCCACTTACGGTAGGATCAAGCAACTGTTTGCATGGGTGGGTATGAAGTCAGCATTTTTGTTCGTCGGTATGTCGGTTCTTGCCTCACATGTCAACGTGCTAAACCGGACCGTGTTTCGACTTCCGGGGCTCTTGCAACCCCTACGGTGCCTTCTTCAAAGATGGGATCATATTTCAATGGACCGTTGAAGGTTTGCCCCCATCCAAAAAGGCTAAGCGCATCCTTGTGGTGATTGATTCCTTCACAAAGTATGGCCATTTTTCGCGCCATTATCTCACCCGTTCTTCGCCGCCACCGTTGCTCGCGTGTTCTTGGACAATATCTACCGTCTTCATGGCATGCCCTCATATATCGTCTCGGACCGCGACCGCATCTTCAACAGCAACCTGTGGTCGAATTGTTTGAGCCGGCCGGTGTCCAGCGAATATGAGCTCGAGGCTATCACCCCGAAGTCCGACGCGGCCGACATTTAGCGCCCGAATCGGGACTATGGAGACATATCTTATTTGTTTCGTTAATGCTTGCCCCACCAAATGGTCTTCCCGGCTATCGTTGGCGGAATTACGGTATAATACAAACCGATCATTCAGCAATCGGTTGCTCACCATTCGCCGCTCAGTATGGGTACCCTCCTCGACACCGGCATCACGACTTTGGATATTGTCTCCAACAGAGCTCTCGAAAGTGGCTTGAAGGACGTAATGTAATGCAAGAGTTGATCCAGCAGCATCTGTTCCGAGCCAAAGAACATTATGAAGCGCCAAGCGCACAAGTCTCGCGACCGAACGCCACTTTCGGGTTGGGGATAAGGTGTTCGCCAAGCTCGGCCTTTACGCCCAAACGGACCGCCGCCATCGATCCAATCAGAAGCTCTCCTTCAAGTATTATGGGCCGTTCGAGATTATTGCTAAAGTTGGCACTGCCGCTATACACTTGACTTGCCAAGCAACATGCAAAGATACACCCGACGTTCCATGTGTGTCGCAACCGAAGGCCGCTATACTTCCGGTACATCCGTCTCACCTCGGTTCCCTTCTCGATGTTGAGTTACCTCGCATCGATTCGCGGTTCTTCGTCGTATTGCCCCCGATGCTTCCGGAGAACAAGTCCTCATTCATTGGTCGGGATGGCCCAAGAGTATGGCAACCTGGGAATATTGGGATGCAGTTCGTCAAGCTTTTCCTCGTGCTGCTGCTTGGGGACAAGCAGCCTCTCAAGCGCCGGGGATTGTTAGCAACCCGTCCCTCCCTGGTGGGCTGCGTCAGAGTACTCGCGAGAAGAAGCCCAACAACAAGGTGATGGGAAGTGACTGGGCCTAAATGGCTTTGTGCCTGCGTGCACGAGAGGCTTCGGCCATGTACTGTTAAATAGACCAGGACGAGAGCGAGAGAGGTCAGCTATTATGTAACAGCACTCTGAATCTGCTAATCATTCATCGTCGCGCCACCTCCTACCTTCCGTGTGCTGTTCGTCTACCTAATCCCCAATTTCTCTGCCGATTCCCCAATTCTTCCTACCCCAAATTCCATGCTGCTAACATGGTGTCGCAGAAGTAGCCGAGCAGGCCGGAGGAGTTGTGCGTGTTGGTGCAGTCGGCGATCTGGCTGCCGTAGGGCTGCTGCGCGCTGGACCCGCGGCACCACGCCGGAGAGGATGGTGGAGAAGAGCAAGAGGAGCGTGGCGGTCGTGGTGGCGGTGAGAGCATCATGCGACGAGGCCGCCATTGCTTCCACGAGCAGCCTGCGACGGTGGCTGGCTTCTTGGTTTCAGCTCGAGGCCGGCGGCTTTATGGGGGACAGCAGACAGGTCAGGGTCAAAGTCAAAATGGGGGGTTTTATTTATGTTGTGATGTTAGGCTTCTGATTGTACAGCAATGCATTCGGTGGTGAAGCTGAAGAGTTGAACTTTTTGTTCGTCCACGTTGAAAAGTTGATCGGTTTTCAGAGGTTGCTTGGAACAAGTCAACGTGGGGAATGCAGAAACATCCGCCTTGTTCGGCTGGCTTGTTAGCTACCGGCCAACAGTACTTTTGTCTCACATTAAACCAGCACCAGGCAGTCAGCCAACTGAAATGATTTTCTTGAAATTTTAGCTGAGATTGCAGGACATGGTGTCTTTGTTAGTATTATCCAATGAGATAGTGACGGGACAGGAGACCGGTCTTACTTATGGACGGGCAAGATATTAGATATTGCGAGGTCGGGGCTTAGCCGCCACGAGACGTGTTGAAACGTCAACAATGCAGTGCTGTACTTGTCAAGACTATCATCATCATGTGCTTTTGGTTATTTTAATTTACAAACGAAAAGAAGATGAAAAAAATTGAAGGCATATCTCTTTGGAGCATTGTTTATAATACCGGATATGTTGTCTAGCTATAGCAGGACTCACTCACACGTTGGTGTATATGTTGTATAATGTGTATGGACATCGACCAAGCATTGAAGCATAGCCATAGGCCAGGCAGGCATTGCCGGCTTCAAAGGTGCGTCGACAACGTCAAATGTGCGTTGAGATTGGTGCTGGACAAAGAGACACACTGAACCTCCATGCTCATTTGAGGATGGAGACAGAGTTCCAGTCGAACTGCCTGGCTGACCGACAGGTTATATGGCTTCGTAGATGAATTCAACGGTTCAGATATGTGAAAAGTGCAGTAGGAGCGGTCCGTGATGATAGGCACACAGAACAGGACAGCAGCCGACAGCGTATATATAGCTGGGCAACTGAAATGTTGTGGAGCTTGGGGGTTACATTTCATTTTTCAGTACTATTATGAAATTTGGGTAATATACTACAACTACTGATTATGCCCAGCTACTGAAGTACAGTATAGACCAAGGGAAAAGTCACCTGCAAGTGCAACAAGTAACGGCACCATCTGTACTTCTGTAGTCTGCACATCCGGGCATGAACTGCATACAGGCAAATTGAGAGAACCATAGTTCAAAAACCAAAAGGAAAACAGAGCACAAATTTGCCCCAACCTTCGATCCGTTTAAAAAGGTCGTCTGCGATCCAAACTCACGGTGACAAGATATCCAAATCTCGATGCACATTTCTTTCCCACTTCACAAGCACCACCCGAAAAATCAAGACTGAAGAACGGCATCACGGTTTACCAGACAAGTGTTATGCTGCAGAAAAGTTTTACGCCAAAAAAGGTCTGCGGAAGCATAATGGTAGTGGCAAGCAAAACGCTAAAAGACGACATTAGTTTTTGGTACAGTACAGGCAGCTGCGATTGCCAAATCACAAGTGCTGTCATCGATGCAATGCAACTCCTGCGAGTACCAGAAGCTGTAATCCATGGCCCGATAGCTACCAGGTCACCAAAAGCATATCATTATCACCTGCAACAACATATATCAATATAACGATGATGTTTGTCAATTTCCACACTAAATAAATAGCTAATTCAATTTTAAGAATGCAAGGTGTAAAATTTCACGATTCTTCAAGGTGGATTTTTAAGGAACTTACCATCCTAAAGCTGAATTTTAATGGGCTTGATGTTGATCCTAGGGAGAGGACAAAGATGCGCTTGATAAGATGCGCACGATGATCTGGGCTCTTTTATCATCCTGTGGGTCGCAGTGGATTGTGATTTTTCTAAGTTTTTCACAACTAAACGTTTGTACTGCTTCCACACAAGGAGGATCCATTTCAGCATCAGCATTTGGAAGACTCTCATAGTCATCATGTCCACTCTGATAGATGAAAGAAACCATTACTAAATTCATATAATAAGCAGAAACCACATTGAAGAGGGAGGGGGTAGTATATCTTGCCTGGTCAAGTTGCAGTTTAACTTTTCCTATGCCAGGCGAATGCCGAAGAAACCATATTAGTGGATAGCACCCACCATGCAGAAACCACTCACCAAGGTGCAACCGTTTCAAGTTGCTGAATGTCTCGCACCTTTGAAGATCACGCTGTAATACCTTTGGCACCACCTGAAAACAGGTCGGGCAAGTTTCAAAGGATACACAAAAATGGTACATCGGAGCAAAAGTAAGTCTATAGTAGGTGGCATACATTTTCAAAGACAGATGGAGATACCAACGTCAAGTCCATGGCATTTTTCAGGGAACTAATAATACTGCAGGGAACCTGAGGGTTCTGGAAAGAGAGTGAAAAAAGTAAATTTTGGCGGTTCTCACTGATGACACATCTGTGAGGTGAATGATTCTTCTAGGTATCTCTTCTAGTCTCAGGGTGACTAGGTTTGGCATATCTATCACAAGATACTGAAACTCTCCAGGGTAATCTTTATGATTATGTGTACCGGTAATGGTCAAGCTCTTCAATTTTGTTGACGAAAAACATGGTGACATGGATGGCACAACTTGTAAACTCTAGATCATCTAACAGTGGGCAGCAGTTGGTGAGGTTCTGGACAAAGCAGTCATCTACTGAAAAATGGCAGAGGCCTAAAATTTTCAAGTGCACCGAGGTGAATGGGAAGGGATAACCCTCTATAGAAAGGGGTTTGGGGCCAGAATGCTTCAGTATGCCTAGAGCCCAGGCATCACTATCAAGGGCATGGCAAATCCACGGATGGATATCAGAATATTCAAGGGAATCATCGGAGCTGTTGCAGATGGCAGAAATAAAAAACACATCCAGTGGAACTGGCTCTGGCAAAGAGTTTCTGTACATGACCAAATTGTCAACGGTTCTTGAAAGTTAAGCATGCTGCTGAACTTGGCTGCATCAATGTAGAGCCACATCAATGATGCCCAGAGGTTTTGCCACCTCCGTGACAGCAGACTTGTTTGCACTGCCTCCTGCAGTGTTAGGAAGTACATGATGTGAAGCAGCAAATCGTCCGGTAGGTCACTAATCCTGTCAGGGCCACTCTCCTCACTGAGAGAGTCACAGGCAACTGTTTCTGGAAGAACTTGCTTCATCAGGGGCATTCAATCTAGCAGGTCTTGTGCATGGATATTGTTTCTGCAGATAAAAGGAATTGTAAGCTAAAAGACTACACTATGAGAACGATATGCAAATGAAATGTGTTATAGCAAGCAGAAAAGAAAATGAAATTGAATCATGAATAGAATAGGCAAGCTCAGCTACATTCTTTTGAGGAAAGAAAAAGCTAGTCCTCAGTCCTCACTAGTCACAGCTGGACATTTTAACCACTCGAGGCCCTTGCACTCTGGTTCTAATACAGGGTGGAACTAAAACAGGCTATTTGTAGGATGTGATGTCAACCCAATAGGCAAAGGCACATAATGTTCAAATAAAATTGTAAAAACAAAAGTGGGGCCATATGCCAATCTCGAAATACAATCTTCCCACTCTCAACTGTATTTTCCTTCTCAGCCGTAGTGCAGCAAGATACCGTCAGCACCATAGATGCACCAATACCTCAATTTCATTGAGATTCTTGGTATAAAGATCAGAGGCTGTGGTGCTAGTTGACAAGTGTAGTTAACAAAGAAGATCCAATCAGAGGAAACTTGGTGGCTGGATGCTCCAACTGATTAAGGAGGTTTTTCCAGCTCGGTGCAGGGAATCGGTTTAAGTGGTGGATCAAGAGACTGGGCACAGTGCAATCTCCCAAATACATCTCACAAGTGGATGTGGTACTACCACCAGCAACTGTATCACACATGAAGAGAAAAACATACAAAAGATCCTGCAATGAATTTTATCTCAGAGAAGCATAATCCATGTGGCTCTGCAGGGGCTGCTATATAAGCCTAACATTACCAAATCATGCTAGGAGCAACACCTAGAAGGTTGTATACAATGGGTATCTCACAGCCATCATCTTAATCAACAATGCAACCAACCATACAGATCCCCAAGCCACATATAAACTAATACGCAGAGCACAACACAACGAAACGAAGAGTCATGTAGAATACACGACTGCATAGCATCAAGCCATCAACACTTAATAGAACCAATTGAAAGGGAGACTGGGCACATGTGGAGGGCAAAACCACAAATTCTTCCAATAATGGCTTTTGTCTCCGAGAAGTATATGTGGCTATGCAGGGGCTGAGATATAATATAAACCTAACATTACTAAATCTCGATTGTGTACAGTGGGTACCTCACGTGACAACCAACATCTTAATCTTAATAAACAACGCAACCATAGATCCCTAGCCATATAAACTGGTATGCAGGCACCACACAATGCACAGCCCATAAGAATACACGGCTAGCTGCATAGCATCAACACTTGAACCAAATGAGAAGGGGAGACTGGGCACACTTACTCCTCGTGCGTGCAACGATGTCCACCTCCAGGGTCTCCTCTGCTGCTCCTCAAGCCTGTAATCGATAGAATACACATACACATTAGAATGTAGTCCAACGGGTCAACAAAAAAAATGTGGATCCGACCACAAAAATAGCATACCAGCTGAGGACTTAGGAGGGCTAGGGTTTGGAATGCCGTAGAAATCAGGAGGTCTCAGCAAGGATTTGGGGGCGGCCCGGTTGGTTGAGGAGCCGGCGACGGAGGTCGAGAATGCAGGCGAGACTGGACCGCACCCGCCCGACGCCCTTCACCGGCGCCGATCACTCCGGCGGCTGGCCCGCTAGATCTATCGGGGAGAAGGCGGCTCCATGATCCTGCCGGCAGCGGGGTCTGGCCCATGGCAGCGCGGTAGGACCGTAGGAGAGGGCGAGGTCGGGGAGGGGTTCCTGCCGGCCGGCGGCTTGGCGAAATGCGAGTGCGATGCGGCGGTGCGAGTCTTTTAAACCAGAGAGAGACACGTTTTGACCCAGTATACTCCTATCTCCGTTTTATCTCTTGTTTTCAACTCCTGAAAATCAAATGCACTTAACTTTTACTAAATATATAATATGAAATAAAATATTAATATGTATATATATACTCCATCGGTTTTAAATTGTAGTTCTGGCTTTTTTTAGATTTATTTTTTTACTATTTATCTAGACAAGGTGCATAAAGCGAAATCAATATATCTACAAAAGCCAAAGTGATCATTAATTTAGAAAGGAAGGAGTAATTGCTACTATTGAATAGATTGTTGGATTTATTTCTATAATAAATATATTTGGATATATAAATGTTGCTAATATTTCTATAAACTTAGTCAAACCGATATGCGCATGGCGACACTTAAATAGGAAGCTCTTTTAAAAAAAACTTAAATAGGAACCTTTTTTTATAAAACATACCTGTATTAATTAAAGGGAAAAGCAATACAAGTACCTTTGTAAAAGGATACATTATGTGCTACCCGCCTATAATCTACAAGGAGCCCAAATTGTTGGGGCGAAAATAATCGGCCCATAGAGAAAATAAGCCCATGAAGGATGGCGGCCCCAAGGCCCAAAAAGAAGGACGGATGGGAAGACGGCGCCGGAGTTGACGACACTGAGGCGCATTTTGGGCCTAAGAGGCCCCAGGAGGGACGAAGGCCGGCCCCAAGCCCCGGGCAGATTCGCTAAGAAAGACTTAATGAGCGGAGCTCTCTTTGGGCCCCTTTAAAAGCCCGATGCAACCCATCTACAAACACTCGATTGGCAAGGCCCAATTCACTAAAAATCGCCCTAGCTAGGCGGGGAGGGCCCAGGGTGAAGTCTCACGAAATAAAGAGAATGAGGACCAACGAATCGTCACAAATCTAGGAAGACAATCCCGGATAGGCTTATTGAAGCCCATCCATACACGGGCCAAAAATCCGCATGCCGCATGCCGGCCCGCCGAACAGACCCACTTTCACCACAACTTACTCCCGACCCGAGGGGCGTACGCCGAGGGGCTAAGTTCCCGCCGAGGACACGGGATCTCCGGAGACAATCCCTATCTCGCCCGGGGACCACGACCCTCGGACAAGACTTCTCCGCCTCGCCCAGGGACCGCGACCCTCGGGCAAGACCTCTCGCCTCGCCCGAGGATAGGAGGACCCGGCCATCTGGCTCTTTCCTCTCCCAGGAAACACCATCTCGAGCACGCCTTGGAAAGTCAAACCTTGATGAGTGGGGGCGGCCGCGCATTAAATGCACACTTCACAGATCATGCGATGACAGAGCAATCGATTGCCTGTCGATTCGCTTGACTCATTATCTCCTCGCATCCCCTGGTGATGGGACATAAAGGAAGCAGTTATCACACACGTCACCCTGCACAAGGAAACACAACTCTACTATTCATTTGCTTGCAGCTTCATGACCGCGACACGAGTCCAAGGACCCTCGGGACGTCGACACCACGCCATGACGCGGACCAAGCCAATCGTGGACCATAAAGGGATCCGAGGGTCACCATTTGGCCCTCGGGAGACCCTCCCTCGGCGACGGCACACGAACACAAGAGACTCCAAGACACGCGTCCACACGGGGCACTCCCTTTCCGGGAACCCGAGGTCCGGGCCGGGCATGGCATGCCTAACAGCCGGATAGTAGACACGATGGCGTTTGTACATGACACGTATTGTACACATTATCTCTCCTTTACACTATAAAAGGGAGAGTAATGTCAAGATAGAACGGGCCTGAACTAGGTTTTTTCACTTAGCCATCTCATCCCGGATTGAAGCCTTTCTTCATTCCCCAAACACCTTGTAACCACTTTGGTTCTTGTGCACAATTGGTGCGAGTAATACGCAAAAGGTCACAAGCTCGCTGGGCGTAGCGCCTCATGGCTCGAACCAGGATAAACCCCTCGTCTTCCGGCTCGCACACGCCATCGGGCGGGGCGCCGCAAAACCTATAAATTATTGCGGTACTTGGGACACCCCGGTTCTCAAAACACCGACACCAGCAAATAAAGAAATTACAAACTGTTCCTTAGACCCTTCCGAACGGACACCAACGCAACCGCCGCGTCGAAGACCGCCGCCACCAAACTCGAAGCACCAAAAGCCGGAGGAAACCCCCCGTCGTTGAGGTGGACTACGAGAAGACGGCTCGATCTCGCAAAAAGCGAAGAAGTAGTTGAACGCCCATCCGTCGGGATCACTATCGAGTTAAGACGACGATGGTGGAGTCGACGATAGCATCCTCCGTCGCGGTGAAGCCAAATCATTTTTGGGTGATCAAGGTTATGGTTATATAAATTAGTGAACCATTTCTAAGAAACATTTCAAGGAGCTGAAGGAGGTCTTTATGTTTTCTTCATCAACACCAAATTCGCGTGGTTCTGGATCTTTGATTTTCACAATGATTCCTATGGTGCCTCCATTATGTTCTAATGTCATTCTATTTTGCCGTCAATATGTTTGGAGATTTTTTTTTTCTCATCATTTCCTCGTCGCTGAGCATATAGATCGAATTGGCATTGCCAGGGTTGTTTTGGTGGATATTCATGAATGATTTCGGCGGCAGATTTCAATTGAAAAGTACTCTATCCGTCCCTAAATAAGTGTTGTTTGTGCTTCCCAAGAAGCAACCTAAACTAATTTTATATTAAAAATATTAATACTTATGATATATAATTAGTATTATTAGAAAGGTATTTGAATCTAATTTTTAACAAAATTATTTGAAGACACAAATGTTGCACGTATTTTTTTACAAACCGAAAGTTAGATTTGTGGCACGCACACCAACGGTGACACTTATTTACAGACCGAGGGAGTAGACGGCTCAAAGTAGTTGTTACTCGTGGAAGTAAGAGGGACTGATGGCAAAAAAAATAAAGTGAACTATGGTATCAGTAGTTAGTATTAAACAAGAATAGGGACTGATAGCAACAAAAAAAACTCTGAAACTTGTCAAATCTTGATCAATCGGTTGTTTGGATGTTGATCCAGACCTATGAAGCCGGCAACGGCTGGCCTGTACCGCCAACGTGAATCGTGCTATAGGATCGGTGATTTGCATGGGCGTCAAGTTGGAAATATTCAGGTGTCAATGTGATGATAGAGCAGGACATTTTATAGTGGCTCACAGTTCAAAGGACTCTTGACTGAAATGCTTTTTGGGGCTCGGGATACATTTCGGTACCTAGTACTAGTCCATGAAATTGGGTAATACTTACTGAACATGCCCAGCTATTACTGTTCCTGTATTTTATTTTATGGCTACATCGACCAAGGAAAAATCGCCTGCAACTGCAACAACAGACGGCACCATCCATAGCCTGCCTGTCCCTTTTCAGGCTTCAGCCCAGATAGTCAAATAGATCGAGAGAACCATAATTCAATCAATAATATAACAAAGCTAATCAGAGCACAAATTTCCCCAACCTTTGATCGTAAGCAAGAACACTATCCGAGATCCAGATTCATGCTGACAACACAATGCACATTTCGTTTCCACTTCACAAGCACCACCCAAAAAATTAAGAGCTGCAAGAATAGCATGGACTATTTTACCAAACGCAGAATCACAGCATAGTTTACAAGACAAGTGCTACGGTCCTCATGAAGAAATGTTTTACGCCAAAAGGTCAGCAAAAAGCATAATGGTAGCAAGCAAAACGCTAAAGAAAGACATTAGTTTGCTATAGGCAGTTGCAATTGCCAGATATCAAGTATTGTCATCAATGCAACTCCCAAGTGCCAGAAGCTCTAATCCATGGCCAGATACCTACCAGGTCACCAAGAGCATGTCACCTACAACAATGTTTTGTCAATTTCCTCAGAACATAAATAGCTAATTCAATTTTAAGCATTCAAGGGGTAAATTTCACAATTCTGTAAACGTAAAAGGTGGATTTTAAGGAATTTACCATCCTAAACCTGAATGGAAAGGAGCTTGATTTTGATATTTGGGACTTGGGAGAGGACAAAGATGCGCGGATAAGATGTGCATGATGATTTGGGCTCTTTTATCATTCTGTGTCTGGCAGTAGATTCTGATTTTTCTAAATTTTTCACAACAAAATGTTTTTACTGCTTCCACACAAGGAGGATCTATTTCAGCATCAGCATTTGGAAGCCTCTCATAGACATCATCTCCACCCCACCCTCGTTGATGAAAGAAACCATTATTAGAGTCAATTAATAAGCAGATAACTCATTGAAGAGGGAGGGGGTAGTTTAGCTTGCCTCGTCAAGTTGCAGGACAACATTTTCTATACCAGGCGAGTGCTGAAGCAAGCATATTGGTGGATAGCACCAACCATGCAGAAAACACTCGCCAAGATGCAACCGTTTCAAGTCGCTGTCTCACACCTTTGAAGATCGCGCTGTAATACCTTTGGCACCACCTGAAAACAGGTCCAGAAAAGTTTCAAAAGATGCACAAAAAAGGTACTTTGGAGCAAAAGTAAATCCAAAATAGAGGCATACATCTTGAAAGACAGATGGAGACACCAATTCAAGACCATGGCATTTGACAGAGCACTAAGAATACTTCAGGAACCTGAGCCCTGAGGGTTCTTGAAGGAGATGGGAAAAAAATTAAACCGAGGCTGCTTTCACTGATGACACATCCGAGTAGTAAATAATTCCTCTAGGTATCTCTTCTAGTCTCAGGAAGACTAGGTTTGGCATATCTATCACAAGATACTGAAACTCTCCACAGATATCATTTCGTGTACTGGAAATGGTCAAACTCTTCAATTTGGTGGACAAAAACATGGCGACATCGATGACACAACTCTAGATCTTCTAACACTGGGCAGGAGATAGAGAGGTTCTGGACAAAGTATTCATCTCCCGAAAAATGGCCAAGGACTATAATTTCAAGGGCATGGCGAATCCATGGGTGGATGTCAGAGTATTCAAGGGAATCATTGAATTTGTTGCAGATGGCAGAAATCCAAAACGCATCCAGTGGCACTAGTTCCGGCAAAGAGCTTCGATACAAGACCAAATGGTCAACAAAGTTCTAGAAATTTCCCATGCTGCTGAACTTGACCACATCGGTGTAGAGCCACGTCAAAGATGCCCAGAGGTTCAGCCACCTCCGTGACAGCAGTGTTAGGAAGTACATGACATGGAGCAGCAGCTTGTCCGATAGGTCACTGATCCTGTTAGGGTCACTCTACTCACCACCAGAGGCAAACATCCCTATTCCTGGAAGAACTTGCTTCATCAGGGGTATTTAATCTAGTAGGTGTTGAGCACGGATACTGCAGAACAAAGGAATGCATAGAGGAGAAGCAATTTAAGCTAAAGGACTACACTGAGAATAATGTGCAAATGAATGTGTTACCACAAGTACAAAACAAAATTAATTTGAAGCATGAACGGAATAGGCAACTTCAGCTACATTCTTTTGTCGAGGAAAGGATCAGCTACTCCTCAATCCTCACTACCCCCTTGGAAATGGAAGCATCATGTAGGAGGGCTTCGTGTTGATAGCGATACTTGCAAGTGCCTTCTTCTTGGATGTCTTCCTCTCATCATCGTCACTTGAAGAAGCATCACTATCCCATGTAACACAATATGAGTGACCCTTCTTCTTCAATATCATCTTCTTGCTTTCCTTGTCCTTTTCTTTCTTGACATTCTTCTCATCATCACTATTGTAAGCACAATCCGCAATGAGATGATCCTTGCTTTTGCACTTGAAGCATCTTTTTTCCTTTCCCTTTAATGACAAATTCCTTCTTCTAGCATCATAACCCTTCTTCATGAATTTTCCAAATCTTCTTACAAAGAGAGCCAATTCTTCTTCATCTTCATCATTTGAGCTCGACCATTCATCTTCATTTGAGTCTTCTTTTTTTTTCTTGCCCTTACTCTTGGCGATGATGTGGTGGCTCGAATGGCACACTCTTCTTCTTCTCACCCTCTTGATCACCCCCTCCCTTTCCACATGGTATGTCTCTTCCGTCATAACATCACCTAGTACTTGGTGAGGGTTACACCCTTCAAACCACCTCTCACAATGAGGGTGACCAATGTTTTGAACCTTGGAGGCAAGCACCTTAGGAACCGATAAGACACATCTTCATCATTTACTTTTTTTCACCCAAACTCTTTAGATCATTCACAATCACTTGTAGCCTATTGAACATCTCCGGAATGCTTTCTCCTTCTTGCATCTTGAAACTTGTCAACTTTTTGTTCAACCTGTCCTTCATATGGTATGTCTCTTCTCTCATGACATCACCTAGTACTTGGTTAGGGGTTACATCCTTCAAGCCACCTATCCTAATCATGGTGACCAATGCTTTAAACCTTGGAGGCAAGCATCTCAGGAACTTATGAGACACATATTCTTCATTTACTTTTTCACCCAAATTCTTTAGATCATTCACAATCACTTGTAGCCTATGGAACATCTCTGGAATGCTTTCTCCTTCTTGCATCTTGAAACTTGTCAACTTTTTGTTCAACTTGTCCTTCATATGGTATGTCTCTTCTTTCATAACATCGCCTAGTACTTGGTTAGGGGTTACATCCTTCAAACCACCTATCCTAATCATGGTGACCAATGTTTTGAACCTTGGAGGCAAGCATCTTAGGAACCGATAAGACACATCTTCATCACTTACTTTTTCACCCAAACTCTTTAGATCATTCACAATCACTTGTAGCCTATGGAACATCTCCGGAATGCTCTCTCCTTCTTGCATCTTGAAACTTGTCATCTTGTCCTTGAGAATATACAATTTTGCACTTTTGACCGGTAGGTCAAACATCCCTGTTTCTGGATGAAGTATCAGAGGCATTCAATCTAGCAGGTGTTGTGCACGGATACAGTTTCTGCATAACAAAGGAATACATACAGGAGAAGCAACGTAAGCTAAAGGACTACACTGTGAGAATAATATGCAAATGAAATGAGTTATCACAAGCAAAAACAAAATGAAACATGAACGGAATAGGCATTCTGTGGCACATTCTTTTGACGAGGAAAGAAAAAGCTAGTCCTCAATCATCACTAGTCAACCCTGGACATTTTAACCACTCGAGGCTGCTGCACTCTTGTTTTAATCCACGGTGAAACTAATATGTGCTGCTTTTTAGGATGAGATGTCAACCCAATAGGACAATACTCATACTGTTGAAATTAAATTGCAAAAAAAAAAATGGTGGGACCCATATGTCAACCTCTAACTACAATCTTCTCCCTCTCAGCTGTACTTTCCTTGTCAGCGCTAGTGCAGCAAGATACGATCAGCACCCACAACTGCAGCTTCCCTTCCCTCCTCCCATGCCTCAATTCTTGGTATAAAGATCGGAGGGTGTGCTTCTGGTTGACTAGTGTTAACTAAGAAGGTCCAACAAGAGGAAACTTGGTGGCTGGATGCTCCTACTAATTGAGGAGCTTTTGCAGTGCAGGAAATCGGTTCAAGTAGTGCATCAAGAAACTGGGCACAGTGCAATCTCCCAAATACTTCTCACAGTGGACATGGTACCACAAGCAGCAACTGCGCACATGAAGAAAATCATCCCCACACAATATTCTTGCAAATTTCTTCTATCTTAGATTATTAGTATATATAATCTATTTGGCTCTGCGGGGGCTGAGATATAATATAAGCCTAACCATTACCAACTCACGCTATTAGCAACACCTGGAAGGTTGTGTAGAGTGGGTATCTCACGTGCATCATTTCTACAACCAACGTCTTAATAAACAACGCAACCATAGATTCGTAGCCACATGTAGCTGAGATTGCCTATTCCATTCATGCTTCAAATTCATTTTGTTTTGTTTTGTACTTGTGGTAACACATTCAATCTTCCCCGGTGGAATAAACTAATACGCAGAGCACCACACAGTGAAGAGCCCAGTAGAATACACGAACTGCATAGCTAGCTAGCATCAACACTTGAAGGAACCAAATGAGAAAGGGGGCACACTTACTCCTGGTGCGTGCAACGATGTCCACCTCAGGGTCTCCTCTGCTGCTCCTCAAAGCCTGCAAGCGAAACAGTACACATTAGAATGTAGTTCGACGGGCCAACAAAAAAAATGATATGAATCTGCCCAAAATAAGGTAAATATCATATCGTACCAGTTAGGAAGCCGAGAAATCAGGGGATCTGAACAAGGATTTGGGGGCAGCCCAATTGAGGAGCCGTCAACGGGGAGTCAAGGAAGCAAACGAGATTGGACCGCGCCGACGCCCTTCACCGGCGCTAGATCTATCGGGGAGAAGGAGGCTTCATGTACCTGCCGGCAGCGGGGTCTGGCCCATGGCAGCGTAGTGCTAGGAGGGGGCGAGGTCGGGGAGGGTTCTAGTTCCAGCGCCGGCGGCTCGGCGAAATGCTGCGGCAGTGGTGTGCGATGCGGCGGTGGGGAGAAGCCGAGAAAAAGGCCTGTGTGTGGACTGGACTGGAGATCCGTTGAGAAAGGTCCGCACGCGACTCTTTCAAACACAGATTGGAGTGATTTTTTTTTTTTTTGAACAGAGATTGGTGTCGGCTCGTGCGTATATATACTGTTTTATTAGTGCAAAAATATACTCTACTCTCCATTTTTATCGTTCTCAATTTCCAAGAAATCAAGTGAACTTAACTTTTAACTAAATATATAGAATAAGGTATTAATATTTACAATATATAATTAGTACTATTAATTAGATTGTTGGATCTATTTTATAATAAAGTTACTTGAGAATACAAATGCTAAAAATATTTTTTACAAACTTAGTTACATTAACAAGGTTTGATCCGCTCAATTCTCACAACAAGACTTATGGGGCAAGTAATGTTTAGGGCTTCGATTGAAATGGCTCTTTCCACACCTAGAAACCAATATTATGCAAACTAGTGAATCGTTCCTAGGAACCATTTTCCCACAAACTGAATGAGGCGGCATTGATGTTTTTCTTCTTCAATGCCAAATTCATGTGGCTCGTAATCTTCAATTTTCACACTTATTCCTACTCCCACTGTGTTCTTATGACATTCTATTTTGCCATCAATATGTTTAGAGATTTTTTTTCATGATTTGCTCGTCGTTAAGCATAAGGTGAGGCGGAATTCGTAGGGTTGTGTTTATATAGTTGATGAAAACTTGATGCTTTAGTGGACATTGGCTTTGGCGACGGATTTGAATTGAAAAGTAAACGACTCGAAGTAGATGAAACCTCGTGGAAGTTGAAGATAGCCAATTTTAATAAATATTGATATTGGTTATTTTTATGTTTGTTATAGACAGAATGGAAGACAAGACAACTACCTATAAGAAAAAAACACAGCAATAATTCTAACTCAATGATCCATCAAATAAACAACAATACACATTGTGCACCCTCTAGTCATCACAAACTACCAAAATAGAAGCTCATGCCAAACCCGTGAGCCACCAACAACCATACGTCTAATGGGTATTAATATATGAACCAACCGCCGATGTGGCATTAAGTCGATTACGCCTTCAAGTTACGTGCAAGTTGTTGAAGACTTAAGTTATAGCCCTTTGTTGTCAAAAAAAACACACTAAAAAGGCCGTGTCATGTATGTCTCTTCGTAGGTACCACTACAACACCATACTCTAATCAAACTAGAAGATTTCACCAAATCTAGACACTTCTAAGGTTGCCTTGTAAAATAACTACAAAACACATATTACTTGAGACCTCACCACATCCGTGTTAGACTTTGCACCACGTTCTCGCCACCTCGAAGGACACATCACACAGGAGCCCCGCCACATATGTTACTAGACTCCAAGTCACAGATTTGCTTCACGTAATCATGAGCGGCCATTGTTGTTTGAGTTTGCAACTGGCAAATGATCGTGTTGTATAATCGGTAGCTCAATCAAACATGTACTCCCTCCGTTTCCGAATAAATGAATTCCTAGAATCCATGCCAGTCAAGCTTTTTTTAAGTTTGACTAACTTTATAAACAAAGAGTAATCTTGTGTTGAGATTCCATACGAAAATATATTTTCTTTTGATAAATCTAACGATATTAATTTAATATTAACATAAATCGTTACATTTTTTTTCTAAAAATTCAGTCAAAGTAAAAAAATTGACTTAACAGTTCTAGAAATCTATTCTTTTTCGATTAAGGGAGAGTATGTTTCAATAAAACTACAACAATTAATCAGAGGTATGGAGTCTCAACACTATAGTCCTTAGTTTCTTGTGTGTGTCCTATTTTGTTTGAAAAACAAAGTTGTTTTAAATCGTTTGTAACTAAAACAAACTTATTCCCTTTTCAAGAAGGTTGCGAGTCACTATCAACGCAAGATATTTGCAAGCTCGACGTTTCATGGTCCACCAACTCGAGGGAATTTAGTTTTTATTACTCCCTCCGTTCCACAATACTTGCAACTATGGGTTCCGTGCCATCAAAAGTGACATATGTTTGACCAAATTTCTACTAAATACTATTCCTATTTTTGACTTTAAATTAATTTATTAAAAATCTACATTTCATAACGAATCTAATGAGATTTACTTGATAGCATAAATATTGATAGTTTTTATCTATAATTAATCAAACTTGAGATACTAAACCGCGACAACGTGCTAGAATTGTATTTTTTTTTTAGAACGGAGGGAGTATATATATATTCCATATAAACTTGGATTAAAAAAACGATGATTGGCAACCATTCAATCAATTCAATTTTACTATTGCATTTTATATATGTGAAAATTTTAAGAAATTTTTATATACAAAATCCATATTATTATATAGTCTTATATTGAAGGTTTAAGCTTTGCTTCGTCGAGCGTTGAATTCGAGTTCACGTGTTCTCGAGGATTAATGCAATGTGGGAGGAATTGATGCTTGTTAAGTCAATGTTATTGCAGCTGAAATCTTTAAATAGCCTTACAAAATCTTCTTTAATTAGACTCAAAGCATTTCTTGATGATCCGAGGCGTGAATGATTACGAGACCTATCTCCTTGCTAAACTACTCCCCGAAAGGAATTACAAAAATCCTCTAAGAAGACTTGAGAGTTATCTTGGATATCATACACACAAATCAATATGGTTTCATCAAAGGTAGAACCATTCAAGATTGTCGGCTTGGGCATTCCGGTTCTGCACATTTATCATAAATCCAAAAGGGAAATAGTAATCCTAAAACTAGACTTTGAAAAGGCCTTTGAGGGGGTGGAGCACCATGTCATTTTAGAGGTCATGAAACACAAGGGATTCCCTAACAAGTGGCTACAAGTGGATTCAAAACTTTTTTCATTTCGGGATCTTCATCTATACTTCTTAATGGAATCCCTGGCGAGACCATTTCCACAAAAAGAGGTGTGAGACAAGGTGACCCTCTCTCACCTTTGCTCTTTTGTCTTTGGTTCGCTGACCTCCTTGAGTATAACCAACAAAGCATGGAGAAGTGGATCAATCAAACACCCCATTTCGGAGAATTTCCCTATTGACTATCCTATAGTTCAATATGCGAGATGACACACTCTTAATACTTCTGGTGATGAAGCATCCCTCAACAATCTAAAGGATTTGTTAACGATTCTACGAATCTACGGGCCTGAATGTCAATTACTCTAAATCCGATGCGGTGCCAATCAACATGACAACAACTAGAGCTGCTTTCGGTTGGCTAGTTATGCGAATTGTCGGGTGTGGGACGACTTCCCTTCACCTATCTAGGACTTCCTCACGGGAACTACTAGACTGGAATAATTGAATTCACCCCTATGTTGAGCGAATAGAGAAAAAGGCTATCGGGCATCGATGGCGCGCTATCTTATAATGGAAGATTGATTTTGGTTAACTCGGTCCTTTCGGCTCTCCCAACCTTCTACATAATGCGACTGAAGTTACCCCTCGGGTAGTGAAACAAGTGGATATCTATAGAAAACATGGTCTTTGGGACAAAGGTGATCTAAATAGAAAAGGGGGGGATGTCTAGTGGCTTGGGAAGAGGCAACCAAACCAAAGGAAGATGGAGGCCTTGGGATCATTGACATAGAGAAACAAAATGATGCCCTTCGATGAAACATCTTGATAAATTTTATAAACATGCAGATCTTCCTTGGGTTTCTTTAACTTTTGGAAAAACTTTCTACCAAAATGAGAATGTGCCTCCTCACTCAAGATCACTGTAGGATCATTTTGGTGGAAGGATGTACTCAAGCTCTTTGATCGCTTCAAACAAATTTGCTACTTGCAAGCCCAAGAAAGGAAAAATTTTTTTTTAATTTTAACCCTTTTTTAAAGAAAAACTATTTTTAACCCGGATTTAAAAGATATTTCGAGAATAACCCTTTTGGGGGCCCCAAGGCCTGCGTAGCTTTCATTTGCTTCTGCTGCGCGCTTGCATGCGCGCGTGGCGAGGGCTGCCCGGCGTGGCCCGATCGCGGCCCCCACGCCGGCGTGGCCGGGTGCAGCGCGCCCGCAGATCAAAGCGCGGTACGCGGCGCGCTCATCAACAGCGAGCGGCGGCGCGCGCTCGTCTGCGGCTTGGCAGGGGCGATGCTTCCGAGCGAGCCCGACTTCGAACTCTTACGTCTTCGTATCGTTAGTGGAAGAGTTGAAAAAACCCCGTCGCCACCGGACTGCTCCTGCGCCCCGCCGAGCTGCCGCCCGGCGCCGGCGGCAGCTGCTCCACCTCCATCCGCTCCTGCACCTCCATATCTCCCGACCACGGTCCCTTCCAAGGTGGACATGCCGAGGCGTGGTAAAAAGAGTTATAGGTAATCTCTTGTCATTTGTTTTTTTTTAATTTGTGGGCAAGCAATAGATTGCACTAGGCAAATTTGTGACCATGGCACCTATATTTTGTTGGCATTGATTGATTCATTTATATTTTATATGATTTCCTATATGTAGTTCTATGTTGCATTGCCGTTAGAAATGAAAGTAGACATAGTTTTGATCTTTTATGCAACAAATAAGAAACCTAAATAACTATATTGCATTGTAACAATTTTAATTTTTTGGAGATAGTTATGCTCGTTTGCCGGCTGATCCCTATGTCCACAAGCCTCTCCCCAGGGTGTTCCAAGGCCCAATTCTTTGGTGTGGTGATCCTTGCAAAGTAGAATGGGATGATGAGGATGAGAAAATCTACATGCGGAAGTATTGGATGTGTGCCAATTACAAATGGACGCCGCCCGATACAACGCCCTTGATCTCATGGTGTGTATATTCATTTTTGGTTTTTGTCTATGATTATATATTTGCTTTGTGACAATTCTTTGTTTTGCGGACCCCACCACCACTATGTGATTTTGAGAGGTGGATCGACCTTGAGGTCGGTGAGGAGAGAACAAGAAATACTTGGAAGGCCTCAAGGAGTTTAGGGCGTGGTTTCAACGGAGACATGAGGAGTTGAAGAAGCAAGCTACCGATCGAAGGGAGCGCAGGAGGAAGAGGAAAGGAGGAGAGCGTCTTTGAGAGGAAGGAGAGGGAGAGGAAGATAGAGCATGCGCGCCGTGCCAAAGGCCGAGTGGGAGGCGGCCCAAAATGTGGATGATGATGGCGACACTTCAAAATTGGACGAGCTCATAGCCTCACAGGAGGTGGCTCTTGGCGCCCCTACGCCACCCCGCCCCTGCGCCACGCCCCCTACGCCCCCCGCGTCTTTTGCAAATGTGGTGTCCAGGCGCAGTATGGCCTTGTTCCTTAGAGTGGGGGAATAGGCTATTTTTGTGGCCATATGGTGGATTATGATGAGGTTGGATTTTTTTTTCGGCAACCACATGAGACATTATTTTCCCCTAACTAAAATCCAATTGTTTGTTTTGACAGTAACTCTAGGAAATGCTTTTGGGAGTCCTTTGAAGGAAAAGATGAGGTCAAAGGAAGCAATTAGGGCGAAGCACAAACTTGGGCGGGAAATGGGTGTTGGGGCCAAGCTTGTCAACCAGTATCTCTACATTCGTCAACGGGAGCGTAAGCTTTGCCAAGAAGTTTGGTGTTTCCGCCCCACGTATGAGCAAAGTATATGAAATGCCATGAAAGTTTCAAGAAGCGCCTAGACGAAGCGGTATGCACTGCGGAAGGCGAGTGAGGGCGGACGAAGAGGAATGAGAATCCTCTTGTGAGCGATGTAATGAAGCGACTGTTGCACGATCTCGCTCTTGTGCCTGACGTGCAGCCTCACACGGTCGCCGTCGAGGCCAACGTGCAGGAGGACATCCGTGATGACAATGACAATGCCTTCTGGGTTGAGGCTTCACCGTTAGCGGATGCCGTTCAACAAGCCCACATGACACGTAATCCGGTCGATGGTGTAGTAGTTGGTCCTCGCCACAAAGAATGAGGTGGTGGAAGATTGTGACTCGGACGATGATTTGCTTCCGGGATATGTTTGATTCATGATGTGCGGCGTTTATTTGTGTTACGTGGATTCCAATATGTATGGAACAATGTTGTATTCTATTTTTAATGAACCATGCAGCGAACTATGTTGTCTACTTGTATTGAGCAATGTTTCATGGCATTGAACTTATGTGTTATTTCATTTTGTCTCGGCCTCGGATATTGGGTCTTTTAATTATGTCTTTAAATTAAAAGATCGAGCACATAGTTGACGTGACACAACACATGAATTGTCATTTGGACGAAACAAGGGTTTGAGGTACACAACATATGGAATGGCATGTGAGAACATAAACCAAACAAGGGTTTACTGGGTTCTTCACTAAACCTAACATGCCTTAGGTAAGTAAAGCAACACTGGCGAGATTTAAAATGGCGTGTCGGAACTCGTACCAAACTAGGGTACAACAGTTCCAAACTAACCTAACACGCCTTAGGTGATTTTAAAGAAACAACAATCAACCATAGGTGGCCATAGAAAGAAGCGTGCCTAGTAATGTTGCCACATAGCGCATCTTGTGTTGCGCCTTCTCCATAGTAAGCATCATGTGGCGGTGGTGGTGGAGGCGGTGGTGGTGGCGGTGGCCCATTGTTCTTGTGACAAGGGCAATGGCCGGTATGGATCGGTGCATGGTTCATGTTGTGAGTTCTCACCGTTGTAGTCTTCCTCCTCTTGGTCAATCTGTTCTTGGGTACCCTACCTCCATTTCGAGATCAATGATTCTTTCTTGCAACCACCGGATGTATTCGATGTGGTGGAAGTGGCCTAGGATCGATCCACCTAGTGAAGCCGCAATGGTCGGGTGCCCTTGAACTCTGAAATAAGTATAAGTATGTTCTGATTGGTTAAGTGAGGATACGAGAATGCAATGATGATAAGTAATATCACTTACATAAGCGTTTGGGCATTTCCGGAAACGGCGACCTCCTTCCGTCCCATCTGCCATCATCGCACGCAAAACAATCCATACCATGCATACATTTTGGCCAATCTTCCCTACGTTTGTCATAGGTCTTGAGAGGGTTCTCTCGATTGAAATCTCCCCTAGTTTGGTCACGCCAACGATCCGGTCGGGTTCATCAAACTCTTTAGGACCAACACCTCCACCCCACACATCCGGATCTACTTCCCACGGGCTTGCATTTCCCTTCTTTACCCCCTTCCTCTCCCACCCAAGAACAGGAAGCCATTGCTACAAGTTTGCTTCTTCGTATGAACTCAATGAAGGTGGCGGTATATATGGAGGTTTTGTGGCCGGTGCATTGAGTAGTGGCAACCCATCCGTATTTTAAAAATAGCCCCGAAAAGCCTAGTCGACGGATTTGATGACTCACTTTGAAAAAGGCTAGTAATCGAAAAGTCTATTGACCGATCACTTTGCATCGATGAGTGATGTGCCTATTGACGGATCAGAAAAGCCTATTGACTACATAATCGAAAAGCCTAGTCAGCTGCGGAAAATGTCGAACGAGCGACAAGTGTCTTGGCAAAAGCGTGGGCTGTTACGCAATGCGGGGCCGGCCTGGCGCCATAGCCGGGCGCGGCGGCAACGTTGCCCGCGCCCGCCTATGGCGCGGCATCTTTGTCGATCTTGTAACAAGAAAATTTGGCGTCTCGGGCTGTTTGGCCGAAAGTACCAAACGAACCAACATTTTTCCTATATGGCGATTTTGTCAAAATATCGAAGGATAAACATAGTATTTGAGCATACACATCCATCCATCTCATACACAAATCGAATTTGAGCATAAACATCCATTGATCCATAAGAATTTCAAAGCATGTCCATAAACATAGAATTTGAGCTTGTCCATAAACATAGAATCCATTCATCCATCGAGGTTCCACAAGTAGGGGGTGTCCATTACATTAGAAGTTCCATTGCAAACGACAAGTCCATAATCTAGTACATGAACAAACTAAGTCCGTGGAGTGTAAGGTTTCTTCTTTTTCTTCTATCTCCCGAGTCTGTAGCCATGACATTAGGAGTGTACCCTACGTCGGTGTGGTCACGATGGCGCACCGACGACGTTGTGCACGTTGCGGCGGGGTGGGTGGGTCGAAATTAAATGTGGGGCTGCGCACAACTTTAGTAATCCTCCACGCACCATCATACCGATTCTTCCGTGCACGCAACTTCTAAGGGCATGTATGATCCCTACTACTACACTTTGGATATGATACCTCAACTCCTTATCCGAATGTGTGGCGCGGTAGGGCCGATGGTGTGTTGCAAACATAGTCTTCTAGGAAGAGTTTCATCTCGACATTGACTTGAAGATCATACCCTTCGTAAGAATTGGGTCCTTCTCATTGTGCACCATGCCTCTACACGGTAGGAGACCGCTATCACAAAGCGCCATATGAGTCATGCTAACATCCCTATAGTTCGGAACACTTGGATATTGGAAGTTCTCGACTCAATTGTCGTAGCTCTTCACCGTGTACTACGGTGGTGGAACGTGATGTTGTGGTTGCCGATCCTACCCCAAGAGTCATATGGTCTATCATCCTCCGGCAAATCATGTACCAATCTCCCATGGGTGGCATGGCATGAAGGACCGATGTCGGCCTTTGCACCGTGGCTACTCCCTCATCATCATCAGAATCATCCGAATCACTACTACCCTCATCGTCCTCATACGCCTCCGCCTCCGCCACCTCCTCGGCCTCTTCCCGCTCATAGTCCCCCCGCATCAAAGTCATCCGTCCGCAAACCCTACGGGATGTTCATGCAATCGCTCCTATGTCACCGACCGGCCCAAATCCATGTCCGTTCCTTCATGCTCTGCCCCCAAATTTGGCTCACCACCACCATCATCCAAAATCTCAGAACCATTCTCAACAAACACCTCGCCATGGCCACATTTGAACTTTGCACCACCCTAATGTATCGGGTCCATTGAGAAGGGTTCAACAATGGCACAATCACATAGTGAGCCCTAGTCTTCCATTTGTCAAACCTACCCTTCGGTGTAAAATCACCGCCAAACTTCACCTTCAAACGGTCACAAAGGTCACGAGAATCTAGGGGCTCATCAAACCATTCCACTTCTTCATCCATATTCTGCTGCGTACCATCTTCTTTCCTAATGGTCCCACCGTACAACACTCGGACACAACAATCCATCTACAAAGACATTCGACACACACTTGATCATTTCATGGATTAGTGAAACCTACGGTCCATACTAAATTTAGCTACAACTAAAAAATCCAACGAACTAACTAAATATACCTAACCTAACTATCCAAATAAGTTTAGCTACAACTAACTACCCTAACTTCCTAAGAACCACAATCACTATAGCGCATAATATTCCTAGCAAGACGACAATGTATTACCTTGCCGGCGGCGAAGTGGAAGCCGGCAGCGGTGATGAACGACGACGACGCCGAACACACCACCACACTGCTTGATTAATGTGTGCGCGGGCGGGGAATCGGGGGTCCACCCCGAATAGGGTAGAGGGCGGCTCATCCACCATTGGGGATCAAGGCCGGCAACGGCGGTTGGAGGACGATTGGGGAGAGGAATGGAGGAACGCGCCGCCGGCGGGATGGAGGTGGTGGTGGGGCGCTCGGTCCACCATGTGGAGGAACTCCGGCTTCCGCCGTCGGGTGGACGAGGGGCGGCGAGGTCGGCGCAGCGCGCCCGGCGGCGGCGCCGTCGCCTTCAAAGCGCCCGGCGGCGGCCGGTGGTGCAGCGGCCGGCGGTGGCGGCCGAGTGGTGGACGAGGGGCGGGGCGTCGCCTCCGGCGCCCGGGCGGCGCCGAAGCTGGAGGAGGGGCGTCGGTCGGGAGGCCCGGCGGCCGGCGGCCTTGGCCGGCGGCGGGCGGGGAGCGGGGCGGGCGGCGGCGATTTTTCTTTCACTCGGGCTCGGCACGGAGAGAGTGAGCCCGAGAGAGTTTGTCTCGGGCTCGGCTCGGCCGATATTCGGCACCCTGCCGCGCCCCATCGAAGGCGGGGCCAGCGCTCCGATGAGCGCCGCGGCTTGCCGCAGCTTTTGTCTGGCGCGGTGGGAGCTTGCCCACGTCGGCGTGGCGGCGCAGCGGTCGGCCCGCGTCGGCGACCTGCGCGTAGCAGCTCATTCAAAGCAAAGAAGCATGCAACGCGCCGGCCTGAGAAGGGCGTCAAAAAGGGTTATTCTCGAAAAATCTTTTAAAACCGTGTTAAAAATAGTTTTTCTTTAAAAAAAGGGTTAAAATTAAAAAAAAATTCAAAGGAAATGCAATATCCCTATGGTTTGACATCCGGGTAGACCAAAAGCGGTAACAAAATTCCCAGAGCTCTTCTCCTTTGCTAGAAAACCCAAATGCTCAATAAAATTTCTTGAATAATGAGCTTGACATGGGGTCTTTAGCCCCATGCCTTTGCCTCAAGTTGCTTGTAGTTCAACTTAGTGAGTTATTGGAAATTTTACAGAAGTAGAATGGAATGAAAATACAAATGACATTTGGTCTTACAAGCTGGGGCTCGGAGATACTTATAAAAGCGAGAAGGCATACTCTAAGCTCCTAGATACAAACCCTGCCTCCCCATTATTTAAATGGCTTTGGGGTTCAAGTGTCTTAGGAAACCACAAATTTTTCTTTTGGTTGCTGTTAAGAGATAGGCTCAACACAAGGAATCTTATGAGAAGAAAAAACAGATCAATCCATGACTACTCCTGTGTCCTATGCAATCAGAACACCGAGGAGTCCTCCATCCATCTGTTCTTTGGATGTGATTTCAGCAAAGCATGTTGGCAATGGTTGTCCATTTCCTGGGATCTCGATCTTCCTCCACTTGACATGATGTTGCAAGCTAGAGCCCAGTTTAATAATAGCATCTTCAGAGAAATAGTCATCACAACATCATGGATCATCTGGAAAATGAGAAATAACATCATTTTTGATAATGGGAGATTATGCCTGAGCACGTGGAAAAGATGGTTTCTCCATAAAATTGGATTGGTGTATATCAAGTCCAAGGAAAGCAAAAAAGTCAAAATCAGTACGTGGAGAGATAGCCTTACTTAATTTTGTTTTGATTTTTGTTTTGAGCCTAGATGCTCTGTAAAGTTGTACATAAACCATTCTTTCATTTAATTCAAATACAAAAAAATAGGTAGGGGCTCCCTGCTGATTCCTTCAAAAAAAAAAAAAAAAAAAAAAAAAAGTTCACGTGTTCTCATGTCCTGCCGAAGTAATCCTCAACTACCGGACCCACTCGACAGTGACAGAACAACACCTCCACGACACAGGACAACCTTCCCCTGTTCCCCTCCGCTCCAATCGCTCGCTCCCGCACGGCCGCACCGCCGCCGCCGACCTCGCCGCCGGCAATGGCGTGGCTCGCGCGCTCCATCGCCAACTCCCTCCTCGCTACCGAGGACGAACCCGAAGCAACCGACCCGGGCCCCTCGGCCTCGCCGGGGTCAACCTCGCCCCCCGCGCGGCGTCCGCGAGGACCTCTCCGAGCTCACCGGCGCGCTCGCGAACCGCTTCCAGGGCCTCGCCTCCTTCCTTGCTCCCGCGGCGCCTGGTGGCGGAGGCGCACTGCGGCGGCCGGACCCGGCCGAAATCGCGGGCCGGTTCCGCGCCGGCCTCGCCAGGCTCCCGGGCCGCCAGGCCGTAGCGGATCTCGCCAAGATCGCGTCCTCGCTGCTGCCCCCTGACGGCGACGCGGACTGGGCGGAGGCGGCAGCGGGGGTCACCGAGGAGGTGGTCGCGTTCGCGCGGGACGCCGCCTCACGGCCCGAGCTGTGGCTCGACTTCCCCTCCCTACCCGACGACGCCGACTCCGATGGTTCGTGCTCTCCTTTCTTGCCGCCCTCACCAGAAGCTCTTCTTTATTGGCCTCAGTTAAGATGAAGTAATTATCAGCTGCATTGTTGACTTGGAGCGCAGATTTTGACATGACTGATGCGCAGCAAGATCACGCCCTGGCCGTGGAAAGCTTGGCGCCTGAGCTGGCTGACCTGAGGATCGAGCTCTGTCCCAGTCATATGAGCGAGGTCTGCTTCTGGAAGATATACTTCGTGCTGCTACATCCTAAGCTCAGGAAGGATGATGCTGAGATTTTATCCACTCCACAGGTGATTTTCCTTGACGTTTTAAGTTCAGCACTTCAATGAGTTTGTAGTACAAATTCACTTAGTAACTCAGGATGTTTCTTGATCCGAGTTAACTTAGCTAGTTGTCTTTAACGATTCAGTAATAAGTTCACCCTGTGGACCACTAATAGCCTAAAATTTGTTAGCTGGGGTGAGTGAAGGAATGTGAATCAGATAGGATTAGATTAGTTGTTAAATTGAGACTGTATTGTGTTTCACATGTTGATATTGCTACATTGTATTTGGAATCATGGAAGATTGTGGTGGCAAGAAACTTAATGTGATTTCTTTGCACTCTGCTTTGACATATTTTGCACCTAAGGTTTTGTGTCCTGGTAAGGCAATCATGCTTTCGTTTGAGAACTGCGATAGTATGCATGAGAATATGGTCTAGATGTATATAAGAAATTTGTGTTTTTTATGAAAAAAGAACTTTGCATCATAGTTACAGTTTCAGAATGAGTGAGCGATCTCTACAAGGCTAGGCACTTGCATTCTTCAAATGAAATGTTGTACTGTTTGAGTAAAATGGTCCATATGGTCATTGCCATATTTATGTTGTTCCCTCCTTGCACTACCTAATGTTTCATTTGAAACTTGATCATTAGTTTGACACTTTGACCTCACTCTGGAATTTGATTTCAAAACATTGATTTCTTTGACTTTTGACAATCATAAAAATATAGCGGTTAATCATAACCTCATGCGGCATACGTATGCACACTCTCGACATTTGTGCTTTTGTGCGTGCCATGTAACCTATCCTTTTTGTTGTATGAGATCACAAAGCCTTTACTTATCAAGTGTAAGTGTCACAAATGCGGTGGATTATAATCAGAAGAAGAATCCAACACCTCGTTCATGTCATCTAAGCTAGTGAAACCTTCCTACATTCCCTTCCTCCTGCCTAAAAAGTGAAACTAATCAAGTGTAAGTGTCACAAATGCGGTGGATTATAATCAGAAGAAGAATCCAACACCTCGTTCATGTCATCTAAGCTAGTGAAACCTTCCTACATTCCCTTCCTCCTGCCTAAAAAGTGAAACTAATTTGCATTTTTTGCTGCCTTTGCTCTTCCAAGGGAGTGGAGTTAAATCACATTGAACAAGGCAACCGTTTGGAATTGACTCACCATAGAATTTATAGTTAAATCAATTCATTGGGACTGTTATCCTCCTTGGTATATATGCTTTAGATATTGATAAATTGACAGAAAGTCTAATGTTTCTGATGCTTTAGTAGTTTCTATTAAATTTACTTTCTTGCAAGTCATGATGGGTTACTCATCCAAATACATCCCTTGTTTTGAATGGGACTAGCTTGTTCTGTACATCTGAAGTGATTCGTTATATTCTACTAATTTTCTATAATAACTGAGTGCTTTGTCCAGTTTTATTTGTTAATGTATTTCTATTGACTCAGTTTCTTCCTTTGTCCAAATTTGTTCCCAGAATTGAACTCTGAAGTGACATATTATAAAGTGATGAATAGAGTAAACATGTCAAATAGCAAATGTCAGAATTAGCCATCAAGTGAATATTGACTCAACAAAAGCCATGGCCCATGGAACATAAAGTGCAATATGACGAATATGATTAGCTCCTATGTTTGAATAATTCATTATACTTTTTAGCCCCTCAGATGCATGCATGAGTCTTGAGAGGCAGATATGTTGACAGAACATCATTTTCCATTGGCTCTCAATGCTTTAGTAGTTTGTGCTGATGATTTTGCTTTCTTACTAGTTATGATGTATCAACAGACCTTTTTATTTGTGCTGACTACACAAAAGATAAGCTGATATCTTCCAGCTCAAGACATTGTTTGTTAGCAGACTTCTGATCAGTTTCTGTTTGCCTTGGCACAGATTTTGGAAGCTAGAGACAAGTTGTCACACGATTTGCAGTATCGGACAAAGTTACAAGGCAGCTATGGAGACACCGTACCTGTGCCTTTCAGCAATGAAGATGGTGTTTTAGGTTCTCCTGTAGAGGTTTTGGGTGTATTGAAGGGCCAAGATGACTCCGCGATGCTCACATCTTTTAGCAACATAGACTATGGCAAGCCACCACCAATCAAAAAGGATATTCTATCAAATGATACAATCAGCGAGACTGGAGCTGTTTCTTCAGATAATACCACCAGCAGTGTACCTGTACAGCTAGTGCCCATATTGAAAGACACCACCGTGGTCACGCCAACTAGGATGGAAGATAGCACACACAATCTCTCTACAGATGATGCAGCAGAAGAACTGAATGTGCAAATGTCTGAAATACCATTGACACCATCTAGGATGGAAGAAAGCACATGCAATCTCTCTACAGAAGATGGAGCAAAAGAACAGAATGTGCAAATGTCTGAAATACCATTGACAGACAACTCTCCCCTAAAGATGATCGGCAGAAACAACCACTGGCTGACATCAGTGACCAATCACGAGTTGACATTCAAAAAACTGATATTGTTGAGGATGGTGGCATCGAAGATGATGATGGGGATGAATGGCTGGAAGAGGAGACTGGTGGTGACCCAGGAAACACAAAAATTCCAATAGCAGATGATGAAGATGTATCTTTCAGTGATCTGGAGGAAGATGATGATGCAGCCTGACATCACCAGCAGGCTTGATCATCCAGCAGGCTATTCCATTATACGATTGGATACAATGATCTTGGTTGATGTCCAATATGTGGTTTCATGGAGATTGTGTGATCCACTCCCACTGTTTCAGAATTTGCGACACTTCTGTCGTGAAAAATCATGGGTTTCCACTAGTCCTACCTTTTCACTTTTAAGGTTGGAAATTACTGATCCAAACATGCAGTATTAGTGAAAGTTGTATAGTGTGTACAGTCTAGATTGTGCGATGGTTTGACTCAGTGCTCTGATTTCTCCAACATGTACCCCTGAACAATGCTGGTGAGAACCAACTTCGCTATGTCATAGTGGGGCCAAGTACTATTTGGAAATTACCGAAGTTGCAAGATATAACTTTGGCCCATAGCAATGTTATTTATATACAGAACACAGCAAATTCACACAACTATGAAACTGCTTTTATGGCAATTTGACCGATCGCATTTTATTTTGAACTCTATTATAAAATATTACTGGTTGTTTTGGATAAGGTTTGGTCATCCCTTAAAAAATACAAACGTTGGTAACATTGAAAATTATTTAGTTTGAAAACATACAACTATGTGTTTGTACGTTTGTATTCAAATATACTTGTAAAAACCACACAGACGTAATTCTAGAAGAAATTATTTGTGAGTTTAACCATTTACAGTTTCAGATGGCAAAGCGTGTGTTTCAACCAACAGGAGCGAGTATGACACAGCTTCAAGTATGATATGTACTCCATACAAGAAGTATATATCCAAATTCAAAAGTGACATAGTAAACGAGATTAACCAGAAATTAGGCCACATTTGGCCAAGCACAAGAAATTCTGGCAGAAGGAAGCATCTTTTCCTAGTTTTAATTATTCAATTTGTACGTACGTAATGACCAATTTAAAATCTTGTGGCGGCGAAGAGAAAGCATTATTGGCAGGAGCGCACTTTTGATCTGTAGTTTAGCGAGAAGCTGGACGCTGAATAATTAGATGCATGCGCATGATCGATCCAGCGATCTATCAAGAAGTTAGGTTGATATCGGACACAAAAATAAAATGAAATGAAATGAATTAGGTGAGGCATAGACGTCAGGGTCTGGGGTCTACTGCCTCGTTGTCCACTCGTGAGGTCATAAGTCAACTCGTACTATGAACATGGCACATGGAACAAGATCGATCGAGTCACAGGATTGTACTGCAGCTGCTGCTTCTTGCCTGCATTTTAATCCATGGCAGCTTGTTGTTTGTGGCATCAGATTGATTGATGCTTAGAAGATATCTTTATGACGTTGATCCGGGAGGATATGCATGCCTGATTTTTTTTTTTTTTTTTGAGAAAATGTGCTTGATTGATGGTTGTTCTTCCATGGTTATTCCGTTGCCAAACTTATGAACTATCCTACCAGTCATTGGTACATACACACTCATTTCGTATCGAAACTGGAATTAGATGTGTGCTTGTTCGACTTCAATCTATCTCCATGCATGTTCAGAAGAGTCCCTGAAAAACTTGGGACGACGACTCAACAAATCACCTGCCTAACCGCCTAATAAATTCATATATAAAATTCAGTAGTCTGGCCAGTCAATTTATAAACGCGTTGATCTAGGGACAGACTCGCCGGCCGGAGAGTCAATAAACATGCAGTCGCTGGGAGGCCTGGACTGGAGTGGGACCAAATTAAACATTCCCATGTGTGTTGTTGTACAAGACCAACTAGAAGATCCCTAGAAGATCCCTTGCCGTGTTCCTACTCAAGAGTCAAGGCCGGGTCAGCAGGGCCTCCTGCCCCAGTACTGTCACAGACAACAATTAATCAAGAAATTAACAACGAATTAAGCAGCAATTTCGTTGTTGTCTGCCCCATTCGAATCAAGAAATTATCAGCTGCAAAGCTCGTACAGTACATAATATCAGTCGACAACAACACCAATATATAATCAACTGAACCAGATCAAAAGAAAAACTTTACATACATATGAATGTAATCGACAATAATGGATCGACAATAATGGATCGAAGTTTGGGGTCTTTTTTTTTTTGAGTGCAGAAGTTTGGCATCTCGATGGGCTACAACAATGATCCGGCCGGCCGGATTGCACCAAAAAGGAACGAACCGACTCTGCATGCGTACTGGATCGAGCTAGCATTGATCTGAGGTGTGGTAGCTGCTTCCTGCCTGCTGCTACTCTACTAGTTGTGGCCTCCTCCCTGGGTGTAGATGTAGTCGGTGTGCGCCACCAGTGTCCTCCTCATCAGGCACTCCTCAACGTCCTCTCCTCCCCCTCCGGCGGTGGCGGTGGCGGCGCCGCCACACTGCTCATCGTTGCCCGCCGCGAAGCTCATCGCCTTCTCCTCATACACCTATACATATTGGTTAAATTAAATGTGTGAGCGAGCACAATATTGTACATGCTACACAGGAAAATGCTAAAAACGACGACATGTATGACGCTACACAGGAAAGTCTGGCTAGCTTTGCTAGCTCGGCGCTACTCACATCTCTATACTCATCTTGGCTCCTGGAGCTCGCCGCTGCCACAACTCTCGCTGCGGTGGCGTGGCCGGTGACGACAGAGAGGAGCAGGAGGAGAGACACCACCACAACCAGCAGCGGCGGTAGGGCGGTTCGCCGTGGTTGTGGCGCCATGGATCGATGCAACCTGCAGGGCTTTCTTGATGCTCTGTACCTTGGCGTGGCCGCGTGGCGGATATGACGAGCACAGAGGGAGAGGACGTGGTGGACTGTTGGTTGGATTTATGGGAGGCGTTGGTTTGGAGTTGAGAGAGGAGGCCGGGGGGTTGGTTTGGAGTTGAGAGAGGAGGCCGGGGGTTGGTTTGGAGTTGAGAGAGGAGGCAGGCCGGGGGGTTGGAAGGAAGGCAGGCCAGGCCAGGCCTTAAATACAGCAAGCCAGCTGGTGCCTTCAGATGATGCAGGTTGCAGCATTTGGTTGACATCAGGGCAGGGTTATATTTATAATATAGAGCCTTGTTTAGTTGACAAAAATTTATAACCCAATTTCAATTTTTTTCCACTCTCTCTCTCCATCACATCACATTAAACGTGCTACGGTGCCTGCTATAGTGTCCAAATTCTAACTTTATGTGGATTATAAATTTTTGTCAACTAGGCATAGGTTCACATACATAAAGTTGAAGAGAAAAGACAGGCGATGATAGTCAAGGAACTAGTCAATGATATAGTTATATAGAATTAATTAATTAATGCTTGATGTTTGGTGCAATTTATGCACAATGTAATTATTTATTATCACTACCTTCCTTTATGTAAAACTCTACCGCTAAAGCAAATCCCGTATTGGTATCGATGGAATCAATTCAGGTGGAGCTCTCATTCCTTGGTGACGTCTTAAAAAAAATAGAATTAAAGCTAATGCATACGATGCAGAAACAAAGAGAGGAAAGTTATAACTTAAAACAAACAAAACTATTTGAAAAATATTCTCAACGAAAAAAAAAATACAAAAACTAGGTATTGGTGCTAACTTTGTAGGGTAATTTTTTTGGTACTTTTATATATATTTCCATACTGTATTTTATTGGGAGAATTAGGTGTGTATGCCCTGAAAAAAAAACTACACTTAGCTATTTGGTCCTTTTTTTTTTTCAAATTTGGCTTTATGACATCAAAATAAAATTTCCTTAGCTACTTGACCTTCCATCCATTACGGACATATAACGGTGTTTAGTTAGGGGTAAAAATACCGTGTTACTCAGAAAAAATATTAAAAAACCGAAGTTTTGTTTCTTTATGGGAGGCGTTGGTTTAGAGCAACTCCATGAGCCCCAACTTAAGCCCCAATAGCAAAATTTGGGGTCCTAGCTCAAAAATCAACTCCAACAGGGCCCCGAAAATTGTTGGCCCAACAAAATCGACCGCACACCCAACAAATTTGTTGGGTCCACCTTCGCCCCCATCGGGAGTTTCTTTGCGATTTCCTCCCGCTGCCAGACGGACGTAGCCTTGCCCGCCTCCCTCAGGCGTCGGCGACCTCGAGTTGATATCCCCGGGAGCTCCAGCCTCCAACGCCGCCAAGCGAGCCCCCGGCTGCGCCCCAGCGTGAGCACTAGCTTTGCCCGCCCGCGCCCGCTCCGGCCTGCGGCGCCGCGACGGGAGGAGGTCCATCCCGCCGGCGGCCCCATCGGATCCCCTCCCCGGTGGCCCCAGCCGTGAGATCCCATCCCTCCGGCGAGGAGCCCCCCTCCCCTGCGATGTCGAGGGGAACGAGAGAGATGCTAGGAGAAGTAAAGGGAGGATGACAAGCGGGCCCAATTTGTTATTGTGTATAGGAATTATTTTGGGGGCCTAAATATGGGTCTTTTGTTGGAGCTGAGTGAAAAAAATAAGGACCCAAAAAGTAGAGGTAACACCCAAATGAAAAGTAGCGGGCTCGATTCAAAAAAAAGAAAAGTAGGAGACTTGTTTTTGGGCTACTGCTGGAGTTGCTGGAGTTGAGAAGAGGAGGGGTTGGAAGGAAGGTAGGCAGGCCAGAGCGGTCCTTAAGTACAACCAGCTGGGGCCTTCAGGTGATGCAGGTTGCAGCATTTGGTTGACATCAGGGGTTATATATATTTATATAGGTTCAGACTTTTTGTTTGCGATGATATCGGTTCAGACTGTTGATAGATACTGTATTTTGTTATAGCTAAAAATAAAGAAAAGTAAAAAGAAAGGGAGGGATACGGGTAGCGAAGCAGGAATCTCAGGACGGGCCTATAGGTTGCATTATTCCGGGCTGGGCCAGCGCCAACAAATGCGACGACCACAGAAGCCCGGCCCACTATTTCTCGCTTTCTACCGTTGGGCCCTGGTACGTTTCGCGGCCCATCCGTTCGCCAGAGTCCGCCGGAGCAGCGAGTGAGACCATGGCACCCCGCGCCTCGCGGCCGCCGCGCCGCCGCATTCATGGCTGGCGGCCCGCCAGCGTCCCCACCATCCGGCGCCGCCTTCGCCTCCGGTACCACCCACCTCTTGGTTGTGACAGCAACCACGGGTATCTAGTTTACTCCCTCCCTCCATTCCCTTTCGCCTAGTGTAAACTGTCAAACGACGTTTTAGTTCTTGTAAGCTACAGTAGTACGTACAGTGCAAGATTTCAGTCTGGTTTCAGGGAAGTTTCAGGGAAAAACCTTCTGAAAACTCTGAAATCTGTTCCATTCATTCAGTGTGCTCCAAACTGAATGAATCCCCAGTATGCAGTACGTACTAGTACAATCATTTGCCCTTTGATATGTTTATTATTTTTTTTCCCCATGTCTTTTGCTAGTTTGATGCCAGCAGCTCGCCGTCGCCGTGCAGTAGCAATCTCGATCTCGATCTCGATCTGAATCTGCTGCCGACACTATATCTTTGACCAGCGTCCTTGGCGCTGCGGCGGGCGGATCTGCAGGCATATCACATCACGGCGGCTGCATCCGCGAAAATTCCTCTTCTTGAAAAACAAAAAACAAAACCAAACATTTGACTGATTCCAAAGACGTACAAATCAACCAATCAGCTGCTTCTGGGTGCATTCTCGAAGCGAATGGGGACTGGTTGTGCCACGTGGGTTGGCTCCCCGTCGCAGTCAGCACCATCTGCCAAAAGTCATGGTCAGCTCTTGCATTTCAAGCCTTGTATAACTAATCTCCCTCGCTTTCCTATGAAGGTTCCTTTTTCGCTCCAGGCAGGGACAGGAATAGTCATTGCTGCAGCAGCACTGCTTGGTGAAGCTCGACCGAGGGGAGAAAGAAAATAAAGCTGCTCGCCGGTGCCTGGCCGGCCGGAGAAAGTCACTTCTGGGGCTGTCGCCGGTGTTGAGGGAGGAGGTGGAAAGGAGTCACTTGTGGCAGCTGTCGCCGGTGTTGAGGTGGAAAGAAGTCACTTCTGGCGGCTGTCGCCGGTGTTGAGGGAGGAGGTGGAAAGAAGTCGCTTTGTTCTGGTGGCCGTCGCCGGAGTTGAGGAGGTGGAAGCCTGACTCTGAGGTGTGCACGGTATGTTTACTTCCAGCACTGTTGTTTTATTTCCATGATGAAACCTGCGTTGTTAAGAGGAGAGCTATGTGCCAGAAATTCTTCTGTTTGTTCGGGCATATACAGCATTTCTGTCGTAGGTATGTAGTGTTGCTCTGAATAATTGGTATGCGGCTACGTATTTGGTAACTGGATTTGGGGTCATATGCATGGGTTATTGCATTGTTACGAGCAAATTCGTAGAATACATACCGTGTATATGGCGATAAGTGAAGCAGGCTTCAGGCTGCCATGGCACATGAAAGGATGGAAAGCTACTCTGGATGCTTTCTTCGTCTTTCTCACATAGAGATGGGGGCAAATTAACCAACGCAGCTCCTTGGCGCTGCAGACCAAAGTCTGCACCTTGCTATGTGAACTTGCTGTGCTGGAGACCAGCATGCAGAGAACTCTGGCCATGTGAACTTGATTAGGCTAATAAAAGGGATTTTGGGTCTTTTGTCTGGGTGAGTTTAGAAAGAGTTTGTCTTGGATTATCTGACCTACAATTAAGCATCTGTGTGTGAGTTTTTGCTGTTCATTTGAGGTTTTATTTGATTACTGTGGGGATTATGGAAGTCTGTATCTTAACATGGGAATTTACGGGATTGAGCCATAGTGTTTGAATAATGATAGTCCAACATCCATCCTTATCCTCTCCTCCTAGTTGAATGCTTCAGCAGGTACAACCATGAATACCGACATCCCTGTTGGATTCACAATCATCTCCATCAACCTTTTTTTCCTTAAAGACGTGTGTACTAGATATTTTTGTGTCCAGATGCTTCATTTACATTGTATTGACTGAGTCAACACACTCCACTCTAGCATGATGATATTTTTCCTTCTGATATGGCAGCTCAGATCAAAGTCATCTCGATGCTAGTTTGTGTGCTTAAATGGGAGTGCTAAAATATGTGGTTTTCTGTTATTATAAATGCCCATGCCCATGTGTTTTTTCTGCAGAAGAATACAAACCTGTGGCTATGTGTTATAAAATTTGCTCTACGTACCATGGTTTTGAGATTTCCTATTTTTTCTATCAAAATAAGTGTAGAACAACTGATTCCACGGCTGATGGCATAATCCTTTAGTGTCCGGCTTCTATTATCAGATCAGTAGGCTGGACAACCTTTCTTGTTCACCAGTTTCATGGCTAAAAAATATGATCCATAGAGATAGTAAAGTGTGAAAAACAACTGTTAAAAAAGTTAAATGTGCTATATAGAGAAGATTGGAATAAATTAACTTCATCCTGCCTGTCAACACATTTCAAATAAAAGTCCTATTAATATTACTTTTAGTTTCAGTTTATATTTATCTTTATTTTTTTTTTTTTTGTCAATCACAGGTGCTCAGAATTGTGGCAAATGTGCTTTGTTATATACACCACAACCTTCAGTAAATAAGATTATGACTGGAAATCTCATACACTACCATGATAAGGTAAAGCGTGAAGCTGACATCAATGGCAATATTAAGATTTTTACGGAAGATGAGGTTGAAAGAATTACCAACAACTTTAGCACTCTTATCGGAAAAGGTGGCTTTGGAGAAGTTTATAGGGGAACCCTTGATGATGACAATGAACCTGTGGCAGTGAAGAAATATATCAATGAAGATTTGAGAGCAGTCTTTATGGAAGAAGTACGCATCCATAGTAAAATTAGCCACAAGAATGTGGTGAAGCTCATTGGCTATTGCACTGGGGAACATACTCTCATGATTGTAATGGAGTATATGTCCAAAGGAAATCTCAGTGACATACTCCACTACAGCGAAATTTCGATCCCTTTGGATGTAAGATTGGGTATTGCTATAGGGTGTGCAGAGGCATTATGCTACATGCATTCCATGCATTTATCATCTGGCAACCTTATCTGTCATGGTGATATTAAGCCCGCCAACATACTTCTAGATGAGAATTTGACAGCAAAATTAACGGATTTTGGAGTTTCAAGGCTTCTGGCTGGTGGCATCACTCGGTACACTACGACTGTAAAAGGAAGTATAGAGTACATGGATCCTATATATATTCAAGAGGGATGTCTTACTCCAAGGAGTGATGTTTATAGCTTTGGATTAGTTCTCTGTGAACTAATAGCTAGAAAAAGGATAAGAAAAGGTGACATTAACCTCATTGGATATGTCAATAAAGGCTCTGCAAGTGGTAAAGGGTTTAGAGAAATATTTGATGCTGCAATAGCAAACGAGAACAACATGAAGATTCTTAAAGAAATGAAGAAATTGGCAATTGAGTGCCTATCACTGATCATTTCTAGGCGTCCTCAAATGACTGATGTGGTCAAACGCCTTCGGATTCTGAGAAAAGAACTAAAGGACAGACATGAGAATTATTCAGAATCAATTTTGGCATCACACCATTCATGGCGCAGAAACAACAGGCAAGAGATAGTCATGCCCACCTATAATTCTAAGATGCAGATTAAGAAGGGTTTGAGCTTTTTCAAGAGGAACCTTAGCAATTCTAAGATTCAATCAGAACCCAGCAATGTGAGAATTCTCACACAGGAGGAGCTAAAAGAAGTCACACATAATTACTCTTATCTGCTCAGTGGAGGCACTTCAGGTAAGGTTTACAAAGGAACACTTGAGGACAATACAGTGGTAGCAGTGAGAATATTTTCTGAAGTACCTGAGGGCTTTGAAGAAGCGTTTATCAATGGTGGGATGATCCTGTCTCAAATATTTCTCATAAGAACATCATCAAACTTTTGGGATATTGCTTGGATGCTGATTTCCCAGCTTTCATGTATGAGTATGCTTCTAAAGGTAGTCTATCTGATGTTCTCGACGGGCATGAAGACTTCCCACTAGATTTACGTGCAAAGATTGCAGTAAAAATTGCAGAAGCATTAGAATACCTCCATTCATCAGCAACTGGTATTATCAGACATGGTTATGTGGTACCATCCAAGATACTTCTAGATGATAATTTCATGCCAAAGCTCACTGGCTTTTCATGGGCAAGGAAGTTTATCAAGGAGAGTAACATTATTGCCAGCGATGATGTAATTAGTAGTCATCAGCTTCCATCAAGCGGGTTCTACAATGACCCAATTCACGATCACTGCGTGTCACTAAAAGTGAAAACTGATGTGTACCAGTTTGGTGTCCTTCTCTTGACACTTGTTAGTAGGAAGAACTTTGTATTTTACGCCGATCATGATGACCTCATTTCACAATTCCACACAGCTTGCCTGGCAGATGGCTGTGGAAGGGCATTCTTTGATGATGATATTGCAGTTCATGGTAGAGATATTGTCCTGCTTGAAGAGATGGGGCGGCTATCGCTGAAGTGTATTTGTGAGGAAATAGATCTGAGACCAACAATGAAAGAAGTGGCAGAACACCTTCGGATAATTATGAGATCTTGGAAGAAGTGCTCTTCAGAGCGAGCTGGACTGGTACCTAAAACCCCAGGAGCTGAAGGCACTAAACTTGACAGGCCAGTTAGTTCAGATATTAGAGATTGACCATAGGCAATTGTGTAAATACTACGAATGATGTGTAATGCGTTGTATTGTTATCAGCAATCTTGCATGCGCTTCAATTTGATTTGCAATTATGCTGTCTGTGGAATGATGTTATCAGAATATTCAGAACTTGCATGCAATCTGCTTCTTTTTGGTCTAGCGCATGATGTATTCTAAATTTACTTTGTTTCTGCTAACAGACGTAGGTAGTTTCTGCTAACAGACGTAGGTACTTTATACAGTTTGTTTCTTGACACATGTTTGTAAATAAGATGCTATCAAAAAGCTACATGTAATGTTCATTTTAATTATTTTAATTTTAATATGCCATATCAGCAAAGCCATCTTCAAAACCAGAGAGTTATTTAGATGGTTTTTAATAGTTTGAGGGGGTTAAGTAGACATTTTTTCAAATCTGGCCAGAAAAAATGGCCACCCATCTCATTTTTTTAAAGTCGTTTATTTGGTTGCCAGACTATGGGCCTAGCTAAGGCTTGCTTATCCCAATACAGTTTTCCGTGTTTGACTAGAAAATGTGCGCGGCTTTACCGCTTATGGCCGATATGTGTATCATTGGTTGTCGGGGATACAATGCTTACATACCAAAACAAGTATTATCTAAGATAAATATGAGCAATATTATGAGCAGTGAGAAATTTAACAGAGTGTACTGATTAGAATGTTGGTATTGCAGTAAGTAATATAATATGGAGTAAAATGCACCCCGGGTACCTAAACTATTCGTCAGGTACCGGATAGGTACCTCAACTTTAAAACGTAATGTCGGTACTCAAACTATTATATGGGTACCGAGATAAACTATTATATGGGTACCGGATAGGTTTTCGAACTTCGAAAGCGTAACAACGGTACTCAAACTATTTACGTTCCTTTACTTGATGCATGCGAGCAAAGATACTAGAATTGATCGAGACAATTAGAATAAAGAATTATCATATTTTGACGTCAAGTAATTACCATAATAATTATAATATTTTGAGGTGCACATAAGCAAAAAAAAAAATTGCGATGGAACTGATTTTAGCCTTCACCCGGTGCATGCATTCTGTCTACTAAAACTAGCACGCATTCTATTTACTATAATTAGCACGCAGCGACTATGATTTACAAAAATGATTTTGGTAATATAATCAGCACACAAATAATTATCCTTATAGTTTTATACTGTAATTTTTATCTGTAAATATTTACGAGAACTTTAAGCTATGAATATTTACAAGAATTTTGTACTATGAATATCTCCTATGAATACTATGAAATTTAATAGAACATGCATGTGTGTGTAGGTTAGCAGCAAAGTAAATAACAACTTAGTTATGTTTTAGTTAAATAAAAGTAAAAAAAAGAAAAGAAAGGAAAAAGGAATGAGAAAAAGAAATTGAGTACCTGGATATTACATTTCTAAGTTGGAGTACCTATACGGTACACACATAATAGTTTGAGTACCTAACTGTTACGTTTTTAAGTTGGAGTACCTATCTGCTACCATTGAATAGTTTGAGTACCGACTGTTATGTTTTTAGTTGGAGTACCTATCGATACCCACTGAATAGTTTAGGTACCAGGGTGCATTTTACTCTATAATATGCCTTAGTAGAGGCGGAGAATTTTTTTGTTTGTCTCAAAGGTAGATCTCTGATAACCTAGTGGTTGGATCATCTATCATCTATTTTGTTCCATATTACACAGTAAGAGCATTAGGTAGGAAAAGTTGTATCCACAACTATAAGCAAAAGCAGTCTTCCACATTCTTTGTACACCAAAATATCCTTCCCTTTTCTTTTCGCTACTGCTAGTTGTCTTGATCTGCCATAGAGAAGAAAAATAAGGAAGCATATATATAAGTATGGTAAGTGGTACAATAAATTATTAAAAAGTAGACATTCACTAAATTAGGACATATGTACAACTAAATCAGTGGGATCAAGATGTGACATGGCAAATATGGACATATGTACACAGTCTCCCCACACAAAAGGAAAAGCAAAAATATCCTTGTTGACTTCAGAGAAGTATAACTGCTCAATTGCATAGGTATAGCTTCAAATTCAGCACAACAATTTGATACTCCCTCCATATTGAAATAGAAGACGTTTAGGACAGCGACACGGTCTCCAAAACACTACTTTGACTTTTTTTTTTTCTATAAAAATATTTATTGGAAAGTTATATATGTATATTTTTATGAAAGTAATTTTCAAGACAAATCTATTTATATGATTTTCACATTTCTAAACTCAATGACTTAAAAATTATTCACCATTTATATTCCCAATGTTTGACCCAAACCTTTTCCAAAATGTCTTCTATTTCAATACGGAGGGAGTATGAATGATTCTATGCTTGCATTAATTTCATTTATTAGCATAGAAAATATGATCGTGCCAAATTGAATTAACAATAATAGCTCATAGTGTCATCTCCGGAGAATCCTGAACTACACTTCTTAGTTGTCAAAAAAAAAAAAAAAAAAAAAAAACCTACACTTGTCAGGAGAAAAAGATTCAGTATGGATGGTAATTTGTATCTTTCTTGATAGGATTCATTTTTTTCACTAAAAAATTTATACTAGATATGAAACATGATAATATATGAACTGAAAACAATCATCATACTCTGTGCTCTGCCTTGCCAAAGAGTAAAAGTAGAGGATGGATGCAAGTTTCTCCATACAGCTGGTTATTTAAATATAGAGATTTTGTATCAAGAATTCAGATTATTTAAATATCATGTTGATGAGAGCGACCTGTAGCTTTTGGTTCCCACAGCTGGAGTTTGGTAACAAATTAAGCTGCCATGCTAGGATTCCTCATGTAGTACAGAGGAGCAAGCATTAGGAGAAATAATAAAATAAAAGACTTCTTTCAAGACCAAACATAAGCTAAGATGGTTATGGCCACAGACCCCCGATTCTTGTTTGTTAAGCAGGGATGACCAAGATTAGACTGGCATATAGGAAAGTTAGTGGGGATCAGTGGAAGGGTTTGACTACGCAGGAGCAAGGAAATAAAATCTCCCTTCATACTGACCCAGGAATGGGACTCTTTCAATAAAAAAAAGTTGGTTAACTTTCGCTTTCAGTTTTCACCAAATAAGAAACAGTAGCTGGTGAACTGACCAACCCTGTCATGTTTGGTTAAAACAAGTTAATGCAGCCTTGCAGTATCGGTTTATTACCGGACATTCTGTGGTACAGTAGGGGTGGAAATGATGTGATTGAACTATCCAGCCAAGAGCTGAAATGAAGTCAAGAAGGGAAAAAAAAAAAAAAAAAAAGAAAAATAAAAAATAAAGAGATAGGTAGAAATTGTAGGGGTAACTTACCTCTGATCATTTGCTAATTTTTGGCTTCTTCTTCGTCTGTTCCTCATGCTCCTTTTCATCGCTATCATTCTTCTAGGAAAAGACACTGAAAAAGATTACATGTTTTATTCTATATTTTTTTGTATTTTTTTATTAGTAGAAAAAGGATTACCTGTGATTCAATATGTTTCTCTGTAGTATCCCAAGCACTGTAATTATTTCTATTATTATAAGGTGTGAATGGGAGACGTGTATACGACAGTAAGAAATAAGAATATCTACACTTATACTCAGACTGGTGGTGGTCTATGTCCATATCTTCTATATCTGTGAATTGAGGTTTGTATGATGATGATGCCTGCAACAAGTGTTCAGTTAGCACACATTCCTTTAATAAAATATTGGAGTAAACAATAGATTTTTTTTTGCTGCACCTGCTCAATCCTTTTCTTTGACGATATTGTTATCAGTGAGGAAAAACACATTTTATATGAGGAAAAAAAATGATTATGTAATACATCATACCTTTTTTTGGACTTGTTAGGATCAGTTCTTTGTGATGGTTCCTGAAAATACATAATAAATTTGTGTTAGAATAAGTAGTTCTTAAATTAAAAGCAACGCAAATTCTCAAAGCACCATATATAGTAATCTGAGTGGCTGCACTTAAAAATCTCATTTAATCAAAACTGAAGAATCAACGTCAGCCTGTAGCTTTCATTTTTACAAAAGAAAAAGAGAAAGCTAAGTATGAAGAGCTCCAAGTTTGTCTACTGCAAGCTCTACATTTGTGAAAGCTGCAATCTCACAGCTATTGACACAAATATTTCCTAGCCATAAGTTTCAAGGCCTATAACAGTGTGTGCTATACACTTGTCTCCTATGTCATGGACGAAGCTCAGCTTATCAACTGATACATAGCTCAGTTAGGAAGGTGTGTTGGCAATGATGGAGGCTGCATTTTTAACTATGAACCTCGTATTGCACTAAGGAGCACTGTCCTTGTATTATTTGGGTCAAGACACAATGGATAATATTATTTGGTCTTACTAAGCTTGTGGAAGCAAACTGATGAACAGGGTCTCACATCATATTTCATATTGAGATGTATTGTGCCTATGGTTGGTGTGTGTATAATGGGAGAGGATCCCTAAAAATCTTGAAGACTATTCTCTGATGTTTCTATGATGCTATCTCTTGTTCAGCGGACTTATTGGGAAAAGCAGTATTACTGCCTTGCAATAGGGTTTGGTCGATGATGGGTGATTGGGTGCTGCAGTTTCTGTGCGCACCTGCATAATGCTAGACCATCAGGCATTCAGTTTGTTTATTTGGTGGAAGCAACATAACAACCATCATAGATATTTGTATTTTTTGGAAAGCCAAATATCCAGAGGATCTGCTTTATGAGGTGGGAACCATGATCCATGAGGACAACGAGATATTTGTTATGATCATTCACAATTGTTTTATATGATATAATTAAATAGGATTTCTGGTTGATTGAGTTGGCCTTACTCAAGCCTAACTGCCCGTGATAGGTATGGCTGGGTGGGTAGAAGCCTAGTATAGTGCACTTGAAATCAGAGAATGGAGGTTGTAAAAACCAGCAGACTGCCACGACTCTGGAGCATTTCTAAGGTTCAATGAAACATGGTAAAACAGCTCACGTTCAGTAGAGAAAATACAGAAACAGAGAAACCTGCCATTTTCAGAAATGGCCCTCATTGCATAAGATGCCTAGGAGATAGATAGATGTGCAGGACCCTGATGCATTGGATGATTACCGATCATGAATGGTGAGAGGTCTTCCTCATGGCAAGAATCCCAGACCTACCACTGTGAGTTGTGTAATTTAATCTGTGGCATGGATGGGTACTGCCTTGTCCGTGATGACGCCAAATTGGTGAGCAAAATACAGAAAACAGGAGGGAGACACGCCATGGACGGAGCTGTTGGTATTTACATACCTTTTTTTACAATAAGAAGTATGAAATTGAAGCAATGCAAATTCCCATAGAACCACGTACAACTTACTAAGAGATTGCAGATTGGTGCTAATACATACAGGAACTTTTGAATATTATCCGGCATTGCTGCGGTGGGCAGAACCATCATGCACGCAACGCTGGATGCGTAGGGATATCATTTGGCTTATTAATCTCGTGGAGGCAAATTGCCGAACACTTGGGGTGCAGGAAGAAGGCTCACCATGGATGGGACCTCCATGGGCTGTGATGACGCCAAATTGGCGAGCAAAGTAGAGGAAATAGGAGGGAGATATGCTACGGACTGAGCTGGAACAAAAGTGACCAAGAAATCCGGCGCTTTGCTCGCCAATTTGGCGCGAGCAGGAGGATGCGGTGCCATCGTACATGTGCGCTAGGGTTTCTAGGACCACTGATTGTGCAAGATTATTTGTGGTAAGCAAGATTCAGATTCAAAGGTAGAGAAGAGAATGGTCGATGATGTACCTTTTCTGCTGAGGTGAGATTATTTCGGCACTTCTGATGGCGGTGATAGCGATGGGAACGAAAGCAGGGAAGAGAGGAGGGACCGGGGTCTTGGAGAAAAGGACGCCTCTTTCTTACGCCGGGTCTTCGCGACGTTTCGACTTCGCGACGGGACCGGTCTTTTGGATTTGCCACGTTGATTTGCCCGATGCCGTCGGATTGGAATCGGATGGCTGATATGCAAGCGGTGGCGTGGCCTAATGGTTGGGCCTCTTTTGTTGCGTGAATCGTCTTAAGGAGATTACCTAGCTAAGGCCCTAGGCCTGGTCCAACTAATGAAAAAGAGGTGGGCGGCCAGCCCGTCCTAGCTTGATCCCACCGTTCCAGCAAGCCCGTCTTGTATTCTCAAAAAAAAAAAAAAAAAAAAAAGCAAGCCCCGTCTTGTGCTGGCACCGCCCACGCAGACAATTAGTCTGTTGTTTCGGTCTCGCGAGAGCTCCGCTTTCCTGTCGCTGGCCACCACGCGAGCTCCGCTTTCCGGTCTCGCGGCGATAACGGCCGTTCGTCGAGATGGCACGCGGCGTTGCTCGCGGCGGTCTTTGGGCTTACGCCGCTGCGGTGGTGTCGTGGTGCTGGCCGGCGCTTGAGGCCCCCTTTCGCCTTCTGCTCTCCGGTATGTTTCAATCTCGCCGTCCAACTATTTGATCGAATGTCTACGAGGTGCGTCCAACTATTTGATCGAATGTCTCGAGGTGACAATGAGCGGTGCGTTGTTTGGCACCTCTCTGACATAGATAGAGAGGTGCGTTGTACAGCTATGCGGGAGGGGTGACGATGGGTAAAACCCTAAGCCACCGCATATATACTCAGACAGTGTTATCGGATTGGTTTGATCTTTTTCATTGCTAGTTGGGCCTTAGGATTAGCCATGGCGGCACAATAGAAACACCCACCGCGATACCGTGGTTAATCTATTAACTACAACAAGCTTTTGTAACGTGTCCGCCTCAGTTAATTAGGATTAACAATGGAGGGCAAATAAAGGCGCCCACCGCGGGTAATCTATTAACCGAGACAGGCGCTTGGGAGGCCGGCTCGCCCGGCAAGCCCACCACGGTTAAGTTTTGAGGTATGTCAGTGTCCGTTTCTATTAGAAATGGGAGCCATCTGTACCAGTGATTTATGACGTGTGGTAAACTGTCCTTTAGTTTCGTTGGTTTATTGTGTGAGGAAGAAAATCGGTTTCCCATTATGGAAAAATCAATTTATGGCTGCAACTCTTCACACCTCAAAATTAGTTTGAAAGATGACATCCAACATATATGTATAGAGAAGGTTACCACAATATGTGTGACCATATATGCTTCCAAAAAGGAAAGATACCCTGAAGATAGCAACAGCTAGGCTATTGCCATACAAATGGGCCAAATTCAGGTAGAAGTTTATATTATTATTATTATTGTACTCTCTTTGTACCAAATTATAAATCATTTTAACTTTCTAGAAAGTAAAAAAGGACCTCAAGTTTGACTAGTTCAAGAAAAAAAAAAAACTATAGAGAGAATTACAAATATTTTTTTCTAGGTAAACCCTGCATTTATAGAAAGCAAATAGTTCGACACAGACACACGGTCAAGCACGCACCGGGAACACTAGCGTTTACAATGAAGTTTCAACAACCTGAATGGGCACTGCCAACAGACGCTCAATTACAAAAATTTATGACATCAAACATGTATACTATGAAAATATAATTTGGAATGTTGTTGACTCTAAAAGAAAAGGTTGGAATGACTTATAATTTGTAACGGAGCCAGTATTTAGCAACCTTTGGAATTAAACCGTGACGAGATACTTACTCCAGCTTTGATTTGCATTGACTGTTTCCTCCATTACCACTGAGTCTTCCGTGCCAAGCTAAGGATTTCGTCCTTGCGCAGACGGCCGCCATGGTTAGTGATGCTGATCCCGTTCTTTCGCCCAGTTCCCCTCTCCTCCGCGGACACGTTCAGGACGCCATTTGCATCAATATCGAAGGTGACGCCCACTTCAGTTTCGCCCTTAGGTGCCCCTGTGATGTTGCTGAGAGTAAACTCGCCGAGCAGGTTGTTGTCTTTGGTGCTCGCACTCTCGCCCTCGTACACTGGAATCCACATGTCTCGCTGATTGTCTTGAGTGGTCACCAAGTTGAGAAACATCTTGGTCGGGATGGCAGTGTTCCTTGGGATCACAACGCTCATTGTATAATCATTGTTGGTCTCTACTCCAAGCGAGAGGGGTGTGACGTCTCCAAGAATGATGTCCAGCAACCTCCCATTGTCAGTTTGGCCACTGACAATGGAGGCCTGGATGGCAGCGCCGTACGCAACAGCTTCATCAGGATTGATATTCTTGCAAAGATCCTTCCCATTAAAGAATTCCTTGAGCTTCTTCTGCACCATGGGGATCCGTGTGGAGCCTCCCACGAGGACAACATCGTCGACGCTGCTCTTGTATACTTTGGCTTCGCACAGGCACTTTTCCAGTGCCTGCATGCATTTGTTGAAGAAGTCCATGTTGAGCTGCTCGAACCGTGCTCGGGTGATGGGGAGAAATAGGTCATTGACATCATGGAGACAATCCACCACTATGTCGGTCTGTGGCATTGTGGACAACATCCTCTTGGCTGTCTCGCAGGCAGCCCTCAGCCGTCGTTTTGCCTTCGGGCTTTTCTCAACATGGTTCCCGTGTTTGCGTTTGAACTCACGTAGAGAGTACTCCACCAGTTTAGTGTCGAAATCCGCTCCGCCAAGGTGTGTGTCACCGGTGATGGCCTTCACCTCAAACACACCAGCATCAATGTTGAGGAGCGAGACATCAAAGGTACCACCGCCAAGATCAAAGACCAACACCTTCCTCGGTTTGTTGCTGACGGGCATCTTCTCAAGTCCATATGCGAGGGCGGCGGCAGTTGGCTCGTTGATGATGCGGATGACATTCAGGCCGGCGATGGTGCCAGCATCGATGGTGGCCTGGCGCTGAGAGTTGTTGAAGTAGACAGGGACGGTGACCACTGCGTTCTTCACCGTGGTGCCAAGGTACACCTCGGCTGTCTCCTTCATCTTGGCCAGCACCATGGCCGAAATCTCCTCAGCCGAGAACTGCTGCTTCATACCTTTGTACTGCACCTCGATCATTGGCCGGTCGTCAGGACCCGCGACCACTTTGAAAGGCCACTGCTTGATATCTTCTTGCACACACTTTTCACTGAATCGGCGGCCAATCAGTCGCTTCATCTCTGTGCAAAATTGATCATTTAGTTATGCGGTCAATGAGATGAGATAACAATGTATACCTTATTAGCTTCAGTAATTTTGTTATAGAAGCAATCCTACATTCGATAGTTTTACTAGAATGTAGGATATGTCATATAAATGTAGGATTGCAGCAAACAAACTAATTAAGAAAAATTGGCATCAGCAATGCGATAATTTTACTAGAATATCGTTGCTTCGTCTATTCTGTTGCAGACTTAGGGTTTTTCTCTGATGCTTTTGATTATTCCTGTTGGTTTTGTTGGAACCGATAGGAATAGTAAACAGATTATGTCAGCTTGAGAAAACATAATTATATGTATCGATGCACCATCAGTCGCTAAAGATAACTCACAGACAATATGTTGTTAATTCCATATTTACCAATCACTGTTCGTCGGTATGTGTTCACAATCACCGTTTGCTCGTCTGACGCTAAAGACAATTATATTGTCATACCTTGTCAGTGTATGGACCACACTGATCTTTTGACACATATTTAGTTGAAACATAAGCTTAAATTTCATATGTTGCTGCGGTTTCCATTCATGTGTGATTATGAATTTACATTTTGGTTTCTGTAACTTTTGATCTTATAGACTAAAGTTTTAGTTAAGGAAATCGTGACGTCTAGACGCGGGGGTGTTGGTGAATTAGGCAGCTTAAAATTCTACTTCTAATTATGACGTCTAGCCGCCTAGTCAAAACCTATTGTAATAATGTAAACTATCTATATGTGCATCAGAAAGATGATTACCAAGAAGATTATCGTGATGAGTATTAGGCTTGGTGTCAACCAGTCAACGAGTCCCTATAATGAATTTAGATGTTATATTTATTGCTAAAGACTTTGTATTGAATTATTATTCGCTATGTAATAAGCACTGTGATGGTACTTTTGCTTAATTTGTCGACTTATGTGTGTGACTTTCCGGGGCGCGCATAAGATTTAATGCATCCTCTTTTGTTCTTAAAATTGGGTGTAACAAATGGTACTTTCTATCGGAGAAAGGAGAAGGAGCATCTGGAATGGTTTTGCGTGTTGCGTCAGGCTAATTTGTTGGTGGTCGAGCGAAGTGTTATCCCCGTGGGCTTGATGCACTGACTTTGGAAGCACTAGCATGCCGAGATGCATGGTACTCTACTAGCACGAGAGAGGGAGTCACAAATATCATTCTGGATACCGATTCTCAAAACTTTTTGAGATTGTGGAAAGGGAGACGTCAACCTCTGCTCTTGGATTGCGCCAATCATCAAGGAAACTTGGGCGATTAGTTCATGTTTTAGTAATTTTGTTGTGGTTTTTACAAGCCGATCTTGTAACCGAGTGGCTTATAGTTTAGCTAAACAAGCCTCAGGTGATAACAGGATGGGTGAGTGGCAGTTAGTCCCAACCTGTCTTGATCACCTGTTAATTGATTGCCGATTGTATTCCTAACTCATCAATGAATGGAATATCCAAGTCGTATAAAAAAGTTTTTTTACTTAAAATTAATTAGATACAAAAAGTCTTTCAATAATACAAAAAAACCTTTCAGTCATGGCAAAGAAGGATTTGCAGAAACGGTTTAGAACCGCTGCTATGCCAACAATTGTAAAAATAAATGATTTTTAGAGGCGGTTTTAAAACTGCCCCTAAAATCAATTTTGAGAGACAGTTTGCTTAAGACAACCGCTTTTAAAAATCTATTTACAGAGTTGGTGACTTAAATCAACCATTTCTAAAAATAATTGTCAGATTGTAGAAAAAAATCATTTAGAAGGAATAAAAATAAGAAAAAAATTTTATTGTGGCTAGAGGCCAAGATCGAAGACCAACCCAACCCACTTGTAGAATTGCAAAAAAAAAAAAAAAAAAAAAAAATATAGAGTGCACCCGCTAGGTTTCAAACACAGCATCTCGCTCCGTGGGATCTATCCTACCAGTACACCACATAGTCACTATGGTGAGCTATGTAATGCTATGTATTTGTACTAACACGTATAGATCTTGTAATCAACATTTCAACTCTTAAATTAAATAACTTTAAATAAGAAAACTCTTAACTACAAAGTTTTAGATCTTGTCTAGCACTGCAACTTCCATATATGATGTTTCTCCATCCAAGGTTATTTGAAAAAATAAAAAATTTGAAATTCAAAAATCAGAGACTTAATTTATATATTTCATTAGAACTCTAAATGATCTTAAATAAAAATGTTATCAATAAAAAGTTTTAGATTTCATCGAGATCTACTATTTTTGTATAATATTTGTCTTCATCGATTTCATTTTAAAATATATAAATTTTTTTCTACTCCAGCTATTTTTAAGGAAGGTTGACTTAGTCAACCGCTAGTAAAATTTAATATTCAGAGACAGTTAACTTAATAGAACCGCCTCATTTTTAGAGCGGTTGACAAAAGCATTTTCGAGGCGGTTCTCTTAACGTAAGCTGCTTCTATATAGAGACATTTTAGGGACAGATTTTATAATGGAACCGCTTAAAATATATAAATTTATTTCTACTCAGCTATTTTTTAAGGAAGGTTGACTTAGTCAACCACCACTAAAATTCAATATTGAGAGACAGTTAATAGAACCGCCTCATTTTTGAGAGGCGGTTGACATAAGCATTTTAGAGACGGTTCTCTTAAAAGATCTGCTCCTATATAGATACATTTTTAGGGACAGATTTTATATTGGAACCGTTTAAAATATATAAATTTATTTCTACTCTAGCTATTTTTAAGGAAGGTTGACTTAGTCAACCACCACTAAAATTCAATATTCAAAGACAGTTAACTTACTAGAACCGCCTCATTTTTTAGAGGCGGTTAACATAAGCATTTCAGAGGCGGTTCACTTCTCCTAGATACATTTTTAGGGATGGATTTTATAATGGAACTGCTCCAGAAAATGGACCTTCTGTGACAGGCATGGAGCTACAGTGCTCCCGACCATGTTAGAGGCAACATGGTAGTTTGACCGCATATATGATAGAAAAGGGAGGTGTCACAGCCATCGCCGGGGCTCAGGAGCAGGCCATGCGCGTGCGCGTACGTAAGGGAGGGCAGCAGCCCTGGCGCTGGCGTCGTTAATTTCTTCGCCATTAAGTTATAGATACACTATACCACAGCCCAAACTGGCGTCCGACCAAGGGTCGGTAAAAGTATCGAAATAGCGTTGGGCGGTCGGTCGGTATAGCTTAGTGACATACGGTCGGACGCTGTATCTTGTTTTGTGGTCTGACGGTCGGTCGGTATTTTTATTTATATTTGTCGACGGTCGGTCGCTGAATCTTATTTTTTGGGTCCGCCGGTCGGTCGCTATATTGAAATGGGCCTGCCCTCACACATTTGGCCCAATTCGCTGGACGGCCTGGTAGGCCACTAGGCGTCCCGTGGCCATCCGATTGTATCGGACGATCCACGCCATCCCTCACGCGGTCAAAACCACATCTGACCTCCTCCTAACCCTAAAATTCTATTCTATCTTCTTATCCCTCCGTCATCCTCACAATCCACGGCGGCGCTCACTCACGTTCGTGGAGTGCCGGCACAGCGGCGGCGGCGGCAGCGACCGAGCGCTGCCTCGCGTGCATGTGCGCATCGTCGAGGCCTTTGGCGGCGACTGGGCGAGCTCCTTGTCTGTGCCCATGTGCGTTAGGTCGGGCCAGAGCCGAAGCACAGCAGAGAAGACCGGCGGCGCCCAGATCGATCTCCTTCGCCGGAGTCTGGAGCTGCCTAGATCCCAACGAGGAGCATCAGATGACGGCTTCGATCTTGCAGGTGCGTGCTGCCTAGATAATGGATCCAGCTGATCTGCCTCCGCCTAGATCCTCGCCAGATCCATCCACCATGGGCGGTTGCAACGTCCAGAAGTCCATGACCCTCGAGCGCAACTTGGAGAAAAACAAGGCGTCCAGGGTGCGCCCCTCTTTCTCTCTACGTGAAAATTAATTCCCCCTGTACCTTACGGTTCTTCCTGTCTGGGAGGGTGCTCCGATCTGATGGATTCGTGGGTTCTTTGTGCAGGGAGCCAGCTTGGATTTCGTGTAGGGCATGCCATCGCCTATGTAAGTACTAATAATACGTAACTGCATGAATTTAATTGGCCACCTGAACATGTTTTGTCATCTCTATACTGTTGGTGTTCATCAAGCTGTGAACTTAACAGAATACAGATCTGTTATTGTTTTAATACATTTGAATTGTATAAAATACCTCATTTTGTTGGTATGCAGCTTGATCGATTTTTAAAAAACTCAAGTGTTTTACATAGTATTACTTATTCTCTACAACTTAGTATCATATAGATTATGTGGCACTGTTATTTTCAGCTTACATTATGGTGCAGTGGTACTTCTGGACAGCACTGAACATGTCCATACATAGCTCAATTCCCCTTTAGAACTTTTGGTGATTTAGCCCCATGTATTCTTGTGTCTGCAGAGACTTGACCAAATGGTTTTGTATTGCCGGTGGCAATCCACTGCTGATTGAATCTCGTAGTGAACCAAATGGTCGCCCAAAGGTACCCTTTTTTCTGCTGTATTTGTATGAACACTTGATTTTTGTAAAACTGTCAATTCCTTGTATGTTCTGTGATAATGATATCGGATAATTTTAATGTTGTTCCCATTGAAATTTTAGTCTCAAAAGTTGAACATACTTGTACCTCAATCAAAGCTGCTTAGGTGTTTTCTTTGATTCAACTAAAATAGATGGTTTTTCCTAAATAGGTTTGGATTCTTTTTTTTTGGGGGGATGAAAATGACATAATGCTTTAACACGTACTGCTTCTAAATTTTCAGGACAATCAAGTGCTGAAACACGTGCAGCTCTAGACCTCAGTGTCCAGTATTGGAGGGTGGGCATATGTGGATCTCAAGTACTGGCTAGAAGTGGCAATTGGATGGAAGTGCATATGACCAGTGTATTATTTGGGACTCCTAAGTCCTAACTACAGATGAATACTTTTGTTTTTTGTTAAGACTTTACTAGTGATCAATCATTTTGTAATGAGTGGAAGCAAACTATATGAGATTTCTGGCTATAATAAGTGTCAACTATGATGAGCTTTTGTGTCATACTGTATTGTTCAAAATTGAATTGTTAATTGTATGTTTCATTGGATGTATGATTAGTACTGCTCTTGAGATTAATGTATAAACAAATAATATTATATTGTAATTTCGATTTGTAAGCATAGCGTCGACGGTTGGTAAGCTATATAATATATAGCGTCAAACCATTGGTCGCTATAAGTTTGCAATAACGTTGAACCGTCGGTCGCTATATATTTGACGCATCGTGCCGTCGAGCGGTCGGTCGCTATAAACTTATAGCGGCGCCCGATTATATCGACCGACTACATTGGTTGCTATATGTTTATAGCGGCCGATGCGTATGTCGCTATCTTGACTTATAGCGACCATCCGTAGCTCGCTATAGATAGGTTGTGGTATAGTGATATTTAGGGAATAATATAGGAATAAAATAGGAAAAAGAATAAGTGGTTTCTTTAGATGCAAGTCTTCCTAGGACCATAAATACAAGGAACTTGTAACCGGTTGAATCAATAAGAAAATAATTAAAGGGGTAACCCCCGAAAGCTCGATCTTCTACTCCCTAACCCTAGCCCCCCAGCGTGCCCCAGGGACGCCGCCCACGCCAGCGGCAAGCACGTGCGCCCCCGGTCGGACCACGCCGCGCACCACCGCCCTCCACCACCGCTCATCGCCGATCTACGCCCGTGCATGAATAACGACTCGCTAGAATCGTATCCCAGGCTATTACACATGGTATTCGGAGACCACTCGATCCTCGGCCCTCACCACCACTTTCAAGCTCCGATGGATTTGTAAGTGCAATCAACCTCTAATGTGGGTTTTGGCGTTGATCACAATCTAACTAGAGGACTAATGAGATTTATCGAGTTGACAAGCGAGCAATAAGCCAAGAGGACATTGCAAACCTAAAGGAGGAGTACCCCGATTCGACTTACATTTGGTACTTCAAGAAAGGAGGTTTATATTCATTTTATGTTTTGAATTTGAGTATAGGACACGCCGTACTATTAAGAGGGATTAGAACCACTGTGTCAAAGCGTGCAACCAAGTGCTTATTTTCACACCTCATAACCTCTAGCTCCGGACTTAGTCAGTAATCAAATTCTTTCCACGCTTCAATCGACTAAGCACGGCGGCGGTGCCGCTTCGGGGAGCGGCGGTGCCGCTTCGAACATTAGCGGCGAGTGCCGCTCGTGTTCCGACCGTTAGGGAGGGAGGTATTTATACTTTCCTTTTCTACCCCCAACGGTCACCTTCTTCCTCACCTGCTCATTTCGACAGAAAACACCCAAGTGCTCAGCTCTCTCTCCTCCATTGAAGCTCCTCACTTCCTCAAGCAAATCCATTGATTCCACCATCGATTCTTGAGTGTGAGGGCTGCAAACTTCGATTGGAAGAGAGCTCCACCGATCTTCATCATTCTAGAGGCACTTGGTTCGCACTTTGGCCGGCGGTTTGGTCTTTTGCTCTTGGAGCTTGCTCCTAGCCGGCTAGTGCGTCGCCCTTGAGCTTGCCAACTTGTGTGGCAGCCTAGGGAGGTTTGTAACACCCTCTTGCAACTAATACATTACCCCACATCTCTAGGATTCGGTTCCTAGACTTGTGAGCGAGGCAAAGAGGCAAACCTTTGTGGTGAGCTCATTCCTTTGTGGAACCTCAACAACGTGGACTTAGGCAAGCCTTGGTGGCGAAATTTGAACCACGGGATAAATCATCGTGTCACCTTGTGCTTGATTTACTCTTTATTGCATACATATTGTTGTTGTTGAGAGGATTTAGGGTTTGAGGTCGATCTATTCGTATACATTCGATCTACTTGTTTTAGCTCTCCATCGCAATCTATACGTCCGGGAACTAAGGAAAATTACTTGAAATACTTTTCATTGGACAGATTTTGAACTGTGAGCTAACTTCTTCTGCAGGAGCGGCGGTGCCGCTCAGGAGGACCGGTGGTGCCGCTCAAAGCGGCGGTGCCGCTAAGTGCAAGGCGGTGCGGTGCCGCAGCAAGCGATAGTGTTTGAGTTGATTTTTGAAACAGGCCTATTCACCCCCCTTCTAGGCGTCGGCGATCCTACATGGACACCCGCAGTATGCCAAGCTCACAACAGAGATCCACGCCATGTTCAATGCCCTCCTAGAGAAGTTCGATCAACCCGCTGGGGCGACCACCACGGACGACATAGACATGGGCGCCGCCAACGTCGTCGCCGCCGTCCCCAGGCACCGCCACATCAAATGTCCTCAACGCCATCAACGACGGCGTGATGGCCACGCCAACAAACAACACCGCAACACGCGGTCATGCTATTCGATGTACTCGCCACCGACATCACCATCGACAACAATGACACTCCAACGGGCGTCACTTACGTCTCCCCTCCACGACCATCGTTATTGCAAACAACGGGCTCGTCCACCCCAAGGGCGCCCACCATTCGTAGCTCGGATCGGATCGGGGAGGCGACCACCAATGTCCACCCGTTGCTTTCGACGAAAAGCCTACCTAACTAGCCAACGTCTCGTGGCTACTACAATGGCACATATAAGTTCTCCGATCACCGACAACATCTTCTCGACCACCGGGAACACCAAGAGTGCCAACAACATTACCATCATGAGCAACACAACGACGCGTCAAGCGGCGTCGACATCGACGTCGGCTGACCCCGGCGTCTGGACAACACCCGGCGCCATGAACATCAACGACATCAACACAGCCGCGGTCGGGACATCACGGGCTCCACGGTCACCGGGCAAGTCCATCCCAAACAACATGGAGCTTCTACCTCTACCACCCATGCTACAACGGCGTCGGCCGACATCATCATCGATATCGCCAACCACGACATCATTGATGCCAACACCAACCACGACACCCCCCAAGGCAACCACCGATGACAACAACGTCGCCCCCATCGGCACCGCCAAAGGAGAGGACAACGATGTCTACCCGGGCGCTACCGCGGACATGGTCATCCACTCGCCAAACTCCGACAACGAGATCAATCTGCTTCATCTGGCGGAAGTTCCTCGAACATCTTCGATGGCGAGAACGTCGACAAGCGAACTGCGGATCCTATCGAGACTTTGACGCCGACAAGTGCATCATGGGCACCCCCACTCCCAACAGCTGACTTCATGGTGACACTGGTGCAAGCTCCGGCGCAGGTGGCGCCAATCCTTGCGCAGAAGGCGCCCCCGTCAGCTGCGACAACGGAACATCAGCCATGACAGATACATGAGGTATGTCGCTATCCGCCTGACAATAACAATACATCTTTGGTTCTTCTGCATGACCAGCACGGCGCCACCAAAGACCCAGGACACCTCACACCGTGTCTCACTGGCGGCTTCGGACTACCCATCGACGACAACCCCATTGGCACGCTCGCACCAACATGACTAGACGATGCCCTAAATGATCACTTTTGCGTCCATCACATGCAACGGGACACGGTGCAACAGGAGGCGCCCAACACGAGGGAAACAGTGATCCACCTCGCTCGTATCCTCGATGCCCCTTCACCACATTCGTCACACGGCTTGACGACAATTGACAGACACAACACCATGAACAACTTGGCTATGATAGACGGGACATCCTGAGGGCCGAACCAGCCGACTCCATCGACCCTCGACGACATCGACATCCAGTACGACTACGCTCAAGTTCACCAACGAGCTTCGCAACAAGCTTTGGGGTGTGGTGCATCTGGAGGCGCCAGTAGCAGCGTTGACCATGGCGATCCACCACACCCGACGGTTCGATGCCCCCGTCTCCTATGAGGTCTTCAACGAACTCCGACTTGTGAGCTCCACCAACGGCGACATGAGGTACATGCCACCCCACACCGATCCTCTACCTCGTCGACCTCGTCGCAACTCAGGAGACCCTCTTCAAGGTTCGCTTCACTACGCCGAGCGACCAAGAGCTCCACAACATCGCTAGAACCATCAAGCTATAGGCATGAGAAACAACTGAGACACTATTCAAGGACATCATTGTCGACAACCACCGCTACTATGCCACGACATTACCAACAGAGCTACGAGATGTTCTCCAACCAGGTGGGATCTGTCCGCAAACTCTTGCGGTTGGCTTTCATCCCCTGACATCCTCGCCATCAGTGCAAACCTTACTTATTACTTTCTAGAGGACGTCACAACCCTACTCTTCAACGACAAACTACCAACATCGGTGGCAATCAACTCCTTTGACGACCATGACCACCACCTCCAATATGCAGGCGCTGAAACACTCAAGTGGATGATGGCACCATCTACCAGGACACGTTGTTTCAACCTTCCCGTCAATGCCCGGCATCGGAACAACCGCGTAGCCGAGGGCGCCTTGTGTGGAAAAGGGGGAGGAAATCTGTCAGAGCCTATCGCCGGGGCTCGGGAGGCCCATGCACGTCTTGGCCAAGACGCAAGGGGAGGGCAGCAGCCCTGCCACCGCCACCGCCGCTGCCGTCAATTTCTTCGTCATTCGGTTATAGATATTTAAGGAATAAAATAGAAAATAGAATCATAGGTTTTAGATGCAAGTCTTTCCGGGATTATAAATACTAGGAAACATGCCCGTGCGTTGCAACCAGTTATTGAAAAATATATACTAATTTTTGTTCGACAATTTATTTTGCGTGTGAATACCCATGGTAGTTGTGTTTAGTCTCCTCCACCTCATCGACCTCTTTTTAAACACCACTACTATCACCTTTAGATCGGCTATGTAGGGCATGGCGCCCTTACTCCGTGCCTTATGAAATGAGCACTCCCACGGTGCCGCATGACACATTTGAACCAAATATATTATTTTCAAAAATGTTATCTACTCCTTATGTCACAAAATATATCTGCAAGTTTGTAATTTAAAATTTATCCCGAAACGAGGGAATACGTATATAGGACTTACATGTACCAACAATACATATACCAACAATAATACTCCGGCCTTTGCACCCAACACGGAGGAAATCAAAAATCAACTTTTGACGTGCGTCGTGGAAATAATATGTGGGGGAGCTAAAAACCGGTTTCCCAATTGGATGAACGATAAGTTGAAGGTGAAATTCTCCTTGCCTGTTGATTTCCGTCCGGTGCGTGAAACGGCCACGCTGAAAATCTAGCTACCCACCACGACGCCTCGCATCCAGAAAAAAAAAACAAAAATCTCGCCACTCGCTGTTGATTCCTGCTGCAAGTTCCCAACCCAAGGTTAGGCCCGACTTCCACTCCCTTCGTTTGCCCTTCCCACCCGAAGCAGAGTCGTGCCCGTCCGTTCCCCGTGGCCATGGCCGCGTCGTCTTGCTGTGTCGCAACCGCGTCGACCAGCGCTCCGCTTCGCCCCGCAAGCGTCAGGACAAGCTCGCCTTGGGTACCTGATGCCAGTCGGAGCAGCTACAGGCGTTGCCAGGGCCGGAGTTCTTTTTCTATTCAATTTAGATTTAGATGTTTTTCCGATTTCCTCTTTCCTTCTCTTTGTCCTTTGTCCATCACTACAAACGGACTCAGTGTCCCTCTTTGCCTGAAATTTTTTGTGTTCGTATTTGCACCGGATTCAGTCGAGCCTGTCCGATTATACAAACAGCAGGGAAATTTGATGGCGGAAATTTTCATACCATGCCCGTGAGTGTGTTGGACTCTTTTTCAGCGTAGCGTGTCCTTGGCAGACGACAGACGAAAATATGGTGGACAAGAAATTTTCTCTTTTTATTAGGTGGAAAAGCCCGGTGAAAAAAGCCCGGTGAAAAGGAGGTGGGACTGAAATTTTCTCTCTTTATTAGTAGGTATATATAAGGGACTTGTAACCAGTTGAATCAATCAGAAAATAATTAAAGGGGTAACACCCGAAAGCTCCGGTCTTCTACTCCCTAACCCTTGCCCCTGCGCGCCTATGCCGCAACAAGCACACAGCGCCCCAGTCTACGTAGCGCGCCCGCCGCCACCGCACTTCACCGCCGCTCGTCGCCGATCAATGCCGCACGTGCCGCAACAGCTTGCCAGAATCGTATCCGGGCTGTTACAGGAGGTGCCCTCATTTTTTTGCACTAGTGTGTTTTTTAATTCTAATTTTGTAAATTAAAATATCTAAATCTTTACCCACCTCAGGTCATGTTGACGTGGTATACATAAGTGCTATCTATCAAAGTGATCTATAACTGTTTAGTTGACATTTTGTTTATTTGAAGTCATTTAGAGGCCAAAATATTCACTTTATATTACTAGATTTTAAAATTTTAAATATTAGATTTTCAAATGACCTTGGATGTTATGCGATCTATATACGTACTATTGCTATATAGTTGTCAATGCGATCTACAACTTTAGAGTTGATAAAAAATTTATTTGCAAACATTTAAATGAGTAAAAAATATTCAAATTATAGTGCTAAGAGAGTTCTGAAACTTCATAGTCAGTTTTTTATCATTTTGGGACCAAAATAATCAAATAGAATGTACAACATCCTCATCGTATTTCTAGTAACAAATGGGTGTTTAATATAGAAGCCTAATAATAAGATAAATTGTCTTAATTTGGAGACGCGGTCGGGCAAAGGATTGCTCACCAAATATGGTGTTGGTAGGGTTCACGGCGGCCTGGTTCATGGCCGCCTCTCCAACGAGCCTCTCGGTGCCCGTGAAGGCGACGCAGGACGGAGTGAGGTACTTGCCCATGTCGTTGGCGATGAGCTCGCCGCGGTTGTGCCGCCACACAGCCACACACGAGTAGGTTGTACCAAGGTCGATGCCAACCACCGGGCCGTCGATCATGGAGGAGGACGCCATCTCTCTTCTTCTATCACCGGATAGCAACAAATCTTCTCCCGTGTGCGGGGGCTACTTGGCTTGGTCGCCGTATGTATATGTGTATATAAGGCGCAGGCAAAGGGCTGGGGCTAATGACTTGTGTAGACGACTTGGACTTGGCCCCAAGGGCGAATCGCGTGGTCGGTAAAGATACATCATATCTAGTCAGCCTCGGCACAATTTAACGAAAACCGAACCGAACCGAAACCCGAGCTGAAATGTCGTTTTTTCGGTTCGGCGGTTTAGTTTCTACCAGGGTTCGGTGTTCGGCTTCGGTCCTCGGTTTCTTTGGCAAACCGAACCGAAAAACCGATCCACCGAACTACTGCATGCGACTACGAGAGAGGTGACTACGAGCGTGAAACACTGGAAGGGCCTACCCACCGCCAGTTCTCAACTCAGCAAAGCGGTGGGTGCAAACATGGAGCGCCCGGGCGAGCCGCGAGCCGCGGCGGCGGCGGTGGTGGCCCGTGTGGGCGAGGTGGTTGGTGGGGTGAGGAAGCCGCGCAGGAAGCCGCCCGGTGGAGCGAAGAGGAAGATGGCGCGTGTGGCGTGAGGGACAGGCGATTTCACTTTTTTTTTTCTTTTTCTTCCCTGCTGCATATATTTTGGTCGGTTTGATTTTAACCGGAAAACCAAAATTAAAACCAAAACTAAAAACCAAAACCGATTTGGTCGGTTTCTTGGATTTTGCCAAACCAATCGGCTTTGATTTTCTAGAAACCGAACTTTCTTAAACCGAACCGAACCGAACCGAATTATCCGTTTTTACCGAATGCCCAGGGTGAATATCTAGTCCACTATGGCTTCGCAGTTGCACCTGGAATCGGTAGTGACATTTCTAACCACTGTCGGTTGATGAGAACTGGCACTAATAATGTAGATCCCCCGTCAGTGTCGGTTAACTTGTGCCGGTTCAAAAATCCTTCACACTGATTAGGGGTCTGACGAGGTAGTGTCTGACCACGAGCTCGAGAGGAAACCACACGGATATTTGCCTTGCGCAGATGAATGACGACATCCTGCCAAAAAGTAAGGTGGTCACCAGCTAGTAGGTCAATAATCGTGGAACCATTCGATTCTTCTCACACAATACACATCAATAGGCCAAACAAGCGCATTGGCTCGCGTCAACATAATGCAAGTTGCATTACTATATTACCCCAGTTGTACATATTATTTATATATATGTAAAAAGTCTAACACCAATAATGACACCCTTCAATTCGAGCAGCAACAGCTCAGCATCCCACTGGCCCCCTTCTATATCTAAAAGGTTAGTTACCAGTGTTCGATATATTTTTAAGATAAAAGGAACAAAGTTCCAGCTCTGCTATTCGGAAATGATAGACAGCTGAGAGTCAACTATACAAAAGAATGCCATGAGGCATACTCCCTCCGAATCCATTTGAGTTTGTCATCCCGGATTCCGTGTCATTTTGTTTGATGATTCGTCTTATTCAAATTTTTACACAAATATAATTTATTTATTATGACTTATTTTATCAATAAAGATACTAAAATATTAATTTATTTATTTTATTATTTACATAAATATTTTGAATAAGGCAATTTGGTCAAACATGAAGTTCAAAAGTCAAAAATGACAAACTCCATGGGACGGAGGGAGCACTACTACGAGAATTGTCCATCAACCTTTAGGGCTCCAACCCCTCTTCTCGCCCGAAAACCGAACCGGCGAACCATAACGGTAGTGATGTGGGGTTCGAAACACTACGGGTCAAAACACCGGCGGTGATTCGAGGTGAGGCTGCCCGGTTTGATATCGAACCGGCGGCGCCACTGTCAACGAACTGCTTTGTCGGTGATCCATGGCCTTATAGAAGATTGCTTAGGTTACAAGTCCCACTAGCCGGGCTATATAAGCAAAGGCATGTAATCTCTTTGGGGATAAGCAAGCCATAAAAATAGTCCCTATCTATCTCTCTCACAACCGCCTCCGCCGCCGCGCCGCATCTACCCGCTACCGCCACGCCGCCCTACGCCGCCCGTCACCACGCCGCCGCCGGGGCCGCCGTCGGGACACCGCCGCCCCTACGCCACCTTCTCCGCCTCAGCGGTCGTCGGTGGCGTGTCACTACCAGCCCAACCGAACGGTGCACGTGACAATTTTGAACACCACAAACTCATGAATTTCAACATCTATCTCATTTCAATCACACTTCGAGCATTAGTATGTCTTCAATCATCTTTGTAAATGACCACAATATTTAAATCTAATTTGTTCAGCATAGACCAAAAACATTTGCTACTATATAAGGATCTGAACTGTTTGAAAGCAAAATCTAAATAGAAAGGGGAAATAGCAGGTTGGAGTTATCAACACGGGAATTTCAACGAACAACTCAAAGGCAGTGACCGACGCACTCACCAAGCTTCCGTGAGGTCCGCGCTGCTCTGTCTTGTCTCGGCGGGGGCGCGAGACGCGGCGTCCTAGAAGGAAGCAGAGGGACGCGGATGGGGCGTTGCTCCGGCGGAATCGAGGAGTTCGAGGTCGCGGGTGTGCGGTGCGGCGTCGGACCTAGACGGAGACGGCGTGAGGATGCGACGGCGGTGCGGTGTAGCGGCGCTCCCCCGCCGACATGGATGAAGAACAAGTGGGCGAGGCGAGGCGAGAACAACAGCGAGTTAGGTCTCATTCTCATAGGCAAAATTCGAAGAACTAAATGGCTAATTAGTTCTCACCGTGGAAGGGCGCAGGATGCCGGCGCGGTGTTGGGGACGTCGGAGAAGAGGAGAATGGTGGCCGAGGGCACAGTAGGGGGCGACGGACAACTGCGGCGTGTGTGATGGTGGTGCGCCGTCGGCGACTGTCGGGGACGAAAATAATCGGCCCATAGGGGAATAAGCCCATGAAGGATAGCACGGCCCCAAGGCCCAAAAAGAAGGACTGATGGGAAGACGACGCCGGAGTTGACGACCTAAGGTGCATTTTGGGCCTAAAAGACGCCCAGGAGAATGAAGGCCGGCCCCAAGCCTGCAGACTCGCTAGGAAAGACTTAATATACGGAAAACTCCCTTGGGCCTCCTTTAGAAGCCCAAGGCAGCCCGTCTACAAATACTCGGTTGGCAAGGCCCAACCTACTAAAATCACCCCAGCAAGGTCGGGAGAGCCCGGGCGAAGTCTCCAAAATAAAGAGAATAAGGGCCAACAAAATCGCCACGAGGATATGAAAGAAATTTGGGAAGACAATCCCCCAATAGGCTTCTTGAAGCCCATCCACATACAGGCCAAAATCCGCCCTACGTCCGCGGCGCTAGCCTGCAGCCCCCTTTGTCACCACAACTTACCCCCGACCCGAGGGGCGGAACCTCGGGGACTAAGTTAAGGCTCGTCAGGGACACGGGGTCTCTAGAGACGACCCCTGCCTCGCTCGAGGACCACGACCCTCGGGCGAGACTTCTCGCCTCGCCCAGAGGATAGGAGGACCCCGGCTACCCGGCTCTTCCCTCTCTTAGGAGCTTGACACCTCGGGTGCGCCTTGGGGAAGCCAAACCCGGTAGTGGGGCAGCCGCGTTAAATGCACACCTTCACGGGCCGCGATGGTGAGCAATCGATTGCCCTGTCTATTCACTTGACCCGTTGTCTCCTCGCATCCCGTTGATGGGACATAAAGGTGCTGCAGTTATCACACACGTCACCCGCCGCGGGAAACACAACTCTCTTGTTCATTTGCTTGCGGCTTCATGACCGCGACACGAGTCAAGGACCCTCGGGGCGTCGACACCACGCCATAACACGAGGCCAAGCCAAGCTGTGGACCATAAAGAGATCCAAGGGTCACCATTTGGCCCTCGGGGGACCCTCCCCTCGGGCGATAGACACGAACACAAGAGACTCCAAGACACGCGTCCACACCAGGGCACTCTCTTCTGGGAACCCGAGGTCCGGGCTCGGGCATGGCATGCCTAACGGCTCTGGATAGTAGACACAGTAGCATTTATACATGACACATATTGTACACATTATCTCTCCTTTACACTATAAAGGGAGAGTAATGTCAACATAGGACGGATCCCCTCCACTAGGTTTTCACACTTAGCTACTTCATTCGGATTGAAGTCCTTCTTCACTCCCAAAAACACCTTGTAACCGCTTTGGTTCTTGTGCACAATCGGTGTGAGTAATACGAAAGGTCACAAGCTCTTTGGGCGTAGGGCCCCATGGCTGAACCGGGATAAACCCCTCGTCTTCCGGCTCGCACACGCCATCGGGCGGGAGCGCGCACGACCTATAAATTATTGCCGGTACTTGGGATACCCCGGTTCTCAAAACACACCGACAATTGGCGCGCCCGAAGTAGGGGAGGCGGTGCGAAAACAACTTCTCACAAACCTAGATGGCGGCATCTCTTTCCTTCCCGCCTTGCTCACCGAGGGCCTTGAGTGCGGCCAAGGAATCTGGCGCTGCGGTTCGACCTCGGTTCATGGTACTAGGCCATGACTTCGAGGCAGTCTGTTGCCGACTACTTTAGGGAGAACAACCGCTCCCAATCTTCAAGAGCATACCCGGCGCCATGACCGTCGCCGCCAAGAGATACGACATCGGCAAAGGCGCAAGGAGGACAACTCTTACTACGACCTTCCTCCCATGCCCGTCGACAGCGGCGACAAGGAGGAACCGCCGGATTCGCAACCCGGATAGTTGCGATGAATCCCGCGGGGCGACTCGAAGGAAGGTAGATCACGAGTCGACGGCCCGAACTTTCGCATCGGCGACGACGAAGAAAGCGGTGACGCAAAGCGGCGGGCGCCAAGAAATCCAAGGGGTGATAACGCCGCCAAGAAGACCACGCCACAACGGATCCAGAATCCCCTATGCCGGGCGAACCAGAGTGGATGGCGGCGGCGCGGCGCGGGCAATACCCGAACGCAACCGCACCAACCGATGAAGAACTACTCGCCCGCGGACGGCCGGCACTTCATCCGCTCCTCGCGGCTTATTGGGAGCATCATGATTGGCATCCGATTTTTGGGTATCACCCCGAGCACGGGGCTTTTATAGACCCCGAACTCGGGCCATATGATAGCGATTATTATGATCCCACTCATTGGGACTAATGTAATGGTCGAGTTAAGAATCACCCCTTTTACTAGCAGTAGTAAAAAGGGGAGTGTTCTCCCGTAGAGGTTAGCAAACCTTGTAATGATGAAAAAGAGGAGAAGGGGAAATCTTGGATGTGTTTTGAGCTACATCAATCACCATGAAACATAACCGAAGTCCCCTCTATCTCTACCACGGGTCAATTAAAACCACGTCGCCATTACGGGGATATGACGCTACTGCACCGTGCCCTTCAGGGGAAGAATAAAACCGAAACTACGTATCAACAATGTATGGCCAACCTGGCATCACATGCATAGGGGATACCGTAATAAAAAACCCAAGGGAGTAGTAGGCGCAGTAGAGGAATGTCCCCTGAACCCATCAACCTAGCTAATCCGGCTACCCTCGGTGCCCGTTGGATCCAAAAACAACGGGAGATGTTCCGCGATGAGTAATTAACAAGGAGAGAAGCGAGGCGGGCCCATCATTCATCTTGCCCCTCGGGGTCCACCTGAGGTATGAATGATTTTGTACATCCCGGTTTGACTAATATAGCAAAATATCTGACCTTAAGTAGGCGGCTGCGCATTACGGCGGACCAGGGGATCCTACCCTTGGAACAAGAAGAGACCCCCGCGGGCGGCGAGTCAAGTGATGAAGGCCCCTGCCAATCACAAATTCAAAATAGGGGTAGGTCACCAAGAAAAGAGAAAACCAGAGGACAAGTCCCATTGTGTAGGACAACGGCATACCCCGAAGAGATAAGATGAAGCAACGGACAAGCTCGAAGGGGTTGCGTCAGCAGGGCGAGGTACTACCAAACCTCTTGACCATGGACCTCTACCAACCTCTTGGTAAACCCCAAGACCAGGAGACCCCTCGGGGCTGATCCAACCCCCTTGGGGGCTACGGAACCCTCCTCGGGAAAACAGAAGCAGAACTTAGGGGAACAGCTCCCCTCGGAGGATAGCCAAACGGCAACAAGAGATCGTCGTGCAAAGATGATGAAGAAACACAAGGCTGGCGAATATCGTAGTCGGTTTGTCCAATCGAAGGGAAGCGCCCGGAGGGCAAAATCAAGACTAAATCTCTCACCGTGATCGGCGATAACAGAATTACCCCAAAAATGAAGAGATAGTTGGAACACACGGGAGGGGAGCAAAGACTATCTTGCCCCACGCATACGGTGGGGGAAATATCTAGGCGGAAACTCTGCCAACCGATAAATTGATTCGTGATACAAAATAGTCCGAACACTGGGGGGCGACGATATTATGCCACGTGACACATTCCCCAACACGGGCTCGGTCGACCACCCTAGCCCGATCTGGCTTTGTTCACCACATGGGAATATGATGAGATCGGACCCCTTTGAAAAAGTGCTCAAGGAATCTACACACGTGTCGGTTTTCGACGGAAGAGATCTCGAGTAAATTGAAGCCTTCTTGGTTATCACTCTTGATTGAAGGGACGATAAGAGTATGCCAAGACTTACTCTCAATGTTTGACATCTCGAATTCTTACAAAAGGAAGATAAACGCTGCCACAATGGTATACTCAAAGACCAATAGCAATACAAGGAACTACCGACTGTTCTGCATAAGCTTACAAGCCTCCCCCAAGGACAGCAGGAGGAAATAAGAACTGGCACTATGCGAGGGAGATAAAAGGAGGCCGTACGCCGCCGGCAGAACCTCCAAATACTCAGGAGAAATGAGAAACCGTCAAGTTGGCCCGACCGGCACGACGGAAGATCAACCAAATGGATCCAGCAGCAGATAGCCCTAGGCACACAGTAGGCCCCTACAATTAAGGCCAAAGGAAACACAAAATGGTGCCCAAATAGGAATGGCTATACTATGCCCACAGAGTACTCAAAACTCGAGACATGCCACAACTTCATTGGATCTACAAAGAAACATGAACTACATACGCCATACCCAAAGAAAACAAGATTAGGAAAGCTTCAAAGTAGGTTTTTGTCTCAAAACACGACACAAAAACCTACTTCGAGAGGCTACCTGGGAGGGGGAACCCCTCCCTTACGATCTTACGATGGCTACTCGGAGAAATTTTACTTAAAAATCCGAAGGCTTTCTTATTTCTTGGAGTCACAACGGGCTTTTTCATAAGAATTCTGGAACAAAGCCGGACAAGATTGTGCATCGCTTTATCAATACGGGAAAGGAAAAGCGAAAAGTAACCTAAGAAATATTTAATGGCGGAGCCACCAAGTTTCGAGTGATCAATACGCCCGGTAAGAAATCGGTACAAAGCGACCCCATGAGCCGCAAGGTACAAAAAGAAAAAACGTTCATGGTCCTGGAGTTTTCGTCGATTCAAAGATCCATGACCGGGAATGGCGTTGAAGGAGTCATCGCATCATTGGCAACATCATCACCGCTCCTGAGTACGCATGAAGGTATCGTCCGCCAGATGCCTCCATAGGCTCGGGGTTGCTTCATGTCCCAATTCCACGAGGCGAAGAAGGGGAGCTACGCCGACCTCGAAAGCGGGCGGCTAGCACATCCATTGGGCCCTCCACCGAAAGCGTAGAATTCGGCGGCCTTCTCTTCATCGAGTCTTCTCATCGGCGATCTCCTCTTCTTCATTACGGCCCAAGAAGAAACCTTTAGAGAGGATCTCTAGGGTTTTGTCCGACAAGGAGAAATGTGAGCACATCACCGCAAGACAACATTTCACCCCATTACGGAAAGCGCCCCGAATCTCCCCTCGGACGTACTTTCGAGAGCATTGGTCGACCAACGAGCGCCGGCGCCCGGTCGGGGAGGCCCAACCCGATCAATATGGTCCAACACTGGCCTTCTCTAAATCCTTGCGCGGGTTTTCCTCGGCATTAAGGCATTGGGATATGCCGGCGGCGACTTCCACCGCCCGCCCGTGACTTCTCCGCCTCTGCCAAAAAGAGGAACAGGGTTAAAGACCAAAGCCAAGGGAGAGGACCATCGACGCGGTCAAAAATATCCGGCCAATACAAGAAAGGTCATACCTTCATACATCCTTTTCCATTTCAGCATCTCATTATGCTCGTTGAGGGATAAGCTTCGGATTGACTCCGCCTCCTTCCTTGCTGAATCCACCTCCTTGGCTAATTCCTCTACTCGAATGTTCAAAGAATTGGCCATATCCGACGCCTCTTGGCCTCCTCCATAGCCTAGTCACGCTGCGGGCCTTTTTGAGCGATTTCGAGATTCAGCATGACCTTCCTTGAAGTCTTAGAACGTCACGGTTTGCCTCGATCCACGGCCTTAATCGAGTCGAGACCAAGCCTTAGCACGCTACGCCCGCAGAACTCATAACTCGGGCGGCCCGGTCATGGTTAATCCGGGAAAGGCGAAGTTGCCACCTCCCTTTGACGACCCAACTTCGAGTTGAGTGCGGCAAAGGAAGTCCCGGTCGAAGCATTCTTCCGCAGTAACTCGGACCTCTCCCAGCGACTTCTTCAAGAACCGAAAAACACGGTCACAAACAAGGCCATTAGCACACACAAAGGAAAACAAATCTAAGCCGAGAGAAAAAATAGGCAAACCTCGGCGGTCCGAGAAAGCCGGTGACATAAGGTATGATTGATTTCTGCAATCCGTCAAGCGCCCACCTCGGATCTGGTCATGCTCTGCCCGAGCGGCCACCTCGGTCGATCGTGAATCACCAAAGACGGAGCTCCACCGCTAGAAGACCGGCCAAGTTCAAGTGCAGGCCCTCCCCACGCCCGAGGGTCCTGCGAAATTGGGACACACCAAGAATCCCCTCGGGGGCCAGGGAAACTTGACCAAAAGAAATCCTGAGGACCATTACAGCTAACCACAGGCACCATGGAACTACGGTCCCCCGGATGAGAGGCCCTCTCGGTAGCGAGGGAGACGTTCGGGCTGGAAGATTGAAGGGCTATCAATTGATGGGCACCAGCGGTCATCGACGGAGAGGTCGAAAACTCAGCAACTTCAGGAGGATCCTCTGGTTGGATTTTCTCAAGCAAGCCTTGGGTACCTTCCGACATTGGGGTCGCTTCACGGGAAGGGTCCGCTTCCATAGCACTCACTCCAGATGACCCCTTAACCCGAGGTACTTCCGGGGCGGGACCATTAGCAGCCGTCCATCGTGACGATGGAGGGAAAGGCGGAACGAAAGATCCCACCGGAACCTAGGTATCCAACCCCGAGCAATCGACGCCTCGGATAAAGGTGCCTCGGCGGCCGTGGGGGCGGAGAACAAAGCGATACCGGCCCCTTGGGACGAATCATTAATCACTGGAGGAGAAACCGCCAAAGAAGGTGATGACACTAAAGGAGCGTCACAGGAGACGACGTGGGGTCCAACTCCGTAAAACAGTAGGGAGCACTAGTCCGAGGTCGCTTCCGAGGGTGCAATACAAGTACCTCAGCCCCCTCTTTCGGCAAGGAAAGCAAGAATGATTTCCAAATCAAAACAAAAAAAAGGGGGTTGTCAAGAGCAAGAGAAAACAGCCCAACTTACAGAGATTTTGGGTAGCTTTCGGCGTAGCAGAGGAGCGGGAGAGCAAAGGCTTGGGAGACAATGGATCCTTAACACCAGAAGCTTGTCCTATCGTCGGCTGGGACAAGGTCAAAGAACGAGGATAGGGATATGGGTTCCGTCCGCACGACCCCGCTCCAAAGGGACGATGAATCACTCTTAACGCCAGTATTGGCATCCGCCCGACACGCGTTCGAGGGCGAAGGGCCCGGGGTCACCAGCATCCCTTCACCCTTAAGGGATTCTCCCGTGGCGGCCCGATGCTTAGCGCATTCAAGCAGATCATCCAGCTCCTCGGGACACGGAAATACCCCCATCACCGCGTCCCGGCGGCTCTTGGCTGTTCGCGCTACCTTCGGCAGCGAAGTCGTGTCAGTGGCCGAAGATTCAGTCGACTCACCATGTTTTCTCTTCTCACGACGCCGATGGTTCAAAGCAACCCTCACGGGCCTTTTTCTCATTTGCCCAAGCCTTCCTCAACCGCTCCACGCTCATTGCGGGCGCGATTGGCATCCCTGCGGGCCTGGTCTTCGAATGCGGCGGAGGCGATTCCTTGTGTACCAAATCCCCCCGTGCGGGAAAAAAGAGGATCAAAACGAGAAACCACAACAGAGAAAGGAAGATAGCGAAAGCAAGATGCGAGAAGATAGTTAAATCTTACCGGCACAATATACCCCTTTTGGGCGAATTGCAATTTTGGGGATTTCCTCGGGAGTCTTGTCCCCGTAAACACGCGAACAGCGGCGCATCGAGCATCTCGGGAAAGATTGTCAAATGACATCCGAAAGTACCGGTGAGATCCACCTCATCCGTCATCCGCCAAAGACACAAGGGGCGAGCCATCAAGGGCAACACCGGCGACGAAAAGGCAAAGCAACAACTGCCACCGCATCTACACCCTTCTCACGAAGAAGAAGGATAGTCGATCGAAGGCCATCCGGATGGCGTTGTGCGATTGAGGAGGGCCATCATGCCATCCGTTTGGCTTCACCTTAATCTCGCCCCCTGTGTAAGCCGGGAGACCATCTCTGTCATTCCGAAGATAAAACCACTCCTCCTGCCACCCCTTGTTCGAGCCGGCGAGATGGGAAGGGATGTATTCATCCGCCCGACTTTTCCTCTCGTTTATCCAAGGTCCAGGTTGAATGATGCAAGATCCAACCCGCACCGCTCGCCTTGGCGAACCGGGTTTTCCGGTACTTTCGGGGTGTTCAGCTCCGGCTTTGAAGAACCACCATCATAACTCCCGGTGAGGCTCGATTCTTAGGAATCCCTCACAAAGGGTGACGAAAATCGACGCCTGAGCAATTGAGTTGGGGATGACGTGGTGAAGCTCGACTCCATAATAGTACAAAATCGCCCGCGATAAACCGACACGCCAAGGCACACCAAAGCCTGCTTTGTGATGATCCATCGCCGACGATATATCCGGGTGGTGGTTGCGGTTCTTCGTGAGACATATCGGGCACCAACCACTCCGGCCCGCGAATCATCGGGCGGCGGACGCGGGAGGCCTTCATCCACCAGGCATTGCAGTTTCGCTTCCGTCGCCGACGACTTGGGCCACGGAAAGGGATCAAGAGGAAGGACGGCCTCCCCTTCCAAAGCGACGCCATGGACCTCCTCTACGACAAAAAACACGGTCAGGTACGGCCAACCTAGATCTCTCTCTCTCGCCCCGCCCACGCACTCCTCTTCTTCTATTACAGAACAATGGAAAACACGGGGAAGAGCGCTCCACAAGGAAGAAGAGATAAGGATCTGGCGCCTTGATTTCGCTCCCAAATATATAGGGGAAGAAAGCGCATCGACCAAGATTAACCTTACTAGCACAGGCAGGGAGCGAGTAGCAGATCTAATGGCGGGCGACCCCAGGCACCTAGTGGGCCCCGCCGATTTAAATGCGGTGGGCGGTAGCTGTGCGGGCGTAGTAGGGTATTGTCCTATCAATGAAAGCGGATACCACCGCATATGGGCTGAAAAGGTGCGGACACGGGCGAAACGTGCCCGAAGGCCAAAACGTAAGGCCATAGCCTAAACTCAAAAGCCTCCCAGGGAAGGTGCTTCCCAAGCCCTCGGGCGAGGAGTAAAAATCTTTGCATCGCGTAACCTCGGGAAGAAAGCCGAGCCATGAGCTCATCATACGGTCCCGGAGGATCCTAAGCTGGTCCCTCGGGGTTTCTACTGCCTGCCTCGGGACAACCGAGCAAGGGGCCGAAGGGAAATGCACAACCGGCCAAGCGTAAGCTCTCGGGAGCTTGGGATTTCTGAGCGTGTATCTAAGACTCACGGTAACCACTTACGGAGATGTCCCATCCATTGGAGGCCCGTGGCCCTCGGGACCCGATTTTGTCGGGACCGGGATCTCTGCTAGGTGGTCGAGAGTTTTTATGGAGTGAGTCTGGACCACATAGCCAGCCCCTGCTCCGGCGAGGCACACGGCTTCTGCGCTTAGATTTCATTCTGACGCTCAACGGGGTATGCCACACTTTCGGCTCACAGGGCAGTATGACACAACCCCCTCCTCCTCCTTTTCGAGAAAAGGCAACGAGAGGAGCGTAAATAAAAAGACGGAGAAGTTTGGAGCGACCTTGCGCACATAAGCGCGGGCTCCGGACTGCCCCCGCATCCCGGACCTCCCATGCACATCCTCCAAAAGATTAGTGGGTAGAGTTCAAATCTTACTAGCATGTAAGAAAAGCCCTCTAAGGAATAAAATTATTCCTCCGAGGCCTCGGGGCTACACCCAACGTGTGCACTCGCGCACTGGCCCCGAGACCAAAAACCAAGAACCAATTGCGAAAACCCCGAAGCGAGTCATCCTACTCCCTCGGGGCTCGGGGCTCTTGTCGGGGGACGAAAATAATCGGCCCATCGGGAATAAGCCCATGAAGGATAGCATGGCCCCAAGGCCCAAAAAAGAAGGACCGATGGGAAGACGGCCGCCGGAGTTGACGACCTAAGGTGCATTTTTGGGCCTAAAAGGCGCCCGGGAGAATGAAGGCCGGCCCCAAGCCTGCGGAGACTCGCTAGGAAAGACTTAATATACGGAAAACTCCCTTGGGCCTCCTTTAGAAGCCCAAGGCAGCCCGTCTACAAATACTCAGTTGGCAAGGCCCAACCTACTAAAATCACCCCAGCAAGGTCAGGAGAGCCTAGGGCGAAGTCTCCAAAATAAAGAGAATAAGGGCCAACAAAATCGCCACGAGGATATGAAAGAAATTTGGGGAAGACAATCCCCCAATAGGCTTACTGAAGCCCATCCACATACAGGCCAAAATCCGCCTACGTACCGCGACGCCAGCCCAGAACAGCCCACTGTCACCACAACTTACTCCTGACCCGAGGGGCAGAACCTCGGGGACTAAGTTCCGGCTCGTCGAGGACACGGGGTCTCTGGAGACGACCCCCTGCCTCGCTCGAGGACCACGACCCTCGGGCGAGACTTCTCCGCCTCGCCCAGGGATAGGAGGACCCCGGACTAGGCTCTTCCTCTCTCGGGAAGCGACACCTCGGGTGCGCCTTGGGAAGCCAAACCCCGGTAGTGGGGGGCGCCGCATTAAATGCACTGCTTCACGGGCCGCGATGTGAGCAATCGATTGCCCTGTCTATTCACTTGACCGTTGTCTCCTCGCATCCCCGTTGATGGGACATAAAGGCGCTTGATTATCACACACGTCACCCCCGCGGGGAAACACAACTCTCTTTGTTCATTTTGCTTGCGGCTTCATGACCGCGACACGAGTCCAAGGACCCTCAGGACGTCGACACCACGCCATAACACAGGCCAAGCCAACTGTGGACCATAAAGAGATCCAAGGGTCACCATTTGGCCCTCGGGGACCCTCCCCTCGGGCGATAGACACGAACACAAGAGACTCCAAGACACGCGTCCCCACACGGGGCACTCTCTTCTGGGAACCCGAGGTCCAGGCTCGGGCATGGCATGCCTAACGGCTCTGGATAGTAGACACAGTAGCATTTATACATGACACGTATTGTACACATTATCTCTCCTTTATACTATAAAAGGGAGAGTAATGTCAGCATAGGACGGATCCCCTCCACTAGGTTTTCACACTTAGCTACTTCATTCCGGATTGAAGTCCTTCTTCACTCCAAAGAACACCTTGTAACCGCTTCGGTTCTTGTGCACTGTCGGTGCGAGTAATCTGAAAAGGTCACAACCGGCCGGACGTAGGGCCCCATGGCCCCGAACCGGGATAAACCCCTCGTCTTCCGGCTCGCACACGCCATCGGGCGGGGCGCGCCTGACCTATAAATTATTGCCGGTACTTGGGATACCCGGTTCTCAAAACACCGACGGCGATGCCGGTGGGGAATGAATGGGGCACGGGGTTGAAATGGCTGGGAAGGAAAATTTCAACTCGCCACGCCAGCCAATACGTCGAGGCTGGAACGAATGTCGTGAGGTTCAAATGACTTGTGAAATTTTCACCTCGCGCGCCCATATCTATAGTTAATCACTGTCGGTCGCGTAGGAGCACCGGCGGTGTTACATTAAAGGTTCCCCTTAGGGTCTAAACGTCGGGTGACCCGACGGTGATCAAACACTTGTTGCCACCTACTACCACTCACGGTGATAAGACACTATTGTCACCTACCACCACTCACGGTGGGCAATCAATCCCAACCTACCACCGCCTATAAAAATAGCCCCGCCAAGAGAGAGCCAAGTATGGCGAACCGTGTGCTGACTGATCTCTTCTGTTATTTGCCCATTTTCCTATCCACATATATGGCCTCTATTTGGAAGAAAGCCCTCCACATAAACAATTTATTATGGGTAGGCAGTGTATGCAGTAGGTATTAGAAGGGTGTTTTTGAAGATTAAGCTACAACGTTGCTTACGAAAGCCGGGTGTGATGCTCATGCAACGCCATTGTTGCACGAACCTCCGAAAGACGGAAAGCGGGAGCCAATTAGCATGCATTCTTGTGCTTCCTCGCATTTGGGAGATGAGAGCCCATCTCCGTCGGGCCTTTGCCGACACACGAGAGACATTGGTTCTTCACGTGAAGTCTCCCATCCGCCTTAATTCGAGTAAGCATAACGGGTAGCATTGTAACCACCTCGGGCATAGGTGCTAGAAGGGTGTTTTTGAGGTGGTTATTTCTTAATGTGTTTGTACACTTTGCTTCTTGTACCGTGTTGAATTATCAATTAATTGTAATGCTTTTGTGAAGCATGTATAATCCCGATTCAACCTATAATTACTCGATGTCGTCACAGTAGAAATTTTGGCACCACTGCTCTGTTAGTGGGTAACCCCAGCTTTAACTTGTAATTACTCGGTGGTCGTCGTAGAAATTCAATTTAATTGAAAAAATACCAAACCTTATCCGAAAAATCTCAAACATCGTGGTTCCTTCACACATGGCATGTGCACGCGTCTAAGAAAAAAGTTTGAGGCCAAAAATCTCAAACTTCATGGTTCCTAGGTGATAAACGCGATAGAAAGCTCATCACTATCGGTTTCTTATTTTCAAACCGGTAGTGTAGTCTCTTTCATTGCTTTGGTGCTCTATTAACACCCGCGGTGATATATTTCAAACCGATAGTGTAATCTCTTTCACTACCGTGAGATTAATTCGGGACCTTTCTTTTCGAAGTTGTGTGTTTTAATGATGTTTACCAACTTTTTGGTTAGTACATAGAGCATTGATATATTTATGTTGGTCCATGAAAAATAAGAAGTGCATTGAAAAAATAAGAATTGCGCCTATATCATATATAAATGCAAACATCCATTGGAAAAGAATGATACTTTTATTATATATAGAGAGAGAGAGAGAGGAGCAAACGTAAAACATAACTACAATATCCGATTACATATATGATAACAAAGATCTTTCCATGAATAGATCAATGTTATCATCAAAGTGTACAAACACATTTAAAATAAAAAATGCCGAAGGTTATGTGATTCTTACCGATGAAATGCTCGATGGGATTTTGAAGGCCCATCGGTGCCCGTTGAGGTCCCTTTCGGTGCTCGTGAGGTTTCTTGTGCTCGATCTTACAAGGAGGGCATGACTCGGATTTACATTTAATCCACGGCAAAGGCCGGAGGAGACATGCCAAGCAAATTTTCTTTGCTCGGCCAAGGCGTGGTTTAGTCCAAAGACATCATGCATAGGCATCCGCTAGAGAAGATCATGTCAATCTATGAAAATCTCTTTTGATCACCAAAGGAGATTTTCATGGGTTGAAGGAGATTTTCATAAATGGCTATGATCTTCTCTTGAGGATGCCATGCCTCTTATGGACATGTAAATCCAGTTATCCACTCTCTCAAGCACACGTAACCGGATGGCTCCATGCATCTCATAGTGGTTCTAACCTTCGGCGCTGCTCAATCTTCAGTAAGACTCTTCTAGTACCTCTTGTGTGTGAACCATTTTGGTGGCCTAAGATGCATAAGAACAATATTTGTACGTGGAGGGCTTTCTCCCATAGAGAGATCATAGATATGTATGTGGAGAGTAGCAAAGAAGATCAAGGAAGAAGAATGCACAAACTGAATCAAGAGTATCAAGAAAGAGGATCAAGAGAACTGAATTGCAAAACTAAGGGCCGCACTAGCCATTTTTATAGGCCGGATGTTTTGTGGTAGTTCGTGGCCGTGGTAACGACCGGACACGCCGGTTTCAATGCACCCCGGCAGGTGATATGAATGATCACCGCCGAATAATTGGCACAAGCATAAACAAAGCACCGTGGCCGTGGTACGGAGAATGTGGCGGCAGTGCTCCTGCCTGCAATGGCGCTGTGGTTAGGCTGTCATGGCGTACTATTCGCCCGTTGACAATGCAAAACACTACCAGTTCTCTGTTTTAACCCGGCAGTGATACTCCATAACACTGTCGCGTAGTTTATTTCGGCAGTGATATATGTGATCACTACCGGTTCTGAAATTGCACCCGACGGTGTTATTTGCGACATTGATATAACCCGTCGACGCAAAGAACGGGGAGCACAACCTTTTTTCATGGGAAGCAGAGACACTGTCGGTTTAATTAAGTGGAACCGGTAGTGAATACTAGAGAAACACAATTCTCAAGGCTGCAGTCATGACGTATCACAGGCCATGACCTATTACTGAACACTACACGGTAGCCTATACGTACCTACGTTGGGCGGTGCATATTATCTGCTAAAATGAAAATTTATAATACAGAGTGTACGTGGCAGGCAAACGGAGTTAGTTGAACTCTAAATGCATTAACACCGAGATAAAATTAATGATTTCAATAAATCGATTTTTTACGGATATAACTATTTGTTTCACCGTTTTGTTAATCACCGTCGGTTCATGTGTGGACCCGGCGGTGATCAATGAAGGTGGAGATCGGTTGTTGTCCGCCATTGGAAACGCAGCCCAGAATTCGAGCGCAACCATCACGGGAAACGCGGTGCGGCGAGTGATCGTGCGAATTCCAACGGTGATCGTGGGAATTCCAAGCGGTTGCGTTGACGCGCGTTCATGGGGAAGTGGGGCGGCCCGGCTAACTCACTATTTAAGCACACACTGCGATCATGGCGTTCATCCTTTCCGGTTCTCTAATCCGGCCACATTCTCTTTGCAATCATCAAAGACCATGGCTGCCTCGGGCTCGGGGATCCAACAAGCGCACCGGGGGGGAGATGGAGGCGGCAGAGGGCAAGGGCAAGGATCCGGTGGTGGAGGCGCCGATGGGTCGACCTCGGGCCCGAGTCCGGACGACGACCGACTCCTACGTGTCGCCCTCTCCTAAAGCGGGACCGCATGGAGGTTACGTCTGTCGGTTTGGAGGAGGCGCCAATTCTAATCAACGCCACCTTCAAGAGATGATCGAGAGGGATTTCACCCTCGATTGTCTCAAGCCCGCCGGGAAGTTTGAAGGAGCCGGGCGGACGGCCATGGTCTTCTTCCAAAGGTGGAGCCACCTGCGGAAGAAAAGATCAATCACTACGCCCCCAAAGTGGACAAGTTGGCGGGATCGTCCTCAAGGCCTTGGCCAAGAAGGACGACGCCCGAGGAGGAGGAGGAGGAGGAGGGACGAGGACTAGGCCGGCGTGACCTCCCTCTTTTTTTTTTTTTATCAATTTTAATATATTCTATTTTTTTCTTTTAATGTAAATTATATATTAATAAAATAAATATTATATATATTAATGTTGTGTGTTGCTCCTCTCGTCCCGAATCGTTTCGTTTCAGTTCAAATAGCGATTAAAGTTTGTCAAAAACAAACCATAAACTCGGTTGTGCCTTGGAAAACTCGATCGCCGATGAGTGCCGAGGAGATGGCCATTGGGCGTAGTGGTTGCCATTAACATTTTTCTCGAGGAACCGTCTTTTGGGAAATGCCATATTTATACCCCCCTTTCCGTTGTCCAACACTAACTTCTCTTTTCGTGCCCGTTTTCACGGGAAAGCCGGACTCACCGCCGAGGATCGTCGACATGGCCGCCAACAAGGGAGGGAGATGAAGTTATTTGTGGAGCGCCTCGCGCCGCCCTCACCAAGCCGAACGGCTTTGGCCGACGATGTTTGCCGCCAAAGGTGAATCTGCCCCTTGAGGAGAGGGCCAACTTCTACGCCCTCCGGATCGACTCTTCGGCCGATACCCTCGCCGAGGGGATACCCCCAAACCGGAGGAGATGGAGGAGGAGGCCGGGAAGGCGGCCACTTGGAAGCCGGCCGAGGGTGGCCAAGAAGGCCAAGAAGGCGGCCTAGGTTCTCTTCTTTTTATGTTAATTTATCTGGCTGTCCGATTTGTGTGGATGTGTAAGTTACAATACATTTGGTTTGTGTGGTTAATTTTCTAAGGAATCGGTTGTTGGTTAATCGGTTGCATGTCAATCTCTTTATCTTTTGTTAATTTGGGTTCTATTGTTTCCTTGTATTGGTTTAATATGATGTGTGTCAATCTTAATTTTCTATCATTTGCGTTCTGCTGTTCCCTCGTCTTAGAAACCATGGCTGAGTCCTATTTATATGTACATAACCCCCTTGTCTCCGGTCCGCTCTCCAAAACACTCCCCTCTCTACCCCGTTTACCACGTAAAGTCGGGTCGCCCGGACGCCGCCGACGATCGACATGGCTCGCCAACCGGGGCGGAGAAGTTCACCGTGCGGTGCCTCGGCGCCGCCCTCAACAAGCTCAACATCCCGGTGACCAAGTTGGTGCGCCAATAGTGAATCTCCTCTTAGAGGAGAAGTCCAACTTCATCACCCTCGGATCGAGTGCTTGGTCGATACGCCATTTGAGGGGATACTATTGGTATGCCTTATAGCATAATATTATTAAACAATTAAACATGAAATAAGGGCTTAAGATGAATATCAACATAAGTCTAGGGGTCTAACTAACATATTTCCACAAGTTTTGGTATTCCATGACTTTGCGGGGACCGAACAGATAATTAAAAGCGAGATAAGAACGGTGAGAAACCTAAGAGTTTACATCCCATACGATGACAAGACTTGACCGTGAAGTAACTCAACCCAAAAAGTGGACTAAAACATTCTAGAAGACACCGTAAGAAGACACTAGGAGGAAGGAGATACGAGTTGTGGACTGGGATCTTGGCGATCACCGGGAAGATCCATGGCGGCCGCAAAAAGTCGACCCACCTGTCGGCCTCTCCTTTCTATGGCGGTTTACCACCGACATTGAGGTTGTATCTATACCGTTGTTCAAGGTCGGTTTGATCCAAGGGTCCCTATTCATCGCCGATGGCTATATAAGAAGACCAGCTGACCCCAGGGCTAAACCCTAATTCATTATCAACTCAGATCAATCCAGTTCTGATTCATTCTCATTCAAGTCCAACCACGTCTTCTTAAGCCCTAGTTCATCATATTAGAAGTAGTTAGCTACCTAGTTAGCTCTAGAGGAAGTCAAGCTTGACTTGGATTCCCGATAGTCAAGAAGTAGCGGGAGCAGAGTTTCTCGTGGCTTCTCTCTTGTATCCAATCTGTAAGTATCTTTGTTAGAATACAATTGCTATAACTTTGTTTTGTATAATGATTATATTCTTAGTGATATGTATCCATGCTTGCTATAATTATATATCTAGTTTAGTAAGTTTGTCTTGTATTTTATGCATGGAGTCGTATAGCATCCACTTAGATGATCACTTAGTGGGTGATAAGCAATGTGTAAACGTGGTGTTTATACAACGTTTATCTGCGACTGCACCCTACATTCCGGGACGTGTGGTAGATCACGGGAGTGACAGTCCTGTTGAGTCCTTTGGAGTCCACCCTCCGAATGATAGGCCAAGTTGAGCCATAATTACGGTGATGATCAAGTTTCGTCCTTGATTGTCATTGGTAATGCTTACCATGTGTAGATGTATTGCAACCTTGCCATGATAGCTAGATGTATTGTCATCGGTAATGATTACCATAACCCTTCTTTGGTCAATCTGAGAACTTCGAAATGATGCTATTTTCAAAAATATCGCCCCTCTATTTAGAGCCGCAAGAGAATTTTCAAGAGAGTCTGTCCGGGTTTTCCTCAGGCAAAAACAAGTTATCATACTTTAATTTCTCAATGCCTAGAAGCCCATGTGTAATTTTTTTGAAAACGGGGAAGAGCTTATATTTCAACCATGAACATGATTACAAAGTCTAATTAAAGCTTCCGACACGTTTTTTTTTTTTTTTAGATAATGGATATAAAATCCGGTTTCATCTATCGCCAGATAGAATCGGGCCAATTATTACAAAAATAGTCCGAGCAACAAACGCTCAACATCCAGCCAATATTGAATGAACAAAAAACAAAATACAGTTTGATCTAAATATGACCAATAAATCTTGAAGATAACCATCCTCTGGAACTAAAAACCGCAGTCGTCGAAGTTTCAATGTCTTGCCCACCTGTACTATTTGGTCACGTTGATCTTCAGCCCATTTGTAGATTCGCTCACCGATGTATCCAATGGGTTCCCCGAATAGAACCTCGCAAAAAAGATTTTGGTCTACATTTATCAAAAACCACTTCGTTTCTTGTTATCCAAATTGCCCAAAGTAAAAGCTGCAAATTCTTTGTTAATAACAATGATTTTACTTTTTCTGCTTTTGCAATTTTAGTCCATCTCTCAAACAGGTCTCCCACATTTGACGGTGGTGATAAACCAAACAAAAGATGTACAACGCGCCATAGAAATTTGGCGTGAACGCACTCAAAAAATAGGTGTTGAATTGTTTTCGGAAGATGACAAAAGAACAATTCTTATCACCATTCCATTACATCTAACTAAATTATCTTTAGTTAAAGTAACACCCTTTTTAGGTACCATAAGAAAATTTTAATTTTTATTGGTACTTTTATACGCCAAATATCCCGTGACACTCGAACATCATTGTTAATTAACGCAAAGATACATGGACTTGACTGAAAAACATCCGGATGCGTTTAGCCCCCAAACAAAAAGTGTCCCTATCACTTGTTAAATTAATGTCTTGTATCGAAGCAACAATTCTATGCCAAGCAACTAGGTTTGCACCACTTAAATGTCTCCCTGAAAGAGATATTTAGCGGGGACGGGTACCAAGTGCGTGGGCCACCGAATCTTGTTTTGATCGTACAATGTTAAACAAGGAAGGAAATTTATCTTTTAGGGGTTTATTACCCAACCGGATGTCAAGCGTAATCTAGTTTGGGACCCATCCTTAATGTTGAAACGACCAAAGTCCAAAAACTATCTTTCACATTCATTAATCCTTTTCAAAAATGAGAGTCTGTTGGTTTTTACCACAACTTCCAATTGGCTTATTTTTAACATACTTATTCGTATCAATTCTTGCCACATACCATCTTCATTTAATAATTTATATAGCCACTTGCTTAAAAGGCATTTGTTACGAATATCCAAATTTTGAATTCCTAACCCCCTTGGTCTTTTGGTTGGCACAAAATCTCCCATTTTGCCAATCTATATTTTTTTTATGTTGATCATTTTGCCATTAAAAGCGTGATCTAAAGCAGTCAATTTTTTCAAGTACTCCACGTGGGAGCTCAAAAATGACATCATAAACATCGGTAGACTAGAAAGCACCGAGTTTATTAAGACCAACCTACCTCCCTACTGACAAGAGTTTTCCTTTCCATCCACTCAATTTTTTTTTTCTATCCTATCCTCAATTATCTTCCAGTCCTTGTTATTTAATTTTCTTACATTCATGGGGAGACCTTGGTATCGGAAAGGAATTGACCCAGTGACACATCCAAACAAGTGCGAATAAAAGTCTTCCTGTTCTTTTGCCTTCCCAAAAAGTAAAAGCTCACATTTATGGAAGTTAATATTCAAGCTTGATAGTTGTTCAAAGGTGGTTAACACTAGTTTCATATTGCTTTGCCTTTTCAACATCATGGCTCATAAAGATTACAGTATCATCCGCATACTTTGTAGAATAGATGCACCATCTTGAATAAGATGTGGGATTAATCCTTCCACGACGACACCTTGTTTGGCTCTAGCAATGAGTATGGCCAACATATTGACAACTATGTTAAATAGTATAGGCGACATAGGATCCCCTTGCCTTAAACCTTTCTTAGTTTGGAAATAGGAACCTAATTGATCATTGACCTTTAGATTCACATTTCCACCTTCGGTGAAACGCCTCACCCATTGACACCACTTTTCGTGAGAAACCTTTCATTCTCAATGTGCGTTGTAAAAATTCTAATTAACTTTAACATAAGCCTTCTCAAAATCAATCTTTAAAATAATTCCATCTTTTTTTTTGAGTGGAGCTCATGTAATGTTTTGTGAAGAATAAGCGCACCTTCCATAATATTTCTTAGGGTAAAAAAGTTGTTTGGGTTGGGCTAATTATCTTCTCAGGCAATGGTCGACAGTCCCTATTGGTTGCGACTTTAGTAAAGATTTTGAAAGATACATTCAAGAAAAACAGATTGGTCTCGTATTCTTTGAATTACTTTTCGTGATCTTGTTTTTTAGGTAGCAAAATTATGTTGCCAAAATTTAGGCGGTCCAATGGTAAATTCCCCTCATAAAAAATCGTAAAAGAGTCATCAGGTCATCTTTGATCAAATGCCAAAAGACGATAAAACTTCGGGAGGGAAACCATCTAGACACAGGGCCCTATTATGCTCTATTTGAAAAATCGCAGCCCTTATTTCCTCATAAGAGAATGGTTCCGTTAACAACTCATTTTCTAGTGGGGACACACTGTGGAATATCATCGGTCCTTGTCTCATCCAGATTAAATTGAGAGGCATTCGAAGGCCCAAACAGGTTTTTATAATAATTGGTGATATGCTCCTTTAACCGAGCATCACCGAAATTATATTGTTACCATCCTCCAACCTGGAAAATACGAGTCTTACGGTGTCTACCATTAGCAAGCGAGATCATAATACTTTGTATTCGAGTCTCCTTCTAAGAGGTGTTTGACTTTTGCCCTTTGGTACCACTTTAATTCTTCTTCCTCAAGTAGTTGAGCAAGCCTCGTACTTTCAAGCACATGTTTTAAATCCACTTGAGTTTGATCTAGTTCTAAGACTTCACTTTTTTATCTAACTCATCTAGTTTATTTAACAGGGGCTTTTTTTCTTTCTTGTAAGCACCACTTACATTTTTGCCCAGCCTTGAAGGTGCCGACGCAATTTTTCTCGATCTTGGCTTGCCATCTTTCAATAGGCGAGCCAAAAACTAGAGTGTTCTCGCCACACATCACTCACCATTTCATATAAAATCCGTCTCAAAGAACCCACCCAGTTCAAATTTAAATTGAGGTTGGTAAATTGAAGATGGAATATTTGTAGAAAAAGTAAAGGTGTATGGTCAGATATTTCTCTGTTCGAGAGCATGTACAAGTGGTAAGCGGAAAATTGTCTTCAAAGTCGATGCAGGTAAGAATCCTGTCTAACTTTTTAAACGTTTGATTCTATAAATTATTAGCCCAAGTGAATTTTCTTCCCGTCATCTCTATCTCTCTTAAATTCAAGGAGTCTATCACGGCGTTGAACAAAAACGGCCACCTATCATTAAAGTTATTATTATTTTTCTCAGCTTGGTTCCGTAAGATGTTAAAGTCACCACCTATAACAACAGGTAAGGTTTCTTTAGAGCATACACGGACCATCTCGGATAGGAAATTAGCCTTATGTTACCGGTGTGCAGGCCCATAAACTGTCACAAGGTTGAATTTAAAGTCATTCTCGCTTGTACCTAAGCTTAAATTTAATATAAAAATCACCTTCATCAATTTCACCTATATCAAAAGTTCCCAAATGAACGCCTAGTAACATACCACCGGATCCGCCTTGTGGAGCCATATAAAGTGCCACGTAAAAATCCCCGCCGCACGTATATTCTTCAATGTGGACTGTGAAAAAATTGGCTCTACCGTTTCCGATAAGGCGATGAAATCTAGACTCTTTTCTTTTGTTAACTCTGATAAAAATCTATATTTCTTACAATCTGCGAACCCATTGCAATTCCAAAAAATTCCTTTCATTTAAACTGATTTTTGTTTATTTTTAGTAGACTTCCTTTTCTTTTTACTACTTTTAGAACTCTTCCCATTTCTAGGTAAGACGGGAGTCTGTAGACATTTAGTATCACAACCCCCATCACCCTGTCCTTCAACTACCTCAGAGCAAATTAAATTTAAAGTCTCTAAATCTATACTGTTTTCATCAGAGCAAACAGTTGAGATATCATCTACTACTCCTACATTTAAATCATTTCTATTAAGCCTTTTCTCCATAAAACGTTGGCACTCTATTTCTCTTAACAAATCAAGCGAGTTGTGAATTTGACATGAATCATCTCCTAACATAACACCTAAAGCATTGGTGGACTTAAATAAATTAGAATCATCTCGAAATGCAAAAGTGCTAGGTTGTGGACAATTACCTTTAGCAGCGTTGAATTCCAGATTTTGGCGCGCTTTCAGCTTGGCCGCCTTTTCCACCGAGTCTTGATCTAGAGTTGAGGCATTTCTCTTGCTTGAACGACCCGGTGGCACAGTACCACCCAATTGACCATTCGTCTTATTAATATTTCCAGAGTCATTTAAAGTTTTAAGCACCTTTGCATTACACAATCCATTCTTCTCAGTACTCAACTCTACTACTGGTTTATTTGTACTGTCACTCTTTGTTCCAATTTGTGCCTCTGCTAGCTTTGTTACTGATTGTTTCCTTCCTTTGTCAGTATCATCAAATGATTTTTTACCATCAATATCCATAGGTTTCCTATCACCTATGTTCTCTTTTGGCTCCTCATTGGGGTCCGCATCCTTTTCGGTCTCCCCCTCCTTAGGGTCCTCATCCTCTATGATAGAGTCTAAATCCAGTAATTCAGGCTCACCATCAGGCACTGATTGTTCGACCCCAAATTGTAGCTGGTAAACATAATCCCCAATAACCACATCCACATAAACAGGAATAAGGTTGGGATCTACCACTGCTACTTTTAAACGAGCCCTTCCATGTTTCTTTAAAAAGTTCATGTCTACAGATTTAGGAACACCTAGGATAGAAGAAATTGCACAAATAATGGGGAATTTTTTAAGATCCTTTGGTAGTCCTGTAAACTGTACCCAAACTTTATCAATCTCATATTTATGCACCTCCTCTTCAATTAATTTTTCAAACTTGATCTTCCCTTGTACTAGTTTCGTATCCATGGCACCCCAATTCACAACAGCCTCAAGCCAATCTGAAGATGGAAAATTAGTGGTAAAGGTGTCTTTTCCCTTCACCTCAACTTCCCATTTGAAATTGCCAGGTAGTAGTTTGTCTAGTTCCACTGTCAAAGATTCGACAGTAAGGGAACCTTCCAACACACGTACCAACGCAAATTTCTCCTCTTCCTTCGCTTTAGGGCTATCAACAGAATAAGGAATGAAATAAAAACCAAGACCTTCCACTGCATAACCATAAGGCAAAGCAGATAGATTTGTTTTCTTTGCGAATGTGCACACCTTTTCCACATGATCACCACAGCAAAATTCACAGCATAAAATTGCAGTGCATTCACTCATGGTATGACCTTTTTTGTGGCAACGATGGCAAAAGGGTTTACCCTTACTTTTTTTAGCCCCTTTAGATGACTCTGGAATATCAATAATCATGGAATTAGTGTCTGGTTTAGGTGGATCAGTAGTCACATGTACCTCCTGCGTGGCCGCGTTCGACGTGTTGCTCGCTGCCAGGGTAGATGGCTTCTGCGATGCGTCCCCCATGGCCGTCTGGAACTGCTGCGGTGCGGGATCAGCGGTGACATACTGCTGTTGGCCAGTCACTTGCTGACCCCCCACCGTCGGCTGCTGATGCCCGGTAGCTCCTGGATGCTGAGTTGCAGCCTGCGGTGCTGCAGCCTGCGGTGGTGCCTGGTGCTGCTGTGCCACTGGCTGAAGCTGCATGGGATGCGCTCCTGCTTGGTGCTGTAGCACTTGTTGCTGCACCACCCCACCTTGAACGGCCTGACCACCAGGAGCCGGATGCACATAGGCCGGGTGCTGGTTGCCTTGCTGAAACACGCCTCACGCCGGAATGGCAAAAAGGGCCCGTGGCCTGGATGACTTGATGTTCTGCGGCAGGTTGATAGAGCGGAGGGTTCTGGTGATAGCGATTCGCACGCCCGGCCCCGACCCCCGCCATATCCACCCCCATACTGCCTCCGGCCATGCCACCCACCGCCGCCACCATAACCACCGTATCCCCACGGCCTACGCCAAAACCATTGCCGTGACCTCGCCCGCGTGGGAAGCCGTATCCGCGATCACGACCTCGATGACCATGGAAGCCTTGATCGGTGCCGATATTAAAACCGGCGCCGCCGACCACCACCTTGATCACCGTAGGCCCCTCCCAAACCTCCAGCTCCGCCTTGCGCCACCATAGGTTTACCTTCCCGCACGATCTCAGCAAAGGATCGACGGGACGATATGGATGCCTGTGGTTGCTGGACTGGTGGCGGCTTAGAAGGTCTAGGGCGAACCCCTGGTCCCTGTGCGACGAAATAAGGCACATAACCCCTTCGTGGGCATGAAAAAGAAACCCGGCCTGAGTTCGATTTTTTGACTGAGTGATCGCCCTCGGACTCGGTCGTAACGCCGCTGTAAGCGATTGGCAAACGACCGGATCGGGTCGTATTTGCCTTTACCAAGCAGCGGCGGAAAACCAGGATCCGAGTTCTCCATTTTTTCAGACATTCAAAAAAATTCGAGTCCTTGACCCGCTTTCAATTTTTGAATCTACCGAATTTCTTGGCCGAGCTTGGATCACCGGTGAACAAGAACCATGACGGGTCACCGATCAAGGCCGAAGCTTCCGACACGTAGGAGTGATGTTTATATCTTTGGATTAGTTCAAGAGGGATGTCTTACTCCAAGGAGTGATGTTTATAGCTTTGGATTAGTTCTCTGTGAACTAATAGCTAGAAAAAGGATAAGAAAAGGTGACATTAACCTCATTGGATATGTCAATAAAGGTTGTGCAAGTGGTAAAGGGTTTAGAGAAATATTTGATGCTGCAATAGCAAACGAGAACAACATGAAGATTCTTAAAGAAATGAAGAAATTGGCAATTGAGTGCCTATCACTGATCATTTCTAGGCGTCCTCAGATGACTGATGTGGTCAAACGCCTTCGGATTCTGAGAAAAGAATTAAAGGACAGACATGAGAATTATTCAGAATCAATTTTGGCATCACACCATTCATGGCGTAGAAACAACAGGCAAGAGATAGTCATGCCCACCTATAATTCTAAGATGCAGATTAAGAAGGGTTTGAGCTTTTTCAAGAGGAACCTTAGCAATTCTAAGATTCAATCAGAACCCAGCAATGTGAGAATTCTCACACAGGAGGAGCTAAAAGCAGTCACACATAATTACTCTTATCTGCTCAGTGGAGGCACTTCAGGTAAGGTGTACAAAGGAACACTTGAGGACAATACAGTGGTAGCAGTGAGAATATTTTCTGAAGTACCTGAGGGCTTTGAAGAAGCGTTTATCAATGGTGGGATGATCCTGTCTCAAATATTTCATAAGAACATCATCAAACTTTTGGGATATTGCTTGGATGCTGATTTCCCAGCTTTCATGTATGAGTATGCTGCTAAAGGTAGTCTATCTGATGTTCTGGACGGGCATGAAGACTTCCCACGATTTACGTGCAAAGATTGCAGTGAAAATTGCAGAAGCATTAGAATACCTCCATTCATCAGCAAGACAGCAACTGGTATTATCAGACATGGTTATGTGGTACCATCCAAGGTACATCTAGATGATAATTTCATGCCAAAGCTCACTGGCTTTTCATGGGCAAGGAAGTTTATCAAGGAGAGTAACATTATTGCCAGCGAGGATGTAATTAGTAGCCATCAGCTTCCATCAAGCGGGTTCTACAATGACCCAATTCACGATCACTGTGTGGCACTAAAAGTGAAAACCGATGTGTACCAGTTTGGTGTCCTTCTCTTGACACTTGTTAGTAGGAAGAACTTTGTATTTTACGCCGATCATGATGACCTCATTTCACAATTCCACACAGCTTGCCTGGCAGATGGCTGTGGAAGGGCATTCTTTGATGATGATATTGCAGTTCATGGTAGAGATATTGTTCTGCTTGAAGAGATGGGGCGGCTATCGCTGAAGTGTATTTGTGAGGAAATAGATCAGAGACCAACAATGAAAGAAGTGGCAGAACACCTTCGAATAATTATGAGATCTTGGAAGAAGTGCTCTTCAGAGCGAGCTGCACTGGTAACTAAAACCCCAGGAGCTGAAGGCACTAACAGGCCACTTAGTTCAGATATTAAAGATTGACCATAAGCTATCGTGTAAATACTACTGATGATGTGTAATGTGTTGTGTTGTGTTGTGTTGTTATCAGCAATCTTGCATGAGCTTCAATTTGATTTGCAATTATGCTGCCAGTTGAATGATGTTAGCAGAATATTCAGAACTTGCATGCAATCTGCTTCTGCTTCTCTGTAGCTCATGATGTAATCTGAATTTATTTGTTTCTGCTAACAGATGCAGGTACTTTATGATCATGTTCAGTCTGTTTCTTAACACATGTTTATAAATAAGATGATATCAAGAAGCTATATATGTAATCCTTTATTCTGATCCAAAGCCATGTATGTCTGTTTTATTTCTTTGGCATTAGTCTTAAGCGAGTATCTGGTACTACTTGAATCTCAAAACTACCATGACTATCATAGCACTGCCTGGGTTCATTTATAATTATTTTAGGGTTGAAAAGTGTTCCATTTAATTTTATGTAAACTGTTCCATTTTCATTTGACTAATTCCTATCTAGCTGGATCCGCGTCACACCAACTAGAGCGCCCATGTCCAACAGGTCAACTCTTGAACTTACAAGGCTGTGGACATGTGGTTGACAACCTTTTGTGCACGCGCACGTGCGCACGGATGAAGAGTCCAACCAACCCAAACACCCAATGGAAAAGGGAACATAGGAGCTGTTTGGTTTCCTAACCCAGACCTGGCCTGGCTAGCCCAATAGTCAGTAGTAAGGTTGCGATCGTCAGCTTTCAACCGTTTGGTTGGCCTGACCAGCTCAATAGTAGCGATCGCCGAATTCTTATTTGCCCAATTCATCCATTGGCTAACTAAAACCTGACAATCAGACTTCAAGCGTAGCTGGCTCACGCCCCGATTCAGAGCATAAGCGAGTTCGTCACGGCGTGCCATGGCTTGTGCTGCTAGGACATCATACCATATAGCTTTGGGAGAATTAGCTCTATGACCATGAAGAAATGCCTCTTTAGTGCATGGCCCTATTTTTGTTTTTTTTTTTTTCAACTTTGCTCAATGGCCTTGCCAAAAAAAAAAAATTGCAGACTTTACTTGTTTGTGGTATATTTGTACTCCACCACAAATACCACAAACAAATATAACTTTGCATTTTTCTGTCAGGGGTAAAACAATCTTTATACCCCTAACCTAACACCATTAGCTTTCTAAAATGGACTGAAGGCGATAAATCCAAAAAAAAAAAATCATGTTAAGGCCATAGAGCGAAGTTAAAAAAAAAGCAGGGTCTTGTTGATCACGGAGAGCAACCCAAATGGACTGGGATGCATTGAATTGGTGCTTTGATGTGGATTGGACCGAACGGGCCCTTGAAATGGCCTAATCATTAATGGGCCGTCTGAGAGCACACGCTTTAGGGAACGGAAGTGCTGTTTCCTCTTCTAAAAAAGAACTGTTGTTGCCTCGTCAGCTCCCGGCAGAGCGGCGGCGGCGGCGCCTCCTGTGAGCGCCGGCGTGACTACTCCGGCGACCTCCGTCAGGTCCGCTCCTGCTTCTTCCCTCCTTCCCCGTTCATAACCGCTGTAATCCATCCGGTCCTTCTCACCATTTTCTCGCCCCACATCGACCCCCGTTCGTTAACAGGAATGGCTCCCATGAAGAGGGCAAAGGCGGACGGTGCGCCGGCGGCGGCATCGCCGGATGCTGACGGCGATCGCATCAGCGCGCTCCCGGAGGACGCCCTCCACCACGTCCTCTCGTTCCTCCCGGCGGAGGACGCCGTGCGGACATGCGTGCTCGCCCGGCGCTGGCGCCATCTCTGGAAGTCTACCACAGGCCTGCGCATCGGGTACAGCCACGGGGATACACCGTCGTCCGTGGACAGTCTCCGACACTTCGTCAACCATCTGCTCCTCCTCCGCAAGCGTGACTCCTGTCTCCACACATGCGACCTCAGGTTACGGCCCCGTAATGCTAACAACTGGTCGGTTGACGAGGGAATCAACCTGAATCTCTGGATCCGACATGTTGTAGAGGAGCGTCAGGTTCAGACGCCAGGCTCGAGATCCATGACGAATTTCTCGGATTTCACTTGACTGGCCTGTCACTCACCACCTGAAAACGCTGACACTCATCGGTGTGCGCTTAGATATTACCTGCAACTTGTCCAATTGTCTGAATCTGGAGCATCTAGAGATCTCTGATTCTTACATTTCTCAGGTCCCCGGATCTCGTCAAATTCTCTGAAACTCCTAAACATCAGTGACTGCTATTTTAGTTATAAGGGACTGCACACTCTTATCTGTACCCCGAACCTTGTTTCGCTTAGGCTAGATGGTCATTTCGCCTCGGTTCCAGTTTTGGGTAGCATGCCATCATTAAAAAGAGGCATTTGCCGGAAATCATTATTTGGATTGTGAAAATGATCAGGATTGCTTCACTTGTAATGTCATACCTGACGAATCCGACTACAAGAACAAATGTTTTCTTCTGCAAGGATTGTCGGAAGCTGAGAATTTGACATTGATGTGTGATTATAATGGGGTATGCTTACACTTTCTGTTAACACCTTTATTATGTTTTTGATTATTATTATTTCCTGTTTCTTATGTTGTCTGATTGACACTGATTTTTATTTCTGTGGTATTACTATCAAGTTCAAGATATTCATTAAAACTAAAGCCGGGTTTGTTTTCACACTGAAAAATAATCCTTTTTTTCTGTCTGCATTTTGTCCAGGTTGTTTTCCACAGGGATTTGGAGTGGTGCCCAACTTTTTAACAACTTGAGGACTCTATTGTTGCTGAATGAATGGTGGTGCTTCGATCCTGACTTCTATTGTCTAAATCTCATCCTCAAGCACTCACCGGTTCTAGAGAATCTCAACCTTCATCTTTGTACTAAGGTATATATATTTTATGTAATTACTGCCTTGTTGAACTATTTATGTGTTATTGGTTGACACTAATATATTATTGTGGTTTATCACAGGGAGCTCAACATAAAGTGGAAATGATAGGCAGACACAATCAAATGGAAAGACCGGCTACTATATTGAAACACCTGAAGGAAATTGAAGTCAAATGTGATGTGCTTAGCCAGGAAGTTCACAAAGTTTTGAAGTTTCTGGGTACATTTGCATACGTAGTTTAACTAGCAAAACACTTGTTCTCTATAATTTATTTAAACTTCCTTCATATGTGCAGATGAAAGCAAGCATTGAATAAGCTTTTAACTTTCTTCTAAAAGCGTTCAATTAACTTAACAATGAGGGTGACATGTTTGAATCCTTTTTTTCAATCTTGTCCATCGAGCTAACAAATATTCAGAAAGCCACTAAAATTAAATTGCTCGGCATAAACAGTACACATTATTTTCTGTCAGTTCTTTTAAACATTTATATTTAAATTAGTTCTGAACATAAACATAAATATCACTAGTGGAGTATTCCATGAGATTTTTACATTACTCTATGCTTCCAAAGTTTTGAGTGCAACCTTAATATATTAGCCTACTCACAAGATATGTGAGATGATACATTCGCTTGTTAAAATATCAAGTTTTTTTTCTTGTTTGTTGAAATCAAGTGCTTAAAGCTGTGCCTTTTCACATATGACGATATTATTTGTAGTCTTCTCAAATACGATATTATTTGTATCCTTACAGCGTTGGAAACCTGTACTCGTCATGTTTCCAGCCATTTAATTATTTTTTCCTCCTTTCTACGATTTCGCAGTTTGCTGAGAGTAGCCATTATTTTTTATATGATGTGGTATTTGGCAATTCTGTTCTTGTGGCACTTTGAATGGCACCCTAAACAGTCTATGTATTGTACTGTTGTATGCCGAAATGTGAAGTGGTAGACTGGTAGATGAGAAACTTCTCATTCTGTCAACACACTTGATGCTCTCTGTGATTTCTGAAAAAAAAATCCTGCATATCTGCACAAGAAAACATTAAATGTTTTTGAGTATAAATTAGTTGTAAAAGGAAAACCCTTGCTTTGCATTTCGTGCTGAATGTTTGTTTTTCTCATTTGTGGTTGTGACTTGTGAGGGTAAAATTATCGGGTCAATTGTTTGGATACCTTGCCTAGATGGTTAAGAGTTATTCAAAGAGGTGCCATATTAAATTGCTCTTCATAGTGCATACATAGTTGCATATTATCCTCTTCTGTTGAATAGTTCATAATATTTGTTTTGTTAAAACTTAACACTATATCAGAGTTGAATTCTTCCATACAATTAATACATTATGTTGGATTCCTAATCTTTGAACAGCAAAGGATATGGTCACAACCAAGATACATTAAACTAATCCCTCTCTCCCCTCTCTCTCTCTCTCTCTCTCAGCTCTCCTTCTCTCTCTCACTCAGTCAGCACAGAGTAAAACACTGTTTGGCACAGTTCCTACTAGATTCATGACCATCGTGTACCAGTGTCTGTCATGACTTTTATTAGTTTCCTTATGAAGACAATTCCTTAGTGTCCTTTTCTTCAGTCATTGCACATTATACATTTCTGCAGATAGCCGTTGATGTTTTGTATGATATGTTGAATTGAAATAATATATATTCTCATGACACTATGGCACTATGCATGAGGCACTAAAGCATCTGTGTTTTGTTTGTGCAAATCATCAAAACAAGATCTTCTATATATTTGTTTATGTTTCTAGAGCCTTCTTTTTTTTGTTTCCATGGCTGAAATTATGGCACAAGGCCATAGAACCAAATGTAATGGGCATGGCTGGGGAAGAACCTTAAGCCTAGTTGATGCATTCCTGTTCCCAGGTAGTGTGTATGGTGCCCACGACCTCATTTATGCTCATAGGGGCTGATGCCCATAAAGCCTTCAGGCCATGCCATGGTGGCTAGCAAATTCTCATCATCCTAACATTGTCATGTTATTTTTCAGTTCACTTTTCTGCATTTGCTCACTGATGGCTTATACTAGACTTCAAACTCTGATGTGATGAGACTATAATGTAGGGGTTCTTGTCATCCAGATGCATTCATGTCATGGCGTATGAGTGCTGAAAAAAAAAAAGAACAGATATCAAACCCTTGGAAAACTATTCGACTTGAAATGTTTCCAGTGCTTCATATTTTATAGCAGACAATCATATTGAACTGCAAGCTGCATTTCCTACTTGCTGAATTGTGATTTGGCATTTTAAGGTTCAATCTCAAGTAATGGAGTGTTATTTTTAAATTTTTGCCTGTAAACTTATTGTGCTTTTTCATGTACAGATTTCCTTTTCAAGTGAGGCAGAGAAAAACTGGGAGCTTGATAGATCTACCATCTCTTGGATATCCTGAAATGTAGGGCTTTAGCTTGTGGTGTCTGGGAACATATAATTATCTTATTTTGAGCCACTCGTTAGTACTATAACTTTATGTGAACGCGTTATCTGAACACGATGATTGACGTGAACCTGGCGAATTATGTCATTTTATCGCTGTTTCACCTTTTTGTTTTGGGCTGCATCGATTTACTCGGTACTCTTGACCGATTGACTTTTCTTATTGCTGTACTTCCTTAAACTAAGAGGAAAGTGCTGGTGACGGATGAGTTCTCTGTTTCAACAACAGTTTTGGGGTGGTTAGTTTCATCTACGATTAACAACTTCTGTAGGATTTACAACTCGGCATCATGTGATCCGTATTCACCCTTGTAAGGTACAGTATTTGTGGGAGAGTAAAGTTGATGCCTTACAGCTGAATCCTAGAATTAGAAGGTTATTACAGGACCTAGCACGACGTCGTGTGGCCTTGCTGCAGATGGTTGGACAGGGCACCGAAACAGAAATTGTGTGTAGCAATTTTGTTAGTTAGTAAAAAGTATAAGTATGTAGGTTGCTCACGAACTTCAACATTTGCAACATGCTCATACAAACTGCACCTGGGAAGATTTAACATTGAGAAGCTTCTTTTGGCTAACGCTATGATCACAGGCATGGAAAACAAGGTCCACTTCGTATCAGAAAATATGAGATTATCCTAAAAACAGATTGAACGAGCACGGAGCAAAGGTACTAGTAGATCAATTTAAGATCCGAAACAAATTACCAATTGACATGCGAAGGCAAAGAAAAATATATAGAAGTGTTGTTGTTTTGGTTGATTGCCAGGTGCGGTAAATGCAGACCGTCAATCACACTCTTTGTTTGGATACCCTTGCCACGCTGCTGCTATGGGACTAATTGGTTGCCCCAATGGGAAGGTGCAAAGGTCCATCTGGCTCGATATGATGCACTCGGGTCGCGTTTGGTTGCTCAGCCTATATGTTTTTCTTGCACACGCAAAATTCGAGTTTCCCATAGGAGGCCGGATGGCTTGGTGCATGCATATGGCGTAGAGGCCCAGCTGTCGGCCACCTAGGAGTTCGATACATGCGTGTAACCAACCGAGAGCTCGTCGCGTACATGACTAATAGCAAAACCAACCAAACACAACAACTTGTACGATCTAGACATGGTTGCTTTGGACCAATATTGCTCGGACATCCTAGTCCAGTGGAGGCACCACAACCAATCGCGCCCTATATGCATCACCCTTTCGTCCCAGCACAAGCTTGCATCTCATGATCAATATATCCATATGGCGAGGGAACTTCACCTCTGCCAAGGCACCTGGAGAAAATAATTACACATCACATGTATTACAAATGAAATTTTAAAGACAACAAAGTAAAGCAAACAAAATATTAAACTAATAAATTAAATCTATACCTACTAATAATAAAGAAAAATTTACGCCTCCATCCTTTTTCTGCCTGCCTCCGCCTCTTCTTTTCTTGAGCCCATAATACCCTTCTGTCTTCACGCTGCTCTGCTCGGGGTCCGGGTGCCTCCTCCTGTCCGCGACCGTGTTAGATGGGGGCCGTCGTGCTGCCGCTCGCGCGGAGGCTCGTCGTCGTCGCCGCCACATCGGGACTCCCGCTCACGCATTTCGTCTGGCAGCCAGTGCACCACCTCGCCGCCACGCTCGTGTCCACAGTCGCCTCGCTACCGGCGCTCCTCCTCGCCGCCCGCGTCGCCGTGGCGTACATCGTCACCGCCGTGTACGCCGGGAAGCCCCTTGCGGCCGGTGAAATCACCCTCCTCGTGCGCCGCGCGTGGCTGCGCCTCTCCGCCACGTACGCGCTTGGGTGCGCCGCCGTCGCCGCTGGCCTCGTCGCGGCTGTGCCCGCACGGTGTTCTCGTGCCCACCCCTTGGACGCTGGAGTCGAGCCCACCCCTGCCCGCCTGCACAGTCGGCCATGGCCCAATGTTGAAGAAGGTCGCGCGCCCATGGTCGTTCCCCGCTCAGATGAGCTTGCATGGCACGGCCTCCACTAGACGAAAATAACAGAGCAGCGACGAACAGGAATAGAAAAGGAGCGACACAAAATCGCTAAAATCCGACCCAAAACAAAAGGATCCGCTCTTAAATTTTGCACAGAGAATCACTACGGAGATGGAAAGCTATTTCCAAGAAATAATCGCTCAATTTATATCCAATCTTCGGGAAACTCAAATTTCGCTCAAGAACACAAACTTTTCCCGCAAAACGAAATTCGTCGATTTCTCCGTGCTCGTGTGGAATTGATTCTGTTCACTTTGTAGATAAGCTCAACACATGTCCTTGCACGAATGAATGCAAAAGAACGAACCAAATCGCTCTCAAATTGACGAATCACAAATTCCCCAAAAATAGCTTAGAAAATAACAAGAAAAAGGAAAAACTCAATCGGTGAGGAGGTGAGAGGAAGGGGATAAACGTGGGGCCAGCATGTCATTGTGTCCAGGTTTGAGGGTATTTTAGACTTTTTGCCTAGCAGTTTGACACTGTTAACAACAAATGTGGACGGAATGGCACACAGGTTAAAACGAAGATGAACGATGGCACACAGTGTCTGTTTGAACTTTTCGATTGGCATGAGGGTTTGGTGCATCTTTTATAATGGCACACGGATAAAAAGGTTCTCCTTTCTTGTGTCTGCAGCCTACCGCCCTCACGCCCCTCACGGTAGACCCGGGTTCAAGACGTTAAAGTTGCCGGTCCGAAAAACAGTCAAAGCCAAGTCAAAATCGAGTCATAGAACAAATCACGCGGATCCGCCACGCAGCAGTTACTGCATCGCCGCCGCGTCGGTGCCCATGCACCGCACGTAGCTTCTGAAGTAAAGAAGGGGATGCGTGGCTCCGATCGGGGCAGGCCGGTCGGGGCATGGGAAGGGACGATGGCGCGGCCGCGCAACGACGAACGCAGGTGACGCCCCTGAGCGGCACGAACGTGCGGGGCGGGGGGTACCTCCGACTGGGTGCTGGTCTGCTGGGTCGCTGGTTCGCTGGGCCGCGTGTGGGCGACGTCGTGTGGCCGCGTTGGAGCCGCGACACGACAATGGAGATGAGGATGGCCCCAGGCATGGCACATTGGGCGATTGAGGAGATGCAGATGGCTGTGGGTGCAACCAACCACTTGTCGTTCGATCAAGTAGATAAGGTTGAGAAAAGAAAACAAAAATAAATAGAGAATAGAGAATAAAAGTAAAAGGTATACTGAATTGGTGGAGTTCTGAGTTATGACTAGATGTTGTTATCTCTGATCTTATGCGATGATATTTTTAAAATAACTGAATTATTATTTTGACAATAATTTTGTGTATGATGTTATTAACTTTCGTACATTTGTTTTAAGAAAAAAAACGTCGCGTGCGTTGTAGCGGGAGAAAAAATATATATCAAATAATGGAGAATCGTACCAAAATGCATTCTTATAGACCGGTTTGGACTTCTTCTCTCTCTAAGTCCTCGTTTAAAATCTTGGTTGCCGGAATATAAACTTTATCAAATGACGTGTTATCGGATCTACACGAGGTAACCGCTAGCTATACTGACAAGCTAGAGTGAAGAAGTTGAAGTTTTGATTTTTTTGGTCTCCGTGGCAACGCACGGGCATGTTTCCTAGTTAGAATAAAAATAAACACTTGAATAAAAAAGGATTTTTATAGAAAAACCTTAAAAAAGGAATATTTGTTTTGAAAAAATATGCATATATAGTACACGAAAATATCTCATGTAACAAATTAGGCGAAAATCTTACAAAACGTACTCCATCGGTTATAAATTATAAGTCGCTTTGACTGTTTTTGGTTCATCCATTTTTTTACTATGTACCTAGACATATTATTATATCTAGATCAGAAGTAAAAAAAAAAAAAAAAAAAAAAACGACTTATAATTTGGAACGGGTGAAGAATAAATGAAGATGATTAAATGAAAATTTAGAGTAAATAAAAATAGAAAATGAAAACAAATCTACATGAACAGAGAATAAAGTCAATAGAAGAAATGAAAGGAGAATAAAAAATATGAAATCAAAAACAAAGAAAGAAATAAAAATAAATATGAAAACAAACAGCCCAATATAGCCGCAGCTTATCTCCTCGACTCCCGCTCGCGACGGCGCCGCTTCGACTCGCAACTCCGGCCTCCGCGGCGCTGCTCCCCGCCTCCCCACTGGCCGCCGCGGTCCCGCCGGCCAGCCGCGCGGCTGCCCCTGCAGGCCGCGGTCCCTCCCCGCCACCACCGGTGAGGCGGTGACCCGCAGACCCGGCCAGGCAGCCAGTGGCCGCTACGGTCTCCCGGCCCCCCGGCCCGACGCCCCCACTCCGGCACTGCCTGCGAGCGCCGGCGCGACCCTCCGGCAGGTCCGCTCCTGCTTCTTCCTGCCTTCCTCGTTGATTACCGCTACAGTCCTTCAAACCCTTCTCACCATTTTCTTCCCCACTTGTTCACAGGAATGCTTCCGAGTAAGAGGGGAAAGCTGGACAGTGCGGCGCCGCCGGATCCTGGCGGCGATCACATCAGCTCGCTCCCGGACGATGCCCTCCACCACGTCCTCTCGTTCCTCCCGGCTGAGGACGCCGTGCGGACATGCGTGCTCGCCCGGCGCTGGCGGCATCTCTGGAAGTCTGCCACTGGCCTGCGCATCGGGTACGGCCATGGAAATACACCGTCGTCCATGGGCAGCCTCCGACAGTTTGTCAACCATCTACTCCTCCTCCGCAAGCGTGATTCCTGTCTCCACACATGCGAGCTCAGGTTAGGGGGTCCCATACTGATCACTGGTCGGATCTGAATCTCTGGATCCGACATGTTGTAGACCGTGAAGTTCAGTTGCTCAGGGTTGAAATCAGTGACAGAGGTTATGGACCTGACATAGACAACCTGCCTCTCATCTCTCAGCACTTGAAAACACTAGCACTTATCAATGTGTGCTTATGTAGTCGCTACAACTTCTCCAGTTGTCCGAATCTGGAACATCTAGAGATTGCTGAGTCTTTCATGTATCAGGTTGAGATCTCGTCAAAATCTCTGAAACACCTGAGCATCAGCAATTGCTATGTTGATTACGAGGGATTGCACACTCTTAATTGTACGCCAAACCTTGTTTCACTTAGGCTAGATGGTCATTTCGCCAGTGTTCCAGTTTTTGGGTAGCATGCCATCATTAAAAAGAGGCATTTGCTAGAAATCATATTTGGGATGCCTTGGATTGTGAAAATGCGGATTGTTTCACTTGCGCTCATGATTTTCATGGCGTCCCACCCGAATTTTAATCCGACTATAAGAATAAATGTTTTCTTCTGCAAGGATTGTCGAAAAGCTGAGAGTTTGACATTGATGTGTGACAACAGTGGGGTATGCTTACGTGCTCTTTGTCCGTTAACACCTTTATTATTTTGTTTTTCCATTCTTGTCTGATTAGTCGAACTGATTTTATTTTTCCTGTGGTATTTATATCATGTTATAGATATTCAAATAAACTAAAGCTGGGTCTGTTTTCACACTGAATAATAATCGTTATCTTTTTGTCTGCATTTTGGTCAGGCTGTTTTCCAGAGGGATTTGGAGTGGTGCCCGACTTTTAACAATTTGAAGACTCTATTGCTGAATCAATGGTGGTGCTCTGATCCTAACTTCTATGGGTTAAATCTCATTCTCAAGCACTCCGGTTTTGGAGAAGCTCAACCTTCATCTTTTTACTAAGGTATATATATTTTTGTAACTACTGCTTTGTTGAACTAGTCATATGTTATTGGTTGAACTAATGGATTATTGTGGTTTATCATAGGGACCTCAACATAAAGTGGAAATGATAGGCAGGTACAATCAAATGGACAGACCTGCCACTATATTGAAACACCTGAAGGAAATTGAAGTCCAATGTGATGTGCTTAATGAGCAAGTTCACAAAGTTTTGAAGTTTCTGGGTACATTTGGCATATGTAAGCGAATTAGCAAAACACTTGTTCTCTATAATTTATTTAAACTTTCCTTCATGTGTGCAAATGAAAGCAAGCTTTCAATAAGCTCCTAACTTTCCTGGAAAGCATTCAATTAACTTAACAACGAGGGTGTGTTTGAATCCTTTTTTGGCAATCTGGTCCAGAGAGCTAAGAGATATACAGAGGTGCTGGAATTGTTCCAAATAAAAAGTACTATCTTTCCAAATTATAAGTTGCTTTGACTTTTTGGTACATCCATTTTTCTATGCATCAGTGATTGAATGCTTTCTAGATATAATAATATGTCTAGATACATAGCAAAATGGATAAACTAAAAAAGTCAAAAGCGACTTATAATTTGGAAAGAAAGGAAAGTATACAATATCTTCGATTAGTTCTTTCAAATATTTGAATTATCTCTGGACATAAACATAACTATCACTACTGGATATTCCATGAGATTATTACATTATTCTATTCTATGCTTCCAAAGCTTTGAGTGCAACCTTCATATATTAGTCTCTACTTACAAGATATGTGAGATGATACATTCCTTTTAAAATATCATTTTTTTTTATTGTAGAAACCAAGTGCATGTACTTGATTATGATTCAAAGCTATGCCTTTTCACGTATGATGATATTATAGTCTTCTCAAATACATATAGCTGTATAAATAGTAATATTTGTATCCTTATTCCTTACACTAAATGTTCTTTGGATAGTTTACAGGGTTGGAAAGCTGTACTCCTCATGTTTCCAGTCATTTAATTTTTTCCCTTCTTTCTACCCTGCCCAACTGCACCTGGGAAGCTTTAACATTGAGAACCTTCTTTTGGCTAACGCTATGGCCACAAGGCCATAGAAGTATAGAACCAAACAGGGCATGGTTGGGGTAAAGAAACATAATCCTACTTGAGGCATTCGTGTTCCCAAGTATTGTGTATGGTCTATGGTGCCCACCTCAGCTCTCAACCTTGCAGCCTTACCTATCTTGTACATTGAAGATTTTCTGTGATTCTGGCAATCTGTAGAAATCCATTACTTGCACTTTGCTTCAGTTGTTTCTAATGTTACAAAAAAATATAACTACATGTTGATGAAATCATCTTCTTGAAGATGTTCCCCTCCCTTCCCTTCATTTAAGTACTCTACAGCATTGCAGCAGAGTACCTCTCTCCCTATTGCGCCCCAAGCTAATCCCTTGTGCCTTCCCTCCTGTCATCCCAACCACCACCTGCAGTCAAGGTGGAGTTCAGATCATGCTGTGGGCAGTGGTGTCCTTTGTTGGCACCTTTGGAGTGCAGATCTCTGACGCTGGAGAGAATGGAGCCCTGAACTTGTCTGCACTGCTGCAGTGCCTCATTCCCCCCCTTGCTATGCATTCTTCAGTGAAGCTGAGGATAGTGAGGAAGAACCAGGAGCCGAGTCCTGGGCATACAAATGAGGGGTGGTGTTGGCTAGTGATCTTCATGGCATAGAGCTATCAGAGAGGAGGTAGGATAGGTAAAGATGGGAGGACAGATACACAAGGAGGTCCTATCATGTTAGTCTCATGTTAAATATCTTCAGCTGCAGGTGGCGATGATGATCTCACACCGTTAGCACATATCTCAGATATCTAGTGAGGTGGGCAAAAGAATTGTGCTGAACTATGGCACGATAACATGATACTAAATGGGGTTGTTGGGACTTTGGGGTAAAGACCCGTAGGTCAGTTTGAGGCATCCTTGGACCAAAGTAACACAGTGGCGCAATTGACCTTCAAGTGCCCCCACAAGGGCAGGGGAGGAGAAAGACTCTGTGTATTTCTTGCTTTTGTAGTTATAACTTCGAGCGCTTTTTTGTAGTTATATAGTGGCAGGTAAAATAATATTTATTTGGTAACAAAGAGAATCTTACTAACTCAAACGCCTTTGTAGTTATACAGTGGCAGACTGGCAGGTAAAATAACATTTATTTGGTAACAATGAGAATCTTACCAGCAAATAGAACCCTTCTTAACAAACATATCTCATCTCCTTGTGACTTTCTTCCCCTAATAATAGTTAAACTAGGCTCCAGCTGCGCTGCTTCTCATGTATGCTCACAGGGTGATGCCCCTAAAACCTTCAAGCCATGGCATGCTAGCTAGCAAATTGTCATCATGCTAATGTATTGTCATGTCATTGTTCAGCTCACTGATGGTTTACTAAACTTCAAGATCTGTTGTGATGAGACAATAATTTAGGGGTTCGCAGATGCTCATGTCATGGTTTATGAATGCAGAGAGCAAAAAAATCAGATATCATATCTTGGAAAATTATGACTTCATATTTGTGTAGCACATCATAACTGGAGACAATTCTATTGAACTTCATGCTGCATTTCCTACTTGCTGAATTGTGATTTTTCATTTTGAGTTTCATTCCCGTTTTTTATTTTTTGGCTGTGAACTTATTGTTCTTTTTTTAGTGTGCAGATTTCCTTTTCAATTAAGGAAGAGAACCTGGGAGGCTGATTCATGTACCATCTCTTGGCTTTGACTATCTGGAAATGTATGGCTTAGGCTAGTGGTGACATAGTACCTTGTTTTGTCTATGCGTGTTTTTTATTCTGCCAATTTCAGTTATCCTGGTCTAGGATTCAGCCACTCGTTAGTATAACTTTATGTTAACGCCATGATTGAGGTGAACCTGGGTAATCATGTCATTTTATCACTGTTTCGCCTCTTGCTTTGGCTGCCTCAATTTACTCTGGTTCTGGGATCACAGTTTTGGACAAAATTAGCGGCAAGTTTGAACCAACACCTCGGCATGCATTCACCCTTGAGGCCTTGAAAAATGCAATATATTTGGGCCAGTAATCTCAATGCCTTGCAATAGTTACGTACACTTACAAGGTCGAATCCTATAAGGGTACAGTACCTAGCACAGCGTCGTGTAGCCCTGCTGCAGATTGTGGACAGGGGAACGGAACTGTCATGGCGAGGAGGCTACAGTGGAACTCCATGAGCAAAAGACTAAACTTGGGTAAAAAATAAAAAGACTAAACTTGGGTAAAAAAACCCAGCACAACAGATGCAACACGCTCACACATGAAGGGCGTCCCCTCCGGGGGGCTCTTGCGCGCCGCTGGGTCGGCGTGCAACAGTACGCCGACCTCCAGGCGCGGTCCGTGGGCTTTTTTCTTTGTTGGCCCAGCAGATGCGGCCCACTGTCAGCTAACCGCCAAAATAGCTTACACAGCGTAAATCCCATGTTTTTTTCAGGTTTAAAAAGTCATATCTCTAAACTAAGTACTCAAACGAAAATTCGATTTTAGCATCGTGTTTCTTACATTAAACCCTTCAAAACAAGACCCCACATGAATATATTTCGACAAAAAAAATAATGGACAGTTTTTACACTAAGAAAAAATAGCGCGATTTTTATAGAACATCGCAATAAACACTCAGGAAACATAGGAAGAAACACGCTAGAACATCCGAGTAAATCCCATGTCATTTCAAGTTTTAAAAAAGTCATATCTCCTATAATAAACACTCAGCGAAAATCCGATTTCACATTAGTGTTCCTTATAATTAATCCTTGAAAACAAGACCCCACATGCATATATTTCGACAAAAAAAAAATTAATGGACATTTTTACACTAAGAAAAAAATAGCCGGATTTTCACATAATATCGCAAGAAACACTCGGAACATCGGAAGAAACACGCTAGAACATCGTAAGAAGAAACACGCTAGAACATAGCACAAACACACTATGAGACACGCTATTTTAAACCCGATAAATAGCTGAATTTTTTATTTGAACATCGCAACAAACACGCTAGAACATCGCAAAAAAACACGCTAGAACATTGCACAAACACACTAGGAGACTGCTATTTTAAACCCCGAAATATTTGAATTTTTATAGAACATCGTAAGAAACACTCCAGAACATCGTAACAAACACGTTAGAACATCGCGAAAAAACATACTAAAACATTGCACAAACACAATAGAAAATATAAAAGGAAATAAAGATAAAAACTTTAATAACAAAACAAATAACAAAAACAATGAAAAAAGAAACTAAAAAAGGAAAACCAATAGAAAAAAATAGAAAATTGAAAAGAATTAATAACATAAAAGAAATAAAAAAAGGCTTAAAGTGCCACGAAAAGAAAAAATAAACGAATGAATGAAAAGTAAAGAAATGAAAAGAAAATATAAAATAATAATAATAATAATAATAAAAGGCCACGAAAAAAGAAATGGAAAAGGATATAAAGCAAATAAAAGAGAAAAAAGAAAAAAGAAAGAAAAATAAAAAGAAACAAAAGATTAAAACATAATGGAACACAAAAGAAAATAAAAAAAAAAAAAAAGAATTTAAATAAAACAAAAAGAAATCAAAGAACCCACGGGAATCTAACGCGGGAAACTCACCCTCACGCGTCGTCGTCGAAAAAGAAAAAAAAAAAAAGGCCGTCCTGGGCCAATGGGCCGCCATTATGCCAGAGAAAGTCACGATGGGCTGAAAGCAGGGGGTCGGCGGATGCTTGCGCGCGGCGCGCAAGATTTCCCCGTCCCCTCCTGCCTACACCCTTTTTTTTAAGTATCCCTCCTGCCTACACCTGGGAAGCTCTAACAGTGCTTCTTTTGGCCAACGCTATGAACATTGTCAGTGCTGGCTAGACGGAGAGCCACTTGGTGGGAAGAGTGCGCGTGGCCTTCTTCTCTGACGAGCCCGTCTCACTGGTGTCTAGGGCAGCGGGTCCCCTTTCCCCCTTCCCCTTCCGCCTTTCTTGTAGAGTTTCTGTGTGGAATAAAGGTCTAGACAGCCATTATAACTAGTCCGATCTACGGAGATGAAGCCATGGGAGCAGTCGTGAGCCGCGTGGAGGTCGATCCACGTTCCCTCGCTACTGCGGCCCGCCTCCTATGTGCGGGCGATGGAGGTGCAGGCTGGGCCGGCCCGAGCGCGCACCCGTCTGCCCAACTTGCCGTAGTTGTTTGTTGCCTAACTCACCAGGGTTTCAATTTGATGCCATTGGTGACAACGGCGGTGGAGGTGCAGGCTAGGCCGCCTACCCAGCTCGCCAGAGTTGCTTCCCAACTCGCCAAACATGCTATTGATGTCGTTGGTGATGGCGTCCCAGCTCCGATGGATGTTGTTACAGATCTGTTCACGTCTCCCTATTTTCGGTGGTAGGGCCTAGTAACTGCTCCATGGGGCCCACCAACACAACATGGGTCATGGAGGAGGGCTCAGCATTAGTCCACGCCAAGGACCGGGGCCTATGTCTTCTCCACGAAGCTTAATCCTTTTATCATCTCAGAGCATCTCTAACGGTTTTGCAAATATATTTGAAAAAAAGTTATGATTTATCAAGTCATAAAAATATATGCCAAGCGTAAAAACTGTGGTTCTCCAACAGTTTTTACAAATTTAACAAAAAAAAAAAACAAAAAGGAATATGCAACATGCAACTAGGGAGATGATTTTATTTTCGTGGTTAATATGAAACATGCAAGCAAGGGAGGATTTGTCAAGTCCCAACTAACTTGGCATATTTCCCAAGTTGAGGATGGTTTATCTTAAGTTGACCAAAATGCCAATCCAAATTGCAAAATTTGTTGGAGACCACTTTTTTCATGTTTTTGGCAAATTTAAAAAATGCAAACCATGTTTGCAAAACTGTTGGAGATGCTCTTATTATGAGAGTGTTTGGGACTGCTCCCCTTCCACTTTTCCAGCTCTCCAGTGTAGTGCCAAACACCCTCAACTCCATGTTTTTAGAGTACCTCAAGGGTTACTCCAGCTTTTAGAGTTATATACTCCCACATGAAGTTATAAGGTAATTACTCACATTGCCACTCATTAACCACGTATCACTTTCCCTAATTGCTTCTGCCGCCACCGTGAAAGCACCATACCTAGAGCCACGTACGTGTACGCCAGGCGTGACTGCACCACGCTCTTGCACAGTACCTACCCTGGCTACTCAAAATTGTTTACGACGTGGAGACAAATCTTGTTTCCATCGTGGAAAAGGAAGTCAAGTGGAAGCGGATGTTATTGCTCTGGATTTGAACTATGGCCTTTGTTTAATTTTCTATTATTATAATTTATGAGATAATTGTTTGTAATTGAGTTATGGATAATGTTCTATTTTTTTTTTTAATATCAAGTATAATTTCAGTCAAAGGGTATAATAGACTATTTATATGAAAATAATTCGTTCTTAGAGCTAGAGTAGAGTTATGTGTCAAACACGATTACCTGCATAAACTCCACGGTAGAGCTGCTCCATAGTGGAGTTTGTGGAGCAGACCTCTAAAAATGGGAGCGGAGCAGTCCCAAACACCCCTTATATCATGTATCTATAACCCCTATAAAGAAGAAGCCCACTAGGGGAGTTCTCTCGACATGCAGGGCATCCACGTAGGCATCCCACTAACACCCCACTAGCATGCCTCATCGCACCCACTAACCCTTCCTTGCGCGCCACATCATCAACATGGGAACGTGTCGGGTGGAAACCAGCCATCTTTATTTAGGCCATCAGATCGTAATCTCACGGCTATGATCCGATGTCTGGCGTTTCAAAAAAACCACCCGCCTGGCCACTCTTGTCTTGGTTGCTTTGCAAAATCCCCCGCCGGCCGGCCCTGATCAGAAGCAACCACACGCTTGCTTCGGGCGCGAAGCAACGCCGCCAGGAACCACCCGGTCACTGTAGCTACGCACGCAGCCCGGCTTCCTAGCGCCGCGCGCCATGGACGAAACGCCGCAGCACCCGAGATGCCGGCGAGCGCCTGCCACTGGACGACGCCTCCATCTTCACCTGCGTCCGACGGCTTTATCGCCATGGACAGAGGCGCCCTTGTCGCCGTGGTCTCCGGCAGCCACGTCGCTGTGGAAAAAGCCGCCCTTGACTCCATCGTTGGCAGCGGTAGGCCTTCGTGGCATCATTGCTTGATTAATTCATGAACTATATTTAGGCATTAGCTATTTTTTGTTGTCCATGGCCATCGGGAGCGTGCTGCAATCTCGGCGTGCTGCAGCTGTAGCTATGTTTGAATAATTCTTGTCTGTGCACGAGCGAGCTGCAATCTCGGCCATTGCTGCCCCTACAAATCTCGGCCTTTGCTGGCCCTGTAAATCAGCTAGTTTGTCCTATAAGATTTTGATCTTCATTCTGACACAAGGAAAATATTGCTTATAATTGGTAATGGTCTTTGAATGCAGTGGAAGGTGAACATGCACTCGATGTTGTTAGTGCCTCTGATGAGGCCGGCGCCATGGACCATCCGAGCACACCAGAGCCAAAATGTTCTTTGAGTACAACAGCTAGTTGCAAAAGAAACTTTGAAGTCTGTGGTTGGAATGGTCTTTGATACACTCGTAGGCGTGGAGAAATTTTACAAAACTTATGCACACGAAACTGGTTTTTCTGTTAGTGTTGGTCAGCACAAGAAGCAAAATGAGGAAATTCAATTCAAGCGGTATCGTTGTTCTAGGGAAGGCTACAGAAAGGAGAGCGTACAAATTATTAGTCATGAATCAGGACAAAAAGAAAAGACACCAAATGTGATGGAAACCGGATGTGGTTGTTTGACATATTGTTGTCAAGCTTGTCAGTGACAAGAAGTATCAAATTTATTCAATGGTTGAGGAGCATAGCCATGGTTTTGTGTCACCAAATAAGAGGCATTTGCTAAGATCCAACCGTCGTGTTAATGAGAGGGCAAAGAAACAATTGTTCGATTGTCATAAGGTTAGTATTGGGCCTTCCAAGGCTTATCGACTTCTCCGTGTCGGTGGCGGTGGATTTTTAGAATGTTGGATCCGGATTTGCAGAACTATTATCGTGACTTGAGGAGCAAAATCAAGGATGCTGATGCACAAATGTTTGTGGGACAACTTGAGCGAAAGAAGGAAGTAAATCCTGCCTTCTTTTATGAGTTTATGGTTGATAAAAAGAAGGCGACTTATTCGTGTCTTTTGGGCAGATGCCATATGCGGGGAAAAACTGTAGTGTTTTTGGTGATGTGCTTTCGGTAGATTCAACATATACCACTAACCAATATAATATGAAGTTTGTGCCATTCTTGGAGTCAACCATCACTTGCAAAGTGTCTTCCTTGGGGCAGCATTCTTGGCCGATGAAAAGATCGACTCTTTTGTATGGTTGTTTCGGACCTTTGTTAAGGCCATGGGTGGAGTTGCACCATCACTCATCATAACGGATGAAGATGCAAGCATGAAGGCTGCAATTGCTCAGATTCTACCAAATACAGTTCATAGACTTTGCATGTGGCATATCATGGAAAAAGGTACCTAAGAAGGTCGGGCCCAAAATAAGAGAGGATGAATAGTTCTGGGATGAGTTACACAAGTGTGTTTGGGGATCCGAGAATTCACATGAATTTGAGTCTCAAGTGGAATTCTATCATGACAAAATATGAACTCACAGGAAATGAATGGTTTACCATAAAGTTTGCTATTCGGGAATCATGGGTTCCGCATATTTTATGGACATACCCTAGCTGGAATCCTTAGGACCACATCACGATCGGAGAGTGCAAATTTTTTTTAACCGTTTCATTCATAGAAAATTGACCTTTGTTGAGTTTTGGCTAAGGTTCGACCGCGGCTTTGGAGTGCCGGTAGCGAAGAGGAGTTGAAAGCCGACAATAAAAGTCTCCACACCAATCCTAAATTGATGACACCATGGGCCATGGAGAAGCAATGTAGTGACATATATACACATGAAGTTTTTCAAGTAAGTTTCGGGAACAACTCATAGTTGCAAGAGACCATTGCGTTATTCAAGGGATTTCGAGAGATGAAGATATGAAAATAGTCACCATGAGCAGCCTATCACGGAAAAGATCGAGTGGTTCAGATGAACAAGTCAAGCATGTTTGGTATGTGCTCGTGTAAGCTATATGAGTCCTATGGCATCCGTGCCGTCATATCATACAAGTACTTAGAGGCGAGAAGCAAAATGAGGTACCATTGATTTATATTATGAAGAGATGGGAGAAAAGATGTAAAAGGTGAGTTTACATGGCTGTTTCATTTTCTTTTGGCTGCTTTGTTTACTATGAGCCATGGAGCTGATCAGATTTTAATTTCCTGAGAGAACTGTTCTTCGATGACGAGGGTAACCTCCTGGATGAAAAAGCTAAAGATCCTATGGAGATGGCAATGCTGAAAAAAAATTTCAGATTCACGCAACAAGTTTGAACATTTGATCCAGATGACTAAGAACTGTGAACAAGGGATTGAGATTTTATATTCTAGTTTGTGCAACCTTGTAGAACCTATCCAAAAGGTCATTCCATTTGCTACAGCCAGTAAACAGGATGAGTTCGAATCATTCCTTGGTTGTAAAATTCCACATGAAGTAGAGATACATCCACCAAATGATATCAAGTCAAAGGGCTTATGCAAAAGAATTAAGAAGAGCAAGGAGATGGCACCAAGTAAACGGAAGTGTGGAAAAATGCAAGCAAGTAGTGGGTCATGATGCACGAAATTGCCCAAACAAACCTGTTGGCTGATTGTAAACACCTATCTGTACTAGTGAACTTTTCAATAGAATGGTACTATCATTGTGAATTATATGACATATTTTCGAGTGTGAATTATAGATGTATTTTTCATTAGAATGGCACACTGCTTGTACAATATGGCCAAAGCACTTTGCTTTGACTTTGCTGATATAATTCACTCATATGTACAATATGGGCAAGGCACACAACTTGAATTTCACATACATTTGCAGTGCCTCCTTTTGTACAAGCATTACACTGAATTTCACACACAAGTTCATTACATAGGAGAGACAATTGCCATTGCAGAGACTGATTTATACCTTGAAGGTTCATCGCCGTAGCTCGGCGTCACTTTCAGATCAGTAAGACTGAACCCTTTAATTCTAAGTGGTCGATGGCACTCTCTTGAGTCTCTTCCAATAGACGATCAATGGCACTCTCTTCCAATAGATTGTATTTTCATGTGTGACTTCAAGCTGATCATTCGGTGCAGCTAACCAGCGTCGCTTTCGCACAGGATTTACACAGAATGCACATTTTCATCCTGAACATTCATTGCTTAGAATTGATCAGGGAATGCATAATATCATCAGTTCACAACAGTATGCACAAATTCATTTTATTCATTCTCATGGTCCACACAAAAATTCTTGGCAAGGCACACCGCTTAAATTTCACACACATTTGCAGTGCCTCCTTTTGTACAAGCATTACACTGAATACAGTCTGCGCATCTCAGTTGTAATTACATAGTTTGACACACAAGTTCATTACGTAGGAGAGACAATTGCCATTGCAGAGACCGATTTGCAAGGAGGAAGGCCGGCTGCATGCAAATACAGTTTCCTATTACATGGCAGACATCATCTATCCATTGCTCTCGCTGTCGAAGTCAAGGTCCATAAACTCATCATTGTAGTTGTCGTACTGAAACTGGATCGTCCCCGGCGCAATCGGCCGGCACTGTTGCCTCTCAGCCAGTATCTGCATGAAGTCGTCCATGTTCTGCATCGGCTGGTCCGCTCCTCGTAGCTCACTATTTTCTGCAAATTGGCATTGGCATTTAGATGGCTGGATGGATATGAGGTAATTATATACGGATGATACTGAAGAGCATTCGACACAACTAGTCTTTATTTTCTGACAGTAAGCAAACTATACTGGACTTGCTGAACAAATCTTATGTAATCTAATCTTAAACACCAAAATCTATGGACTTGCTGAACAGGATGTATTGGACTGCCGGCAAGCCTCTTTGCTGCAGAACATAAAATGCAGAGAACATTCAGAATTCAGATAGTCAGCATCCAAGGTTCTCTGATCCTCTCCAACATCAATAAGTGCACTAGCTAAGATACAAGATATTTGCGATATATAACAACATAATAACAAATGAAAATGCTTTTGACAGACTTAAATCGACACCACGCTTCTCTTGCCAAGCTTCTCCAAGCCTCGGCCGTATCCACATTAATTTCAGTTTTACACATTCATCAGCCAAAATTAGAGGCATCTTGTTCCTGACATAATAGATTGACATTGTTTGTTAACTCAGCTGTCGCTCTGAACTTTAGAGTGATCAATCATAGCTTAGGTTGGTTCACAAGTCACTACATTACCTTCTGCCAGCTATGGCCAAGGAACTCATTCACCGCTACGGCATTCTGGGCAACAATTAGTCTTACCCTGGCTGAGTCCTCGATCTTCTTGCTCCTATACATCTGAAAATTAAATCATCAAATATATCAAAATTAATCAGCAGAAAATTGAAGAAGGGATGAAGAGATCTGCATAGATATACTTGGGGATGGCTCTTGACATGGCCTATGCTGAGCCCTTTAACGTTCATCAATTGAAGAACGAGCTTGGGAGTTGCACCTAATCACAACCATGCATGAACTGAATGGAACTGAAATCATGACAGAGGGCCGCCGAGCCTGTTGACGGCGCGGAGGAAGCAGAGGTGGAGCTCCAGCGTCCAGCGCAGGCGGGGTTCTTGGACCGGACGTAGGGCCGCACCGACGACGAGGAGGTGAAGGGCGGCCTTCCTGCCGCTTTCCCCACCACCGCCGGCTTCATCGGCGGTGGGCAGAGCACTCAGCTTGGCGGGCGGTGGCAAGCGTGGTTCAGCAGCAGCGCGACGAGCTCCACGGCTTCAGCTATGGTGACTACGACGTCGGGCTCCACAGCGGCGGTACCTCGCAGTAGTCCCCGAAGAGGCAGTGGCGCGGCGCGGAGCCAGCTCCCACACCGTGACTTCGTTGATTTGGCCCGCGCCAAGAGGGTGACCGCCCCCATCGCTACCACGCCAACTCCGACTAGGCCGCCTAGGCGGATATCTCGACGGCTGGACACGAGGCGGCGGCGGGGCGGAGCAGCGTCGACGGCAGGATCCCAGGCGGCGGCCCAGCGGGCATGCACTCCGGCATAGCTGCGCGAGCGCGCCCCGTAAGGCCCGAGCGCGCCCCCGTAAGGCCCGAGCTGTGGCGACGGTGGTCAAGAGCCCGGCGCGGCGATGCGGCCCCCAGCGTTGCCCGACGCGGCGTTCCGGCGAGGACTGGACGGAGAAACAAATCGCCTCCTTCCGATCAGGAGGAGGCCGGGGGTCAGGAGGGAGGCGGCGGGGGGATTTTGCAAAAACGACGGGGAAAAGGAGTGGGGCGGGCGGTTTTTGAAAAAATGCCAGACATCATATTCTAGCCGTGAGATTTGAATCCGGTGGCTCGAGGAGGGAGGTTTTCATAGTTTACACCGGATGTGCGGTTTTTTTCACGACACGTTTCCCATCAACATGCCTCGTACATACATGAGCATAAAAAAGTTATAACTCATGAACCAAAAAAATAAATTAAATTTTGTTTACACCATTAAATTCATTTTAATAAATTCTTTAAAACAAGATCTCACATGAATATATTTTGATAAAATTATAAGTGGGACCCGTTGGTATAGAAAAAAAAAAAAAAAAAAAAAGGAAAAAAAGAAGAAAGAAAAAAGAATTGAAGGGTGATAATATTGTAACTCATAGAATTCTCCTTCATACCACGACAACGCTACGGAATTCGTCTAGTTTATGTAATAGGTCTCTCACGTAACTTGTTGGCTTCATTTGTTATATGTGTCTGTTTTCGTCACTTGCAATCGCCTTTATAGTTATGTAAATCTTGACCGCTTTCTATGGACTCCATCGACCCCTACTTTTGCGATGTTATGCGTTATGATATTGTTGCTCGCTCTGGAGATGCTTTTCTTGAAGGAGTTGGATGCCCACTAATACCTTAGCTCATAGTAGTGAGGCCCTTACGCATTACGTCTCTCGGGTTCCTAATAACTTTGGGATGGTAAGGGGCTTCTCCTTGCCCCCTTGGCGTTATCATTGTTGAGCACTTTGAGGATTTGTAATCTTTCAAATACCTTAATTAATATATGTATCGATATTGTTGTAAAAAACTGCTATGAACAATGTGTGATATGCATTAGAAATATTAGATTCTCCTTTCTAAAAAACAAATTCAAAACAAAGCACGGATCCATCTGCTAATGCCACATCGGTAAGTGTTGGGGTGAATGCCGCTCTGATTGTCCCTTGTTCTGGATTGTCCACCTCCCCATAGAGTGGTGGCGGGCTAATGGCGACTTTTGGGAGCATGGGCGATTTTGGCCCCGGCCAGGCCAGAGAGCCCGTGTTGAGGCCATTAGCCCACGGACAAGAATACAACCAAAAAACATTGAACCCTGCCCCTGGCGGCAACTCTCTACCTCTGCATTCCCTACCCGTCGTTGGTTGCGTACGCCCTCGTGGGCGGGGCCCCCGCCCGCCACCACCGGTGCTCTAGCCGGGGCAACCAAGGCCGGTAGCGTCTGCTTGGGCCTCGGCTCCTGCATCCTAACGACACCCCCATTCCCCTCTCCCTCCCCCGCCCCACTACACCTCCACCATGCCCTTGAGCTAGGGTTCCAACGAAGCTTTCTCCCATGTATAGATTATCTAGTCGGCTAGGGGAGGTAGGCGGAGGATAGGTGGTGGGAATGGTGGATGGGCGGCCGTGGGGGGGCGACCCTATTTATAATGAGAACCTCCTAAATTACAGGGCTTACATGCACTTATCATTGTCATTAAGACCTCGATCATTATGCACGAGTTCCCAATAATCTAGAAAGTGCTATTAATCTTAAAGCGAGGATCTCATTAACAAGTCACTCCGGTATTACAACACTTTATTCAAAATATCACCAGAGTACTTGGCGGAAGGATTACATAACCATAATTTTACAAACCATTTATTCAAATACACAAACTTAAGTGTCATTATTACAAGCGATATTATTGGAGTAACATTATACAAATAAACACCGATAACAACGCCTGCGAGGGTTCAACACTACTCGTCCTCTTCTTCACGGTACACCGTCATGCGGCGAGGGACCAAAACAAGCTTTTTGCTCATGATCGGCTCACGCAACAAGGGTCAAAGAACCACGAGTCTTGGAGTACTCAACAAGACTTACCGACTAAAGAAAATAGGAGAAGTCTTCGGGAATCTTTGGTCTTAGGAGTCAAGGTAAGGCTTTAGCAAGAATCAAAGACTCTTTTCGAGAAAAGCTTACTAAAAGTGTATCCTTACTTTTAATATTTTTAATTCAGATTAGTAACTCTTATACTCTAGGTTATCCTATTCTAGAGTAAACATATTCTCTTATTCCAACTCTCTTTTCTCAAAACATATTCCATCATTTACTACGATGAAGGTCGGGAATCGGGTCTCCTTCTCCAGAAACAACGGCGATTCATGAATCGATTATACCCGGTAGGGATCCTAACCACCACGACATATGTAGTACCCAAACTTGCATATATCAACCTTTTTTCAGATTTGTCCAAAAGCGGGAATGAGGCTGCGCCACCCGAGACCACGATTGCTCCCACCTCCTACCCCTCCAATTTCCGGTTTGACCCGGTAGGGTGGGTACACGCTACTCCGCCATCTCTCCACTCGGTCGCGTGGTTGCCATTCGATTTGGCTCCGAGATCCGACTACCGGAGTATGTGGCTAGTTATGGTCGACCGACGGGGTGGCGCGGTCGGGCGTGCCATTGACCAAAAAGGTCTCAAAGCGCAACTTGTGTTCAAAAAGTCGATTTCACTCAGGCCAAACAGCGGGCCGGTCCTTAAGCGACCAACGGGACAAGCACGGCTAGGCATCCAGCCCGCTTTTCAACCTACGTCCCGTCCAGATCTCAAATTCATCACTACATCTCTTTCTTTTTAAAAGCGGTACCATCTTCTCAAATAAAACATTTTGATGAAAAAGCTTAACTAATTAAGCGAGGGCTAAGCATCACTAAGCATTTTGAAATGAAAGCAAGGTTATCAAGGATGGTATTGAAATAAACAAGGATGGTAATGCGGCAATTGGGTTATCACTCAACTCCTAATTACTTAATGCAACATATCAAAGACATAAGTGATATAAAACTTTTAAAACATCAAAGAAGGGGTTTAATGAGCTTAGGGGCTTGCCTTCGTTGACGGAATAAACTAGTTCTTGAGAAAACCTAGAGAAATCAGAACCCGCTTCCTTTGGATAAAGAACCTCCTCGAGGGACGGCTCGAGACTTGACACTCTCGAACTCGTTCACTACGAAATAATGTATGCCTCAACATGATGCCATATATTTAAATATGATGCTTGCGGGTGCATGAAATGATAAACAAGAACATGATTTACTTCACGATAAAGTTGCAACCCAACAAAACCAACTTGTTGAACTACTCTAAAGATATCATCACCATTGCCTAAGGAGTTCTCAAGGACCATCTTATTATGATACAATCTAAGATTCACAAAACAACCCCAAAAGTCACACAAAACTTAAATTATTTGACTCAAAACAAAAAAAAAAACCACATAAAATAATAGGGTTTAAGATAGAAAATAATTTAAACTTTTTCAAAATGACTCCAAACTTTTTACACAAGTAGAACACATCATAAAACAGTACCAAAATAATTTTCATGATTTTTGGATAAATAAATAAAATAATTATTAAAAATCAATGGAAGATGCATTTTTCAATTAAAATTTGTATTTTTAAATCATGCAAAAACTACTCAAAATCAAAGTTTCAAATTTTTCATGGATTCTTATACTCATAAAAAGCTTCTACAAAAATTTTCAGAATTTTTAAAGCTAAACTTGAATTTATACAAAATTTACAAAATCAGGTACTATTCAAAACAAAAGAAATTGATAAATCAAATTTTAAAAACAAAGCAGACTTTCGGGCAAAACCATTTAACAACATCCATGGCCCAAACACTGTGTGGCCCAAAACAACCTGCCTTCTGATGCTTGAGCCCGGCCCAACAAACCAGCGCCAGCGGCGACGGCGGGCGGGCGCGTTTGGCCGGCGATTTCGCCCGGCGGTGAGGTCTCCGGCGGCGACTTGGCTCTCACGTGACCCCCTCGACCTCATGGACCTCATGACCCCAAAAACCCTACACCTAAGACACCGGGGCACCATCACCGTCGGGCATGGCGGCTTGGCTGGGCGGCGAGCGGCAACGGCAAGGCTCGTCGGGCGATTTCGGCGGCTGCGAGGACACGGCGCGAAGTCCGGCACCATCGAGGCGAAGCCCGAGTCCTCACTAAAAAGCGAACTTAAAGCGACTCCTACACGCGGGGCGCTACGGCTAGCGGCGGGCGGCAAAGGCGGAGCTTCGTCGGCGTTCGGCGTTCGGTGGCTACTGGCGGCTATGACCCAGCGGGACGGCACGCAGTCGCGGCGAGGAGCTCACCCGGTTGCGGTGCGCCGCGGCTGGTTTTGGAGCCGGAGAAGAGGCGGAGGATGGTCGGCGACGATGGCGGCCCGGCGCGGCGGTGCTCCCCGTGTAACGCGCGGCGTGCCCGTGTCTGAGGGCAAAGACAAACCGCCGGCTTATCATGACCGCGATCTCAAGGCGTCGCTAAAGCTCTAGATGGTTGGCCATGTTGCTCCACCCGAGGCGACGGCGACAGCGAGATGAGTGATGCTTGGCGGCGCGGACTGCGAGATGGTGGAAGACGGACGCTCCGCTGGTGCTGCGCGAGGCGAGCGAACTGCGAGAATAGCTCCAGCGGCGCCAAACGACGCGGCGAAGATGATGGCAAGATCAATTTTGTGGATTGAATGGCGCTTCGGCGGTGGCAAGCGGTGTGGGGGCGGAACAAGGTGGCCGGCGGAGGAGGAGGAGAAAAGAAAGAAAAGCGGCGTCGGCGTCGTGTTTTATAGGGCAAAGGGATGGACATGGGTGGAGGGAAGGCGTCACGCCCTCGGCCAGCTAGCTGGTGGCGAGCGTCCTCGGCCGGAAGGTAGCGAAACGCCCGCGGCGCCCGTCGGCATCGGCGGTATGGGGAGAAACGAGGGGGTTTCCACATTTCTTTGTAGATCCTAAACCTAGTTTTTTCTGAATTTTCAAATTCTCCTCAAATTTGAACTGAACTTGAAAAACTCCAAAAAGTGACTTAGGCTAATTTTTCAAGATCTACAATTTTCATAATTGGAAGATTTTCAAATTCAGCCTCTAAATATGACTTTTGAAATGCAGTTCAAAATTTTGAAATTTGAATTCAAAATTACTTTTAAAAATCATGTAACAACTTGAAAAACTTTGTACATGACTTTTGCTCATCTCAACAAGATCTACAAACTAACTTTTAAAAGTTTTTGCAAATTTTGCTTAGATTTTTGAAATATGGTTTTTAAATCAAAAGGGGACAAAACCCTAGTTTTGGTATTTTCAAAATTACTCAAAATTTTTGAACTAAACTTTGAAAACTCAAAATACCAACTTTGTTCAACTTTGAAAACTCTACAAAATTGCTTTAATAACCATACCCAAATTCTTTATAAATTTTGAATAAAAGAAAAGGGGGTAAAAATAAAGGATAGAATTTAGGGTTTTAGGAGTTCAATTCAAATTTGAATTTGATTCAAATTTCAGATTCCCAACCTATACTATCCAACCATCATTCAACAACAGGACAAAAAGGATCAAAAACATAAATTTAAAATTAAAACACTCTAAATTTCTTAAGCTCAACCATTCTCTAAAATATAAACTCATTTTAATTTCCATGCATTTCAAATTTTGCTAATTATGCATGCTTTATGATAAACATGATGACATGGCAAGATTTTAGTTGAGTAACACCAGGGGTGTTACAGTTTTCCCCTAAAAAGAAATTTTGTGGATTTAAAGCTTACGGGGTTAAGTAGCGGCAAAGGAAATGTGTCAAACAAACACATCTCAAACTAGTTCATAAAGCGGTAGGGTTTTATCTAATATATGCTACAAGAATCTTAAAAAAACTATAACTTAGGGAGGGATTATAACCTAGATAGAAGCAAGAAATTCCGGGAAGTGCTCTTGCAAATATTCCTCGACTCCCATGTAGCTTCTTCTTCTTGAATGTTGGTTCCATTGGATCTTATACCATTTGGTTGTTCTTCTCACGAGTGACCACGATCTTTTTGGTCAAGAATTTGCGGGATATTCGAATAGACTAGATCGGGGTTCAAGTGCAACTCCTTCAATATCAACCACTTGATCGGGCACTTTCGAAGACATTTCTTTAATTTGGGATACATGGAACACATTATGCCTGGTAGAAAGGTGTTACGGTAACTCAAGCGATATGCTACTTTTCCACATCTTTCGAATGCGGAATGGTCCAATATAACGAGGTGCTAACTTTCCTTTGATTCCAAATCTTTTTACTCCCTTCATAGGTGATACTTTTAAATACACATAATCTCCTACTTCAAAAGTCAAAGCTCGGCGTCTTTTTATACGCATAACTTTTACATAGAGGGGTGAGCCACTTTCATATTTTCTTGTATGGCCACGAACCTTCTCTTACGCATCCTTAACTAAATCCACCCCAAAGAACCATCTTTCTCGAGGTTCGGACCAATGCGAGAGGAGTTCTACATCTGCGACCATATAAAGCTTCAAAAGGTGCCATCTTGATACTTTCTTGATAACTATTGTTGTAGGAGAATTACGCTAAAGGTAAACATTCATCCCATTTTTCTTGATAAGTGAGAACACGGGCTCGTAACATATCCTCTAGAATTTGATTAACCCTCTCGGTTTGTCCATCGATGCGTGGGTGATAAAATTTGAACTAGGGTGAGCTTGGTTCCCAAAGATTTTTGTAATTGTTTCCAAAATTTATTCATAAATATTGAACTTCTATACGAAACAATATTCTTTGGTGCACCATGCAAATGAATATCAGAGCAATATATATCTCGGCATAAGTTTTAGCGAGAATAATCTTCTCTTCTTGGTAGAAAATGTGCTATTTTAGTAAGGCGATCCACAATAACCCAAATGGAATTGAAACCCCTTGATGTCTGGGTAAACCAACAATAAAGTCCATGGTGATTTCCTCCCATTTCCAAGGCGGACGAGGCAATGGATTTAATTGTCCTGCGACTTTCATGTGTCTTTGCCTTTACTCGTCGACATGTATCACATTTAGCTACATATCGAGCAATTTCTATCTTCATCTTAGTCCACGGAATCTCTGTTTCAAGTCACGATACATCTTGGTGCTTCTGGGTGAATTGAATACCTAGTCAAGTGTGCTTCATCCAGGATCTGGCGGCGTAACTTCGGGAACCTTTGGTACTACGGGCGATTCTTGAACCATAACACATCCGCTTCATCAATTACGAAACAAGATGGTTTTCCACTTCTAACTTTTCTCTTTGATATGTGCTATACCTTTACTTTCTCTACGGCGATAATAATCGATCTCGGATATTTGATTCCATAGTGATACTAGATAGAGTCCCCTGTTTCAATGATTTCCAAATTTAACTTTTCCATTTCTTGACATAAAGTTTTGTCCATTAAACTTACTTCAAGGCAATTGCATTAGGACTTCCGACTAAGTGCATCGGCAACCACATTTGCTTTACCGGGATGGTAATGCACTTCAAATCATAATCCTTGATTAACTCCAACCATCTTCTTTGTCTCATATTTGGTCGAATGGGTGAAGATATATTTTAAACTCTTGTGATCGGTATAGATATGACGGTGTTGCCCGGTAGAAATAATGGCCTTAAATCTTTGATTGCATGGACAAGCTGGCGCTAATTCTAAATCATGAGTTGGATAATGTTCTTCATGGCGTTTAAGTTATGCGGAGGCATAAGCAATAACCCTTCTTTCTTGCATCAATACACAACCAAGGCCAATACGGAAGCATCACAATAAACATCGAGCGGTTTCTCAATATCGGTTGAGCCAATCTTTGGTGCGAGTAGTTAATGCCTCTTGAGAATTTTAAAAGCTTTCTCACACTTTCGGGTGACCGGACAAACTTGGTTTGATTCTTCAACAATTGATTGATAGGCTTTGCTACCTTTGAAAAGTCGGAATAAACCGGCGGTAATAACCCGCCATTCAAGAAAAGCTGCGGACTTGATGCGCGGTGGTTGGGGGCTTCGAGTTAAGAATATCCTTGACTTTACTTGGATCAATTTGAAACTCCATCCGCCCGACAATACATGGCCCAAGAATTGTATTTTCTCTAACCAAAACTCACACTTACTAAACTTGGCATACAAATGATGATCTCTTAGGCGTTTCAAAACAATTCGAAGATGCTCGGCATGCTCTTCTTTGTTCTTGGAATATATTAATATATCATCAATGAATACCACTACAAACTTGTCAAGTTCGACATGAATACCGTATTCATCAAATACATAAAATGTGTTGGGGCATTAGTTAATCAAAAGACATCACCAAATACTCATATAAACCATATATGGTAGTATAGGCAGTCTTTGGAATATCTATATATATAAACCATATCTTAATCGATGATATCCACGATCTTAAATCAATCTTTGATCTTTGAAAGACCTTGGCTCCAGCAAGTTGATCAAAAAGTAGATCAATGCGGGGCAAAGGATACTTGTTTTTAATCGTCACTTCATTCGGTGGGCGATAATCAACACACATTCTCAAAGTGTGATCTTTCTTTTCACAAATATTGCGAGGGCACCCCCAAGGTGATGGCTGGGTCGAATAAAACCTTTGTCCAATAACTCTTGCAAGCTGGGTTTTCAATTACGCTAATTCTTGGGGTGGCATTCTATATGCTCTCACGGATATTGGGGCGGTTCACGGTTTTAGATCTATTCGAACTCCACATCTCTATGCGGCGGTAAACCGGGTAAATCTTACGGAAATACATCAGGAAATTCACAAACTCTTTGGAATATCCTTTATCTCCTTAACGGATGTAGCACAGATTCTCTCAGCGGTCCTCTTAGGAATAGGGAGTTGAATCGAAGTTGAGAATTGCTATTGGGTATATTTACCCTTATGGTTCTATTCAAAACATCGATGTGACCCCATGCCGATACATCAATTCATACCGGGATCACATCTATATCTTGATCCTTTAGAATTATCATATTAGTGGAAAAATCATGCCCACCTAGTCTTATAGGTACTTGTTGTACCATTTCTTTAGTACTCATCGCCCCCAAGCATTGTATAAAGAAATTATCTTTTGTTTCCCCAATTGGTATTTCATGCTTGATGACAAAAGTTCTATTGATGAATGTATGAGATGCTCAGGAATCAAACAATGTAGCTGAGGGATGATTGGCAGCGAGGAAACATACCCATCATGACGGGTTCTCCTGGGGTATATCTTCAACATTAGTATAAAACACCCGTCGGTCTTCTTCTCAACTTTACCCTTATGAGCATTCGGTCCCCTTCTTTGTTCTTGTTACGTGGGCTGGCGACTTCCGATGCTATCGAAAATTGGGATTAAACCTCCGGGGATTGGGGCATTCTCGGGAATAGTGTCCAGGCTTGCCCGCGGTTAAAAGCAGAGATAGGACTACCTTGGCCTTGTGGAGCGGTTTGAATGATAGGGACATTCGGTGACGGGGGTAAGGAAGAGCGGTAGCGAGGCGACAAATGGCTGCTTTGCCTGAAATTTGGAGAATTGCGGTGGGCGATAGAAAGGGCGATAGGAAGGGCGATAATGATTGGCCAGGATGATAAATCACCCTCGGCGTTTCTTATTCCCTCGGAAAATCCGGAAGATACATTTTTCTTCTTATTTTTGATCTCCTTGTGTTGCGATATTTTTCTTGACATGGAGTGCCATATTGACCACATCATGATAAGTATACGTGGCGCAGTGGGTCATCATTGTTTGAAGCTTCATATTTAAACCACGTAAGAACCATTCCTTTCTCTTTGGATGCGTACTAACATGTTCGGAGCATATTGAGAAAAGATGATTAAAGCTGGCCAATGTATTCCATAAGCGACATATCTCCTTGTTTAAATTCAATAAATTCCGTTAACTTCTTGGCCATCACACCTTGGTATATAATGTCCACGGAAGGCTTCTTTGAACTCTAGCCAAGTCACTGGTGACGGTACCGCATGGCAAGAAAAGTTGCCCACCAAGCTCTGCAAACACCCCTAAAGCTGTTGGTACGCAAAATGGGGCTTCGATGGGTGGTAAAATCCATAAGCTCAAACTTTTGCTCCATAGTATGGAGCCGGTCATCACCTCCAAAGGTTCATTTGCTCTTGAAAAGATTGGGGGCTTAGTGTCGGTGAAATCGGATATGAATTTTTCTTTTTATCATTCGGCGACCATTGTTTTCTTGGTTACTATTCGACTATTATGTGCCACTTCTGCATCAAGCGACTATTTTACGTAGTGGCTTGGACCAAAGCGACTATGGCATCGGTCGGATTAAGCTGGAACTGTGGTGGGTAGGAAGGAGCAACCCACTGAACTACTAGCATTGGATTGAGGCATACTGTTACAAACAAACCGACTTTTTATTCATTAATTTACATATAACTTTCTAAAAGGTTTCTGACAACACACCAAACCGGTTCCTTATTTATTATACAATCTGTACTAAACGGGGACCATCCAACCCACTAAGTTTTACACACTCTTACTATCTAACATATCTTACAACATCCTCACAACCACTCAAACATCATTCTCATTGTCACGGTCTTGCTCTATCTCCTCACGGTTCTTCTTCTTCTTCTTCACCATCACTAAGTGGTGCTATCTCCTCATTTCCGCTTCTTCCTCATTCTCATTTTCAACCACACCTCCATCATCCTCAACATCTCCATCTTTTGGTGGTTCGATGGATGGCTTCATGTAAATTGGCATTGTAAGCTTCCAACCCTTGCACTGAGCTTCTAGGGCATGAATACATTTGGATGGCTAGTATCATGTCACGCCTTTCAAACTCCCTTTCATGAAGTATATTGAATACAACTTGGCGACACTCTTCATAGTCCAAATCACGTCGCTCCACTTCACCTTGCAAATCACCAATCACGTAAGGTAGCATCCTCATTGGCTCCGGTAACTTACGTCAACTCTTGGTGAGCCTTGCTACTGCCGACTTGAAGATCCACAATGTGTGAAGTTCCTTACGCTCTAGCTCTATTTGCTTACGCCAATTCTCTAGTAAGCCTTTGTATCTCGGCCCGATAGATTGGGCCTACTATTCTTCTTTGCTAGCACCATCATTCCTTGGAGCAAGTTGATGTCGAGGAACTCCTTTAGGTCCGTCTTCTTTGTTGGGGTATGTTTGTAATGCGGGCCATCCTATAGAAAGGAAAAGATTGGATTAAAGGATGGATCGGGGGGATTATCGGGTTAGCAAGCATAGGATTGATATACCTAACCCAAACCACAATTAAGGGGAAAGTGATTAACAAGTTGATTAAGCATGATGCATGAATCGAACTTCTGAAACTATGCTTAAACGAAACTTATTATATAGGGCAATATGATATGTTACTCCACTACAAAACATTTAAATTATAAGAAAAAAGATTTACAAATTGATTCAAGATAAGCTATAAGCAATTTGGACCAAATTAAGAGTTTAAATTAATTTGACTCAAATCATTTTGAAGTTTTGTAAAATAATACTACTGATAATTGTTAATGATCATGCTCATACCAAGCTTGAGAACCTCCTAAATACAGGGGCCCACATGCACTTATCATTGTCATTAAGACCTTTGATCATTATGCACGAGTTCCCAATAATCTAGAAAGTGCTATTAAAGGGATCTCATTAACAAGTCACTCGGTATTACAACACTTTATTCAAAAGAACCTGAGTGCGGTAAGGAAGGATTACATAACCATAAGTTTACAAACCATTTTGACAAACTTAATCCGACTAAAGTAAAATAAAGGAGGGTTCAAGACTACGTCCTCTTCTTCACGGTACCGGTCATTAGGACCAAAACAAAAGGTCTGCAACAAGGGTCAAAGCTTTGGGGTACTCAACAAGACTTCGACTAAAGAAAAAGGAACGGGAATCTTTGGTTTTCAAGGTAAGGCTTTAGCAAAAAGAACTCTTTTTGCGAGAGAAGCTTACTAAAAGTGTATCCTTACTTTCAATATTTTTTAATTGATTAGTAACTCTTATACTCTAGGTTATTCTATTCTAGAGCAAACATATTCTCTTATTCAACTCTCTTTCCTCAAAAACATAATCCATCATTTACTACGATGAAGGTCGGGGAATCGGGTCTCCTTCTCAGAAACGGCGATTCATGAATCAATTATACCCGGTGGGGATCCTAACCACCGCGACATATGTAGCACCCTAAGCTTGCATATATCAACCTTTTTTGATTTGTCCAAAAGCGGGAGCGAGGGCTGCGCCACCCAGAGAATACCGTACCCCCACCTCCAATCAGGGACTTTAACCCACGAGGGGGTAACATGTACTCCGCCATCTCTCCACTCCCGGTCGTGGTTGCCATTCGATTTGGCTCCGAGATCCGGCTTACGAAGTATGTGGCTAGTACTGGTTTCGCGACGGGGTGGCCCGGTCGGGCGTGCCATTGACCAAAAGGTCTCGAGGCGCAATATGCGTTCAACAAGTCCGATTTCACTCGGGCCAAACAGCGGGCCGGTCCTTAAGCGACCAAACGGGACAAGCACGGCTAGGTATCCGCCCGGCTTTCAACCTCGTCCGTCCAGATCTCAAATTCATCACTACATCTCTTTCTTTTCCAAAAGCAGGTACCATCTTCTCAAATAAAACATTTTGATGAAAAACTTAACTAATTAAGCGGGCTAAGCATCACTAAGCATTTTGAAATAAACGCGGTTATCAAGGATGGTATTGAAATAAACAAGGATGGTAATGCGGCAATTAGGTTATTACTCAACTCCTAATTACTTAATGCAACATAGCATAGACATAAGTGATATAAAACTTTTAAAACATCAAGCAAAGGGTTTAATGTAGCAGGGGCTTGCCAGCCGTTGTGAGAATAAACTAGTTCTTGAGAAAACCTAGAAATCAGAACCCGCTTCCTTTGAATAAAGAACCTCCTCGGGACTGGCTCGGACTTGACACCCTCGAACTCGTTTACTACACGAAACAATGTATGCCTCAACATGATGCCATATATTTAAATATGATGCTTGCAAGTGCATGAAATGATAACAACTTGAGTACAACTTTCCTTCACGATAAAGTTGCAACCCAACAAAACCAACTTGTTGAACTACTCTACAAGATATCATCACCATTGCCTAAGGAGTTCTCAAGGACCACTTAATTGTGATATGATCCAAGATTCACAAAACAACCCAAAAAGTCACACAAAACCAAATTTATTTGACACTAAACAAATTATAAAACACATAAAATAATAGGGCATGAAATAATAAAAATTTAACTTTCTCAAAACAACTCAAACTTTTTTGTACAGGTAGAACACATCATAAAACAGTACCAAAATAAATTTCATGATTTTTGGATAAATAAAATAATTATTAAAAATCAAGGAAGATGCATTTTTCAATTAAAATTTGTATTTTTAAATCATGCAAAAACTACTCAAAATCAAAGTTTCAAATTTTTCATGGATTCATATACTCATAAAAGCTTCTACAAAAATTTTCAGAATTTTTAAAGCTAAACTTGAATTTATACAAAATTTACAAAAATCGGGTACTATTCAAAACAAAAGAAATTGATAAATCAAATTTTAAAACAAAAGCAGACTCTCGGGCGATTCGGCCCAACACATCCATTGACCCAACAACGTGTGGCCCAACCTGCCGCTTCTGATGTAGGCCAGGCCCAACCTTAACCCGCCAGCGGCAAGGGACGTGGCGGCCGGATTTTTTGCGATTTCTATTTCCGGCGGTGTGAGGCCTCCGGCGGCGACTTGGCTCTACGTGATCCCTCGACCTCATGGACCGCGATGGCCCCCAAAACCCTACACCTAAGACATCGGGGCACCATCACCGTCGGGCATGGCGGCACGGCTTGGTATGAGCGGCGGCAAGGCTTCGTCGGGCGATTTCCCGAGCGATGCGAGGACCTGCCGGGAGTCCGGCACCATCGAGGCGAGCAGAGTCCTCACTAAAAGCGAAACCTAAGCGACTCCTACCGCGGGGCCGAGCTCACAGCGGCGGAGCGGCAAGCGGAGCTTCGTCGGCGTTCGACGTTCCGGTGGCTCTGGCGGCTATGACCCAGCCGGATGGACGAGTGCGGGGCAGGAGCTCACCGGTTCGCGGTCGCCCGCTGGTTTGATGCCGAGCGAGCGGAGGATGGTCGGCGATAGTGGCGGCGGCGGCCAGTAGTGCTCCCGGTCGTGTAACGATGGCGTTCCGGCGTGCTCCCGAGGGGCAAAACACAGCGGCAAACGGCGCATCATGACCACGATCTCAAGGCGTCTCCAAAGCTCTAGATGGTTGGCCATGTTGCTCACGGTAAAAGGGTTGCCGCGACGGCGAGATGACTGGCCGGCGCGGATCGGAGATGGAGGCGGCTCACGGGCGCCCGGTTGCTCGCGTCGAGAGGAGGCTACGAGATAACTCAAGCGAAGCGCAACGACTGCGAAGATGATGGCAAGATCAATTTTGTGGATTGGCGACGCGGTGGTAGTGGTGTGTGGCGAAGGGGGGAGGCCGGCGGCGGCGGAGGAAGAAAGAAAAGTCGGCAGCGGCGTCGGCGTCGCGTTTTATAGGCAAGAAATGGAGGGGCGGGTGGAGGAAGGCGTCGCCCTCGGCCAGCTGCCCCCGGCAGCGTCCGCGCGGAACCAGCGAAACGACCCGCGGCGACGATCGCCGGCGGCCGGCATGGAGGAAAACGGGAGAAACCACATTTCTTGTAGATCCTAAACCTAGGTTTTTACGAATTTTGCCAAATTCTCCTCAAATTTGAACTGAACTTGAAAAACTCAAAAAAGTGACTTAGGCTAATTTTTCAAGATCTACAATTTTCATAATTGGAAGATTTTCAAATTCAGCCTCTAAATAGGACTTTTTGAAATGCAGTTCAAAATTTTTTGAAATTTGAATTCAAAATTACTTTTAAAATCATGTAACAACTTGAAAAACTTTGTACATGACTTTTGTTCATCTCAACAAGATCTACAAACTAGGTTTTGAAAGTTTTTTTGCAAATTTTGCTTAGATTTTTGAAATATGGTTTTTAAATCAAAGGGGACAAAACCCTAGTTTTGGTATTTTCAAAATTACTCAAAATTTTTGAACTAAACTTTGAAAACTCAAAATACCAACTTTGTTCAACTTTTGAAAACTCTACAAAATTTGCTTTAATAACCATACCCAAATTCTTTATAAATTTTGAATAAAAGAAAAAGGGGGTAAAATAAAGGATAGAATTTAGGGTTTTTAGGAGTTCAATTCAAATTTGAATTTGATTCAAATTTCAGATTCCCAACCTATACTATCAACCATCATTCAACATCACACTTAGGATCAAAAACATAAATTTAAAATTAAAACACTCTAAATTTCTTAAGCTCAACCATTCTCTAAAATATAAACTCATTTTAATTTCCATGCATTTCAAATTTTTCTAATTATGCATGCTTTATGATAAACATGATGACATGGCAAGATTTTAGTTGAGTA